>CP135568.1:8152918-8519080 GCA_032401905.1 Swietenia macrophylla | reverse complement strand
ATGCATTGGTTTCCTCTTAGGTCGAGGGGGAGGAATCTCAATTGGCATAATGGAGCACTCGGTGCTACCATTTGACTCCCGGACCACCTGAAACCAGGAAAAGAAAACCTGTCAATGGACAAATTCACTAAAAGCATTTGCACGTCATGGGGTAATCTTAATGAACAAAAAGCTGGTGAGCGAATTTAGAGCATTAGACCTTAGAGAAAAACTTTTGAGCATGGCTTCGGATTTGGACTGCAGTTTTGGTGCCTACATGTTCTGCAAAGAGACAAGAATTACTTCATTTGTTCCAACCACATACTAGAAACAATACTTAATATTCCATTCCCTAATTTAGCTTTTACCTTCTATCTGACGCCACCCGCGACCGTACAATTTTAAAGCTTCAAGGAACCTTTGATGCTCCTCTTCACTCCATTTTTCTCTTTGTTTGGTGATGGTGTAAGGTTTCCTCACCTATTGAAACAGAGGACAACCACCAAATCTATGAGAAGAGTTAATAAACGAAATTTTCCATAAAACCAAACTAATTGCCCTAAAAACCAAAACAAAATTAATAGAATCGCAGAAAAAATGTAACCTTGGGAACAGGGTCATTCTCAAATGAATATAATTCCTGCAGTGGAACAATATTTTCGGGTTCCGAACCATTCTTACCAGCTGTTACTGAGCTATTTGACATTGTCACCTTCAGTTTGATCCTACATACCGAAATACAAAATATCAGATCACAATTTCCCTCCTAAAATTGCGAATCAAACCGCGCAAACTGCCATAAATTCATAGTTTCATTCGGTGATAAACCCACTACGAATTCAAAACACCCATATCAACTCCTATTTACAACATCAGACTGAAAATCAAATGAAATCAGACGGCACAACACCATTACAATTTACAATCCACCTAACTTCAATTAATCCCGAACAGAAAAAGCTTTCAACAGTTACCACCACTTTGGTAAGTATTATTATAATAAATAAATAATCATTAACTCTATAAAATCAACTGCTTAAGCGGTACTTGCATAAATCTAGAGTTATTATAATATAACACGGCATTAACTAAGTCACAAGAAAGATATTTTCATTTCCCAAATATTTATTAAGATCTTAAATTAAAACAATAATTAACACTGTTTATGTTCGAAACAAGCAAAGAATTAACAAATAATCAAGCAGAAAAAGCATAAACAATATTTCAAATGAACGCAGCAAATCTACAATTTCCCTGTTCTCCATCAACAGCAACAAAACACAAATAAAAAAATCAAACAAATATCGCACAAACCAAAATTTCTCAGTGAAACAGTAATCAGATCGGCAACTCACCGGCCAAAAAAAAAAACCTGGCGAAAAATAAAAAATTGAAAGCACAATTTGTCCTGACGCTTTAAAACCAGCGACAGAGGAAGAAATTGGGAACAGATTCCTCCTCGTACAAGTATAAGATTCTGCAGAGCTCTGATCAATGAAGGAATAATCAAAGAATCAGAGCAGAACAAAGGGAGACCAGACGAGACGGAACGAAATTAGACAGAGGAATTGGGAGAAACAGAGAAAAAGGTTTTGGGAGTTAAAAAGAGTATAAGGGTGACACGTAGGACTGAAATTTTAATTAATTTTTAATTAAAAATTAATTTGTAAAGGAAAATTCGAGAAGTGCCACGGATCTTGTGGCTGAAAATGAACGGGATCTTGACACGCGGCGCTTTACTGTGACATGTCTCCACTCTCTCTTTCATTTCGTTGTTTCAGATAAGATATCGAAATCGTTAATGGGTGGACGGATAAAATATTGGGCCTCCGGTTTTCTGTGAGAAGTAGATATTTCATCCTCCCTTTTACTTACTCGCGCGAGTACGCAATCCAAGCTACTCGAGCAATCTATGGTTGTCAAAAAAATTATTTCCAAATAAAATATAATGACTGAAAAATTATAAATAATAATAAATTTATAAAAAATAATATAAATTAAAGTAACACAGACTTGACACTTATAAAATATAACGAAATATAAATTAAAAAAATATTAAATGAGATAATATTATTGTCGATATAATTTTTATAGTATAAAATTTTTAAAATTTTTTTTATCAAAAATTGGATTATTGTGTTATTTCAACCATATTGGTACCTTAAATTTTTTTTACAAATTAATTGCATTCTTTTTCATAAGAGTGTGAAGTACATTCCATACAAAGATGCGAGTGGACCTAATTAAAAGAAAATCCAGAAAATATCTATGGCCTGTCAAAAAATAAAATTAGAAAATAATTGATTTTATTTTTAATTTAAACCAAAAAAAAAACACAAAAAAGAAGGGAGAGACAAAGACGGCTGACCAAGTGGAAGTGGTGGTCTGTAAGAGAGTTGTGATGAGGTGAGTGGACCCCATGAGATGTCCAATTACGCTTTTTTTGCCACCTCATCTCGGCTTAGCTCACCTCGGCTCGGCTCATGTACCTTCACACTTTACCGTGAAGGCCATGCGTAACTGAGAGCCCTCTTTGGTATAATACTGTCAGAAATTTGTATTAAGTTGTCTGGTAAGTTACGATCATCTACACTCGAGTCTAGCGTAACAAAAAAAAATTGAAGCCATTCGATCTCTGTCATTTTTTTCTAATTTGATCGAAAAACCTGGGAAACTTGATTAAAGAAATGGACGGTAGAGATACAAAAAGAAACCGTACAATCGCCGCAGAGGATCGGATCAATCAATAATCTGGAGGTAAAAAGTGGAGCCCATTGATTTGGCCGAAATATTAAAAGCAAGAAAACATATGAACCACGAAATTTTTGGTTTAGGATTTGGTTCAAAAGGTTCATTGCCACGTGTCTTTCAAGTCAAAAAGATATTAATTAAAATAAATGAGAGGCGGATCTTTCTCTAAGATATTCCGTTTGTGGCTGGCCTTTGTTATCTTCTTCCTTGCAAGTCTCCTCCTCCTTTATTTTTATTTTTAATGCTTTATCCTTTATATTTTAGGATTTTGCTATGAAAGTCCCTATAATTTTGTATTTTGTTGGATAAAGATATATAATTTCCCATATTTTAATAAGCATGTGTTTAAGACAACAAACTTTTGAATGTATCGGAGGTAGTACCTCTAGTATTATCATGCTTCGTAGGAGGGTGAACACTTTTAAATTAAATTAATACTGTTAATTTTTATATTTAAATTGGATATAATTTTTATATTTAAATCAATTTTAAAAATTTAGTTTTGGTTTGAAAAAAATATTGGTAAGTTTTAATTTTTGATTTAAACTTAATCTAAATTATTAAAAAAAATTTAACCCATTTGATTACTTTAAAATTTTATATTTTTTATAATTAAACAATAACTCATTTCAATTTAATTAATATAAATTTTTTTTAAAAAAAATTATTTTTTAGTTTAGAATCAATAAAATCAAAAATAAAATTTTTTATTTAGTTCAAATTGTCGAAACAATCTAATATTTGTTTGTTTAGTTAAATTTGATTCAATTTAAATTGGTTTGATTTAAGCTAAAAATTAACTATTTTTAAATTAATTTAAAATTTAATCCAAATCAATCCAAAATCAGAATGCCTATTCCTCATGCCGCGCACGCGTATTATTGTTTTTGTAAGTATGATAAGTGATTTCAAATACATGCCACGTACATGTCATAACCAATATTAAAATTTAATATCTTTATTTTAGAGCGATTGTGACTTTAAATCATATTAGGTCTTTGTCAATAATAATTAATTGAAAAACGTTAAAAATAGAGACTTATTTGATAAAAGTACAAAAGTTACGATCTATTTATATAAAATGGGGCAGAAATTCTAAAATTTTAGATAATTTTTATATTATTTTTTAATCGTTAGATTAATATATTTTTAATAATTGAGATTAATTCTAACGCATGTATTAATTATGATATTTTAATTATATAAATTAAATTAAATTTTAATAATTAAAAGTATATTGATGAGATAATTATAATTTTAATGTAATAAATTATATAAAATTTTGGAGGTTTTGATTATTTTCCGCGTGGAATAAAAGTAAAAAGTTAGGGACTTAAATGATAAATAAATTTTTAATGTTTTCTTAATCAGGTTGCATGGACAGGTAAGCTTCACTTAAAGTCCCGTGTACCAGATCACACGTGATTCTGCCAAAGTCTTGCACGACATGACAGTGATCCGTGAACCACTATTTTGATTCGTCCAGATCGGAAGTGATTCCGGCGAAGTGCTTTTTGGCCTCTATTTTGGTATGATATAGCTTCTACTTATTAAAAATATGGGCATTTGAACCAACTTTCACATGCCAAGGCGGCGGATTCTGCTGCTGCCCATTTCTTTTATTTTCAGAAGTGCTTTTTGATTGGGTCAATTTGCAACATGTGATTAATTAGAAGAATTATGTAGAAAATTTCTTGGCCAAACATGGCAGCTTGTATCACACGTGCATTTAGGAATGAAAAGGATCGTTTTCAAATATATATAATTTTAAGTCACGGGAATTTGTTTTTATATTTTTAATTATATAAATACATGTGTTAAAAATAAATAAAAATATTTTCATCGTTAAAATTATTTTATAAGTCTAATTTTAATTTAATTAATAAGATTGAATCGAAATTTTTTAATTTTACACAAATTTTTTACATAATTTTTTTAATTATTATATTAATTTATTTTTAATAATTAAGATTAAATTTAACAAATATAATAATTCTTACATAATTAATGTAAACATAAAATACAATTTTAATTGTTCAATTGGGATTAATTCAATGATATATAAAATGTGTAAGAAATTATACAAAAAATATATGTTCTTTATCCTAACCCTTAATTAATATAGTAATGCAAGAAAAAATGTTTGATAAATGAAAAAGAAAATTAAAAAAAATGATTAAATATGATGAGCCTAGAACAAGAACCTATTATTGGAGCCCCCTTGGAAATGATTTGTCTGCATTAGTTAGCCCAATCAAGATCCCGAATGAAGAATTGAGCCCATTATACATTAAATTACTGTTCTAGTAGAGGTATTGGAACTGTTGTCTATGGAGTCCAAGTGGTCCAAAATGATCAGTTGGTGAAAATAAGGCTGTGTAGATACTGAAGACGAGGCACATTTCACAGGTTGTTCCTGTCAATTACACTGTTCTCGATATGCATTAATTTTAGGTTATGGTGGGATGCAGTAGTAATTGTGGGAAATGATTAAATGTATTATGAATTCCCTTTGTAGGAATTTGGATGTGGTGGACATCGAAATGCCAGTTCCTTTATGTTAAGCTCTGCAGAATTTGAGTGGTGGAAGGAAAGTTAATGCTCCACCGATGGGAATTCTTTCATGTTAAGCTCTGCGGGAATTTCAACGGTGGAAGCCTAGAAGGCAAGTTAATTACCTCAGGCAACTTGTAGTTCTTTTCTTCACATGCAAGAGAAAGAGGTAACCATTCACAGAATCTCAGGGAAGAAGAGGAAGGAAAATAAAAGGAGGCTGCTTTCCTGATTTTGTTATTAGTGTAGATAAAGGATTACACATTGAACAAGTTATGAGGTTTTTGTTGTCACTTCATGATACAATTACTGTACTCTTTCCATAAGCTGACAATACAGCCTCTTTAGAAGGTAATATACGATGAGGAGAAAACCAATGGTGAAGAACCACCGATTCCAGACGTCCCGCTTGCTTGTTTGCTGGGTGCTAAGCTGCTTCTGATCTAAACCTTTTTCACTGCGAAACAAACTCCCTAAATGAGTTGAAATTACACAAAGAATAAAAACTTTTTGGTTTCAGGAATCAACCAAAATCATAAATGAAAAAAGGGGTCTGAATTAGGGTCTATTTTATCTGAATATTGATCATGTTAAGTAGTTTCTTAAATTGGAAGTTCATATAGCAATCAGAGATTTGCTGACATGCCTTCTTTTCGGCTGAGCCTTCGGTTCTTGTGGCTGGGGTGGTTTTTCCGTCACTGTTGGTGCAGGGGGTCGGGGTTTAACTATCTCTGTAGCTGCAGGTTGCTTGGTTTCAACTGGTGCAGTTTGCGCTAATTGTTGCGGTTCAGGAACTTTGATGGGCACAGTCCTTGCCTGAAACACAATTATTAGAGTTATAGACTGTAAAAGTTTGAACAAATTTGTTGTCATTGGCTAAGCAAACTCACTAATTTCCTGAACTGCAGACTGTATAACATTTCGATGTATCTTTGCTTAGCTTGCTTTGGTTCCTTGTTCAGTTGCTTCCAAAGTCCATAAATCGATCCCATGTTCAGCACTTTGTTTGCATAAATCTTCCATGTATAGCTGCAAGGCAGAACAGAGTTGTATATAATGTGCAAAAAACCCAATGATTGTGATATGATTTAAACATCCTGGTGTCTCATTGTTACCATTCATGTATACGCTGGAGACCTGCTGCTGACATCTTGTTCCAATGTCCGGCATCCGTCTTGCATTTTTCAAAGAAATCAGCAATCTTGTTGCTGGATTCATCGCCATTGTTTGGATCGATATGGAAGCCTGAGACTCCATCGACAATGATTTCCGCCGGACCTCCTTGATTGGTTGCAAAAGTGGGTAAACCGCAGTTCATTGCCTCTATTACTGTCAGACCAAAAGCCTCGTACAGAGCAGGCTGCACGAAGGCTCCCTTAGTATCTGCAATGCAGCGGTACAGCTCGCCATTGCGGTATCTGTCAGTTTGAGCTGCTATCCATCTGAACTGGCCCTGAAGTTGGTATTTCTCTATCAAGGCATGCATTTTCTTAATCTCTGCTATTTCTTCCCTGTCATTTGATTTGGATATATCGAAGAATCCTGCCACAACAACTAGATTCACCAAATTTCTCAACTTCTTATTTTTTCCGTACCATTCGGTCAATCCACTGATGTTTTTCACTGTATCGAGTCTTGCCATGGAGAAGATTATCGGTTTCTTTCTGTCTGCCAGATATCCACTGTCCCAGTGATTGTTTTGTCAGTTTCATTTGTAGATAATTATAACTTTTTTTATGCATGAGAAGAAAAGATACCGATAGACTTACATGTGCTCGTTGTTATCCTCTTTGCTGTAGAGGAGTTCTTCAATGGCAGGATGAAACGAGGTTAGCCGCCTTTGTTTCTCGATGTAGGGAAAGTAGACAGATTGATCAGCCCCAGGAGCAGCAATATTGAACTTCGGATCAAAGACACTGATGCCTGAGACGACTCTAAAAAGTCCCGGCATAGTGAAGGCTGTATGGCTTTCGTACTGTCCAGGCCGATCCTTACTGAAAAAAGAAAGAATCCGTCATTATTACAGGCAATGCTGATCTTTTCCGGGATACACGAGGAAATGTGATAGACTAACCTTCCAGCGATCTCTTGGTATGTGCTGGTTATGATAAAATCTGTTTGATTCATTGCAATTAAGTCAGCTGTGAATTGACAAGAAAAGTGGTACTTTGGATCTAGTTCTTTCCATTTGGCATCTGAATCTTCGTACTTAGTTTTTTCCAGAGCATGAGCAATAGTTGCCTGGATTTAGAGGAAGAAAAATATCAGAATAAATGGTATATCAATGGAAGTATATGTCGAAACTGTTAAGAGATAATTGCTTTAACCTGAGTTATTCCAAGTTTTGCGGCCATTAGAGATGCCACCAAGTTTCCATCACTGTAGTTCCCAATTATCAGGTCTGGTTTACCTTCCATGAATTCGAGGATCTTAGCTGTAGCATCCTGATCATATAGAACATATAAATTAAAAAAAGTACAAAATATTTATGTGAAAATGAAGAGGAAGAAGATGAATGTTAGAAGGCAAGAAAGGAACATGCCGTGGTAAATCTCTCAAGGTAAGGGTAGATGTCAAAACGAGAAACCCATTGAGGGAGAATACCATTCTCTGTCTTGAATGGGATCCTGAGAATATGTGAGTGTTTGGTACCCAAAATTGGCTCCAATTCCTGGTTACATTTTGTTCCTTTGGCATTTGGAATCAGTCTTGTTACCTGTATGCATGTAAAATTACAGCATAAGTAATAATAAATTTCCTCTAATGCTTAGTTTATGCGCAGCATTGTTTGACTGAATGATCATTATTGAATTTTGGTAGCTGACCACAAGAATCTGAGGCTTCATACTAAGGCCTTGCTGCTTAATCCTGAGAAGCAATTCTTCCTCCAAAGCTCGTACTTGATCAAGAATGTATACCACCTGTTTTCGTTTACATAGATAATTGCATTAATGTGCATCTAAGGGTACGTGTTATTACAGATATATGAACAAGGTAGTAAGGTTATCTGTCAGGGTTATATACCTGGCCTCCAGTATCTGGCAATCCAAGAACGTCCGCCTGCCCAAAGTAGCCGTGGGGAGAGAAGATTACGACGTTGAACATGTTAGGGAGTCTGCTAAAAAGCGCCTCCAATTTCAGAGGATCTGGTGCCTGGAGGATCTCGGAAAATATCCTCATTGTCTCTCTAACTCTTTCTGCAGTATTCCCCCAACCTTTTTCAAAGCCCCATTCTCTCAACCTGGAAACACATAAAAAGAAAGCTGTCAACAAAATGAACACGATTGTGAATAAAACTATTTGCAGAAATAAAAACAAGACCTCTGCTGAAATTCCTGGTACGGCGTATCTCTTGACAATTTTGAGACGTAAACTTCTGCTACAATCAGTGCTGCCTGAAGCTTGTCAACTGTATCTAGAGTTTGATTGATCATAAGTTTCTACATGTCAACAACAAATAGAAGATGTCAATCAGTTTCTCTGAATCAACATTAGCCTGCTCTAAAAGATTTGACCCGTTGATTCAACCGACACCCGTATCAGTTTTCGTTTTCTTGTGAATAAATATCAATGTTGGTTACCTCTTCTCTGAGATGAAGAGACGAAAGATAATCAAGTAAATGCTTTGCTTGCTCAGAATTGCCAGTAAGCCTTGAGGACACGAACTTTGAGATGTAATTGACTCCATTTCCAATGGAAGAAGAAAGAGTCAAGCGAGGGGCAGAAAAATCCATTGCACAAAAATCTATCTCCAATGCATTTTCATCCTTTGCCCTGTATACCACATCATTGTTCAGTCTTCTCTTCAAACAAAATGACATAAGAGAGGACTGGATACCTACCAGGTTTGGTCGAAAATTGTTTCTTTGATCTTCAAGTATTCCAAAACAGTGATGCCTTCAACCGAAAGATCTTCAGCATTCACCTTAACATACTCCCAGAAACCTGGATTAGGTCTCACTGCTAAACCAACATAGGGTGGAACAACAGATGCTTCCTGCAAAGATTTGGCGGCCATTGACAAAGAAATTACACTCATGCATGCATAAATAAGCACGTAAGAATCCTTTTGTGCGGATGTTTATATTGCTTTCAAATTCATGCCGACGCTGGCAAGAGAAAGAGATCAATACCTGAGTGGAGCTTAGGATGTAACCAAGTAATCCCTCTAAGACCTTGCTTCTTTCATTCTTATCTTCTATTGATTTCTCCACTTCGGCCATCAAATCGTGTCGTTTCATCAATCTTTTCCCCTTTGCAACAAAACTTGTTTTTTTTCCAGAAAATTTTAAAAAAAAATTATTATTTTTTTATATTTGTTTTTAATTAAAGAACATGCATAAAACTTTTAATTCTTTTACCTCGAAAAGCATCGCTTCATGTGGTATCGGCTCTGTCTCAAGGCATCAGGCATGGTGTCTGCAATGGTATCTGATCGCTTGAGGGATGGAGGAGAAGAAGAAGCCATGGTTGCAACCAAAGAAATGCAATGAAACTTCCAAACAGAGCGAGATATTGAACTCGGAATGAATGCTGCTTTGTGTGTTTGTTATTGTTGCTCATGGGTTCATATAGGGTAATAATAAAGTGAGCAAAAAGCTAAGCTGGAAACCCAATGGCTAAATGATGAAACTGGACGACTAGGAACATTCTTTGGTTCCATATGCGGGGAAAGAAAGATTGAAAGGAAGAAAAGAATTTTTGGTTGGTTCATTACTTGATTTCCTCTTTTGCCTGTATTTTTTTTTTTTTAACAAGTGGAGGGAAAGAATTTTAGTAACACGTGACCTATTTTCATGTAAATAATTAACTCAAATGAATAAAATATGAGATGGGAATTGTAATTGCCCTTAAAGATGGACCAATACTTGATGCTTTCTTCTTTTGATCACGAGGTTATAAGGCTACTATTATGTCACCCCTTTTGAATATTTTGTTAATGTTTAGGATCTGCCTTGTGATTATGTTGTGTGTTCATATGGTATCACTCAAAACCTGAAACCATTCTATTTGCATTTCTGATTAAATTTAATAAAAATAAAAAATTAAATCAACTTTTTTACTACCAACTCTTAAATATTATTATTTTCGATTTAAAATATTGTTTATTTGTTTAAAATTAATTTATTTTTTAATATTCTAAAAATATAATTCATAAGAAATTTTTATTTCTATTATGTAATATTTATATTTTATTAAATGATTGATAATGAATACTAAAGTCATACTACAATATCAAATGGGACTTTTAAAATGCGACTTCTCGTGTTTTTTTCACACTTACAATTCTACTAACATACCATGCGAATTAGTTGAAGCTCTTACATGGCAGACTTCATAGAATTACCCCGAGTTCTAAGCCTAGATTTGGCGATTTCCAAGGGGGCACACCGAGCCTAGATCAGACGATTTCTAAATCCAGCCACATACAGTATCAGAAATTTCAGCCCAGCACGCTTTCAACCACCCTAGTGGCCTATACCCATCAGGAGGTAAAAGATTTGGGCCCTAAATCTTCTTTCAAGTCTTTTGCTGTCTCAATAATAACTGGACTGTCGATGATCCATACAAAGGAACAACACCTTCCGCATTCCAACTGAAATCTTCGGCGTTCCTACGGATAATCAGACAACCGGAAATACATTTTTCCTTTTCATCGAATAACACATGGCGTCTTTTGGAATATTATACTTCTACGAACCTTTCGAAAACAACAATTAAAATAAATAATACACACTAATGTTAATAAAATCCCCTAATTTTTTCACTTACATTTTGAGTTTTTAATATCTCATACTATCTCAAAACTTCAAAAAGCACAACACTTGACTGCTTTTAACATACCCGTTACCTCCAAGCCATGATCACATCCAATCTACGTGTTTCAGAAACGTACCCACCAACCCCCAGCCCAACCTCAGCTGTCAGGCCATGCACTTAGTTACAAGTTTTTTCCGCTCATTTTAGTTTATATACAGGCACGTCAACCACCCCACTCGCAGGATGATCTGGCACATGCTGGTGGCTTAATGTTGAGCCGCCAATATTTCCCACCAATGTTGTGGGCAGATTTCTTCCTAATTGGGAGCAAAAAACTAATAATCGCCCAAGTCTGGCCGTTTCTGGGAGGTACTGTAAGTGTGGTACAAAAACTCTTGGTTGACTACCCCCTCGTGGAACACACGCACGCACGCTTATACAGCTACAGTGCACGCAACAGCTTAAATATCTGGCGAAACCCAACTTTATTTTACTAATATTTACCGTCTACCAACCCATTTATAAAGTGATCCTAAACTCCAGTGATTTCAGTCGACATCAACGCCACACTACAGTTCCAAACGTGCACTTAATCCTACACTGAAGTTCCAAACATGCCCTTAACCGACATGACCAGAGGCCTCTGTGTAGTCCAGATGCATAACAGTAAAAACATGATAACAATGGAACAAATTAACATCACAAATTGCAACATACGGCCTCTGGAGTTTTCGAACATCCATCACAACGGCAGCAAGGCAAGCGAACAACAGTTTTTCCAAAAAGTTCTAAAAGTAAAATGTAAATTCTCACATCCTTGGTTCACAGGAATGTCAACTTCACATATTAGGATAAGAAAAGATTAATCTAACAATAAAACATAACCCGTTTGACATTCTCCTTCAGGGCGGGAAGGGGCCTGACTGCAGCTCCAGCACCAGGTCCTCGTGTGCTCTTCGCACCAGCCCCTCCACCCATGCCTCCACGTCCAACAGTACCACTAGTCATCGAACCACTGTCAGATGTCTCTGGTTCCATATAGAAGCGAGCTCGGAAAGCCGCCAGGTGGGCATAGTATGCTGGGGGAACTGTCCAGTTACAACAGAAAAATAACCTCACAAACATTGCAAACGGAAAAATGCAAGATTGTGCATCTACGTTAATTCGTGCATGCACCCATGTGAGCATGTGAGGGATAGCAAGAGGTGGGAGCTTACCGATGGAAACAGAACGGGTGCACCTAGCATATCTACAGAAATTAAAACACAGCATGTCAATACCAAGATCTTAGTGACTAGCAAATTACACAATATAGCATTTTCCCCTATTCGAGGCAAAGAAAAAACAATTAAGGATTTCGGGTGCGTAGCGGCATCAATCAGCTTACGTGTAGCAGAGATTGTTTGTGAGCGACTGTAATTCATCAGCTGTAAATTTGTTCTCATCCCACAGCACATGATAATGAGCTGGACGGCTTGTACCCTGTTGTCATGTTGGGGCTATTAGAAAATTGAAATCTGACCACTTCACAAACAAGAGGTATAAAAATGTCTAACCTGTATTCCAGCATGGCTACAGAGGTAAAAGTCAAACTCCGTTGGATGGCAGATTTTGGAGTCCACAACAGTACCTGCAGAATTAGTTACAATGAATTTTAGCTCACAACTGAAATCTCAGCAACACTAATTAACATAAACATCATATAAAATAAAATTGTCAAACCAAATCAGTTACCAGGCAATATATTTCCACTCTTGTCAACTGCATTGCGGTCATGATGGTTGTTAGCAAACAACCTTGTGTGGTGACGCTTCTGAACCACAACAAAAGTGACAGGAGGCTGATAGTTTGGTTCCAAGGAGGCACATGCCTGGAATTAAGTTAAATCAATAACTGGATGTCATTCAGAAGTTAAACAATTTCAACACAACCTCAAGCAAAGTTGGGAAAAAAAACATATTAGGAAGTCATCCAGCAAAGAAATTTTACCTTTCGGATAGCATCAAGTTCATACAACAATACTTGATAGAACTGCCCTTCACTAACACCATCCCTGCCAATATAGAAATAAATGGTTAGTAACAGCAAGAGAAAATATAAACAGGACAGACAGTAGCAGAGAATATGAAAATGCCTGTAAAAGATTATGCGCTGTGGCTTCTGTCCGGTAGCTCTGCGGAAAGATATAAGAAGTTCCCTGCATACCGCCAGAGGTTAAAAAAAAAAAAAAAGTTACACTACCATCCACAGTATACTTTTTGCAAATTTAATATTAAGTTAAAACATAAAAGCCAAAGCCAAATCCAAGAAACAAACAACACTTAAGTTCAAGCATGTGCACAGGAAGGATATGGTCAGTCATACTTGATCATGCCACCAGATACTGCCCCTCTCACAGGATCCTGCCATGTCTTGAACAAGTCTTGAATGAGTTCTTGCCTATGAGCTTGAGCACAAACCAATCCAGCATACTTTGTGACCTCCGGCCAATCTTGAGAAGCCACAACCTTTTTTTTTAAAAAAAAAGGTTCTTAGTCAATAAATAGAGAAACATTAACAACCTAATTCAGGTTAACACGAGAAGTATTCAGCAGCTAAAATGGAGATGGATTTGAGTAAGATACAGCTGCAATAGATGGGCTTGAATCCTCTCCAGGGTGAGGATGGGTAACATCAGCACCAAAAATGATAGTAGGTCGGTCACTGACTAGAGGTATACGCCTTGATATTGCATCAACAAGCACAGTGTTCCTCCCTCCAACCTTCACATTTATCTTCAGAGCAACATTGGCTAAGTATTGCTTGCTCATTTTGAAAACATGCTTAGTCAAGCAGCACTGGGAAACAAGACCAAGATCTGTCTCACAAATCCGCTTTAGATCACCTGCAAGAAAAATTAAGCTTAATCGTAGAAATGGTATGGCTAAAACCGGTTTAAAAAAAAAGAGACAGAGAATAAGAAAAAGAGAAAACTGAAAGAGAGAAGCCAAATGAGCATATAATGTTAAGTAACATACCATAAAGAGAGCCATTATTATCTGGAAGAATGACAATAAGCAGGTCAAGTTCCTTCCCTGGACCCAGTTTGGTCATGGCATCATGGTACCCAGTTTTCAAGACCTTCTCCACTTGCTCAGGACGACCACCACGTGGCTGAAGTACAGGTTCAGGATTAAAAGCCTGCATACATCCATAATCCAAATTTGAGACATCAACGACATCTTACCAACAATATCTCAAATAAAAAACATTGAAACTGATTGAAAGACATGCAGCAAGTTCCATACCATGCCAGAAATGTAACACATTCGAGCAAGCTCATAACAAAAACCACGGGCAACACTGTCTTGGACAGCCCGAGAAAAGTTTATGCAAAGCCAACTGTTCACTGTTCCCCCGTTAACCATTTTCTGCGATGAACATAAATTAATCAGACAAAAAGCGGTGAGAAAAGTTTATGCAGGATCCAATAATTCGCACAATCTTCACTATAAAACCATTTTCCTCAATAAAATGATTATAACTAACCGGATAAGTTTTCAATCAGTAAATGGTGAAAAACGCCAGCAAGCACTTGAAAATAATTGTCTATCATGCATGTGTGCAGATATCTTTGTCTAACAAACACAATTATATGAGCATCAATTAAATCCAATTGGCATCAGATTTTATTGGGGTCAGGATTTCCATATGTTGAAGTCCCATAGCGTGCAACAAACAAATGTCCCCCAGCCAGAATATACAATTACGAAAGGCAAATTTTGCCCTGGTGAATTCCCCCCACCTAACTAACAATATAATAACAATAATAGAACTCTACAAGAACCATTGATTCTTTCTCTGAAATTCCAGTTCAAGTAGATAAATAGTAGATTTCAAATTTCACAAAAGGAACTAGAGGCACAATCTTGATCATGGGTACACAAATATTTATTATCAATTTAATTCAATATAGTATCCAATTCCAGTCACCAAATCAGCCTTCTCACCATAACATTTAACAGAAAAATCACCATTCCTGATGTTGTAAAACCAGAAATAAACATGAACTATACAGTGAAAGTAACCAGGAAATAGACAAAACAAGAAATATGTGCATGGCTGGTCAAACCTGACTAAAAAAAGATATCTCTTGCATTCTGTTGATAGAAGGAATCTGAAAGGGCAAATGAAAATTACATGGCAGCAGAAATACCTTATTCATCATGTTCCATTGTCCAACTTGAGGCAGGCAATCCTTTTCTTTACCAGTATCATGATATTTAAGCTGCACAAACAAAGGATAAGAGCACAATATTTAAGCTAAAATTTACAAGGCCGTGGAAAAAAATTAAATTTCAAAAAAGGGCAATTTACCCATGGTGCAGGAAGGATGCGAGCTTCAACCGATGCAAGCTTCTCACTAATTTTAATTCCAAATTCCTTCGCATAAGGATCATCGTGATAAGCATTGTGATGAACAGTCTACAAAGGCCATTGTAGAATGCTTCCGTGAGATTAAGTAGTAGGAAAATGTTACAAGTTATATAACTGGGTCGATGATTAGGTGCTAATGAGCAAACACAAGCCATTTGCTACCACAACAGACCTGCATAATGTCACGCTCTCTTTCAAGAGGACGCTGACAGGTCACTTTCAGCAAAGCAGTAATCTGCCTCTCATTCAATCTCTTGGAGTACCTCTGACCCTCAACAATCTTGCAAACCTATATTTATAGAAAGCAATCAATCAGATGCGCATATCCATACATCATACGAGTGGAAAATGCAATCACAAGTTTACCTCCATAGGCAAATAATTTGGTCTCTGCTGATTGCCCACTTGCAGGCAGGGCCATTGAGTATGTTGAATTATGAAACCATAAGTTTCATAGAAGTACCCGACAACAGATTTCAGGGTGCCACTTTCATCAACCGGAAAACTAACAAAGAAATCATGTCAGAAAAGTGAGTTTCATACTGCATTTCAATGAGGCTGCAATAATGCACAATTTCAAAACACGCATTAAGAATATTGCAAAGAGATCAAAGTAATACTCACGTCAGCTCCCCTGTTGTTTGTGGTGTCAAACCAGATATACGATACTTTCTGCGCATATTTCCACGATGTGTAACTTCAACCCTAACTCCTCTAAGGGCCTTCTTGATCTGTTAAGACACAAATGAAGCAATGGTGCTCCCATCTCATAGAAAATAAATTATACAAAATCCAATTGTACGTGAACTAAGTAAGGTACCAAAACTCTGAATAAATCTAACAAACAAAGCATACACAAACAGGAGAACAAACCAATCTAAATTGTAAACCTAGAAGAGGAAAGTGAGCTTATTCTAAATAAATAAATTTCCATAAACCCAACAAACTTCCATATCCCAGAAATAAAATAAACAAATGTGATCAACTGCAAACAATGTGCACCAGAAAAAAATTTCCAAACAAAATGATAAGTCTAACCTTTACACGATCAGCATCAGATAATGGTCTGGAGGAAACATCTCGGTACAACAGCTGCTGTACGAACTCGATCACTGGCAAAGGCTCTATAAAGGCAGTAGAGGACATATCTGCATTGTACATTATTTATCCACAATAAGAAAAATATTATAGACTGCAAATTTAAAAATTATAAGCAACATGAATAAGATAATTTAAGGGATGAGAGCCATAAAGTATAAAATGATTGATAATGGAAGAGTAGAAGAATGTATAATCAACATGAACAGCTATGAAACTGTTGTAGAAAAATAGCAGGAAATGGATGAAACGACTTATGGAAACCTATTACAATATTACTCCACAGTCCACACAGAAACTTGCACCAAAATACAGGTATCAAACTGTACTCACCAATATTTAGAGATAGTCCCATCTGAGTTGGACGAATACTTTGGTAGAAACCACGCCAACTTTCCAATCCCTCCCCCAAAGCTTGTCTTCTCCCTAGATCAGGAGAATAAAATGAGCGGCCCACAGGACAGTACCTACAATCATTCCAATCTCTCTATATCATATTAAAGAAAACACTGATAGGAACCAAAAGCTAAATTGCAACAGGAAAAAACATAAGCTATACCTAGTTGTAGGCAATTCACGCAGGACAATGTCAAGAACCTGCAGGGCTTCCTGAGGTGCATCAGCTTGCCTCCCCTGCAAAAAAAGCCCTAAATGATGTAGATCAGCACGAGCAGCCAACTTAATTACAACTCTGAATTCCCTCTCTCTCCTGCATCAAAAAGAAGATTATTGCAATCATGCACAAGCAATGGCATGAAAATTTAAGAAGGTAGAAAGAAAATAAGACTCAATGACCTTGGTCCGCCTTGTCCATCGTCGTCATCAAGGAGAGTGATTTTAAATTCCTTTGATATAAAGGGAAGGGGCCCAGCAGTATACAGACTCTTTCTTCCATCATAAGCAGGAAGTCGCTTTCCAAGATGGGATTCTCTGTATAATTTCACCAGCTGCTCCATCACAGCACGGTTGATGCCACGGGAAGGGACCTCTGGCGTTATGGTAACCTAATATGGCATTAACACCTTCAATTATCAACTCACATAAAACATCAAATATAAACTGATAAAAAGATTGAAACAAAAATGGAGAACTCACATCATACTGGTGTAAATCCTTATCAGGTAATTCGGCAAAGAAGTGGTTAGCCTTGACTATACACCTCTTGCCAGTACTACCCTTGCCAGGCCTAAGCGGGAACCTCACAGATTTACTAGAGGGTGGCACAGGTTGAACTACTTGGCTGGAAGCAGTTTCTTGCATGAAAGAAAGCTGCTGAATCTGCTGAGTAACTTGTGACGGCTCAGGTGGTTGGGATGATGAACTCGCCTCAGATGGCATAGGCTGAGGGATCACCCCAGACTGATAAGGAGCCAGGGTTGCTTGGTGCAGCTCAGGAAATTGTGAAGATCTGGATGGCCCACCAGAAGGTCCTCCTCCACGGCCCCCACCACGACTACTGCCATAACCACCACGACCTCCTTGCTGGGGCGGCCCTCCCCTTCCCCTGCCTTGGTATTCAGAGGTTTCACCATAGTGTTGCTGTTGTGGTGCACCACGACCACGGCCACCACCATAACCTCCACGACCTCCTTGCTGTGACTGAGGACCCCCACCTCTTCCACCAACTTGGTATCCTCCTCCAGCTCCGCCTCCTCCCTGATGCGGTGGAGCACTCCTTTCTGATGGGCGCTGGGAGCCACGACCACTACCTGCACTACTTTCCTGGGACTCAGAGCTCTCACCCACAGAAGAATGCTCAGCTCTTTTCTTCCTCCCCATAGTGGTACCTGCATGCAAGGATATTATAGTCACCAACTATGAGAGCATGCTGCAACAAATAACAAAATCCACTACAAAATCTCATCAAATAGACATTCTAGATTACAAAGAACACCATGAAGAAGAAAAATGCAGACATATATATAGATAACAAGAAGACAATAAAGAATTGGGAGGCACTTCATATAGCTAAAATTTAATAAAATGTACACATTGGTTGAAGTAGCAGGCCACTTCAAAATCTGAGAATGAA
The DNA here is from genome assembly GCA_032401905.1 of Swietenia macrophylla. NCBI lineage: Eukaryota > Viridiplantae > Streptophyta > Magnoliopsida > Sapindales > Meliaceae > Swietenia > Swietenia macrophylla. The sequence continues at coordinate 8,500,491 of CP135568.1, read as the reverse complement.
ATAAATAAAGTCACCAAACAATGTCTGCAATCATCTTGGAGGATAAGTGAAGTAAAGTTTTCTATAGGCATAAAACAAATAACATGACAAAAAAATGCATTTACTCGGTCAGCAAAAAAAGGAAGAACCCACAACTCGAGACTATGAAAATTTAAGTCATCTGCCAAAAGTCACAATACATTAATCACCACAAAACTGTATCTTAGTCGTCAACAATCTAGAAACGTAGTAAAATACTACTCCAGGAATTAGGACTCAAACATAAGTAGTGTATATCATCAGTTCGCTGAAAAAACAATTCAAAAAAGATGACAAACGGATGAACTTTGAAAGTTTGCTTAAACTGTTCATCTGCACACTATAAAACCAAAATTATAGACAGAATAACTTTTTTCTTTTATCAGAATCACACAGTACATTTAATTTCCATAAATAAACGGAAAAATATTATAAGAAAAACACCAGTCCAATAGTTCCAAACAATAGGAACAATAGAAATGAGACACGGAAAGAGAAACCATAGCCAAACACTATAACCAAAACAATATACAATGATATATAGAATCTGAATCACTTGCTGTAAAATTAACAGACAAACACACAACTAGAAAACCTAAAAACAAAATTCGAATCAACAAAAAAAGAAAACGCAGAAGATCTAACGATCTAACGCAAAAGCAAAAATACACAAAGCCGCAACAAGCAGCAAAAATGAAGATTTTAATACTGTTAAAAAGGAGTTACTCAGCAAAGAATCACCAAAACAACGTAGATCCGGACGAAGAAGTCGACAATCACTAAGAAGAACAGAAACGAAACCCTAACAGACTAGATCCACGGCAGAAAAAAAAACCCAGAACATCAACATAGAGAATCACATTTATAGCACAAGAAATACGACATAAAAGAAGTTAAACGAACCCAAAAACCACCATTATTACCTCCAAACCGGTATCGGAAAACCGCTGCAAAATGATTTAAAAATAAATAAAGAAGCCAGTGGTACAGCGGCACGAGCACAAACAACACTCTCTTTGCTTTGCTTCGAAGATAATGGAATAGAGAAACTAATATTTAGAGACTAAGAGAGAAAGAAATTAAAAATAAATAAATAAAATAGAAATGAAATGCAATGAAATAATAATAGGAAATTGCCAGGCTCTCTCTCTCTTTGTAAAACCCCAACAACACCATCCACGACCTTTAACTTATAGAAAGTGCGGTAGGTGCTCAAAAATGACAACTCTGTCCTTGCCCTAACAACATCCCCCCCTCCCAAACTCTTTCTCTTCCCTCGTTACCTGGATGCTGACCTGGCAATATTCCTGATGGTCAATGATGAACTCTATGATGACGTGGCATTTGCTGACATGGCACACTAACTTAGTGGAGTGGGAGGCGATTCACATAATTGGACGGGAAACCACAATGGCCTAGCGTTTATCGCCATAAAACACGACCCCCTCGCACGCGCTAAAAGTGCAAAGCCACACCACTCGCCTGCATCAACCGCCACGTCCAAAGTTTATAATATGACGAAAATAGCCTTACTTGGTTGGTATGGGAAAAGACAAAGCGAGTGGGGTTACGACCAACGCGTGTGCTTTGGGTCAAGAGAGGTCAAACGAATTATAATTACTAAACAATCGAAACAGGAAAGCACTGTTACAATTACGTGGCGGGAATAAAAATATAATTAATTATATGTTTACAATTGAATCGATGCTTACTGCAAGTTTCTTTATTCAGCTTCGCCGCCAAGTTGTTTAGACATTACCAGTGTGTAGTGCTGCGTGTGGAGACCACCCTGAGCCGACCGTTCCTACGTATCCATAGCTGTCGTTCGCTTTATTTAGAGCGGTCCGATCACCAGCCAATTTATGTAATGATAAAATTTTAAAAATAATTACTGATTAAGATTAGGTCATCGTTGCTTATGTAATGATAAAATTTTAAAAATAATTACTAGTTAATCATAAAAGTAATTCACAATATTCCAATTTGCAAGTAATAATCTCTCAGAGATTACTGATTAAAAGTGGAAAAATAATTAATTTTAGCCAATAAAATAAGACTGAAAACTTGACAGATACAAGATTCCGTCCACTTGCTTTAGAAGTAGCTTAAGGGATGGTATAAAGGAAGATTCTGCTCCCTTCTCTTAGAAGTAGATTAGATACTAATTTAAGAACCTTGGGAGGATACAAGAGTAAAATCCATCTATTATTGGGGGTATCTTTGGAATTTTAATCTGTTGGAGAATAGCATCATTAGTTATATATGCAGGTGATTGAACCAGACGGCCATAATGGTCATGCAAGGAAAACACCGGGAGTAATTGAGGGTGTGAACAAGCCCTTAGACATTCTGTCAAATTCAGCCCACCGCGACCTGAATGAACTACCTTCCGGGGCTTAACAATACCCTGTAATGGGATTGCAGTTCAGGGTATCCCATTGTGTAAGATTTACTGAGCTGAAATTTCTCTTTCATTTTCACCAGTAGTCTCCGCAATTGCAAACTCCATCTCTAAAATGATGAAATCTACTTGCATCTCTTACTGTTATCTCTCTCTTTGTAATAACAGAGATAAACTTTATGGCAGTGTGGCAATCAACACAAACTCGCAAATTCTTTGTAACTAGAATAGGCTTGGAACGGCTCAGACTAATTATTCCAAGAGCAATGGCTAGCTTTTCACTGTGGTAAAGTAGAATTCGTTCTTTTTCCTCTTCTTCAACATCTTGGAGAACAAAACTAGATTCTGCACGGTAGCCCAACCTTGTCATATCCACTAATAGTTCATCAAGTTTCTTGTTTATCAGCGCTGATTGTGGATGAGACCTATCTCCACCAACAAATGCATGAACAACTCCATTTATCTCAATCCAGCTGCATCCTGGACTTTTCTTAAGACCTTGGTCTCTCTGCTCGATTCTAACATGTGCTGCATCATCCCATCTGCCGACAGCACTATACATGTTTGATAAAAGAACAAAATTTCCAGTACCTTCAGATCCTAGACCCTGGATTTTCTTTGATACTTCTTCCCCAAGTTCAACATTCTTATGCATCCTACAGGCAGCAAGCAAGACACTCCATACATGAACATTAGGCTCAAAAGGCATTTTTTCTATGAATTGGCATGCCTCATACAATAGGCCAGCGCGTCCCAGAAGATCAACCATGCACATATAATGATGCATTCTTGGGACAATGTTGAGACCTTCAGTCATAGAATTAAACAGTTGCTTTCCTTCCATAACAAGTCCTGAATGGCTGCAAGCAGATAAGAGACAGATGAAAGTCACGTCATCTGGCTTTAAACCCACAGCCTGCATTCTATTGAACAACGACAATGCTTCCCTCCCAAGCCCGTGTATTCCATAACCAACTACCATTGCATTCCAAGAGACAGCATCCCGCTTATCCATCCTATCAAAAATTTTTCTAGCTGCATCAATTTTCCCACACTTCGAATACATGTCAATAAGGGAATTGCAAACTGCAGTCTCTTCTCCAAAACCACGGACAATTGAGTAGACATGTGCACAAGAACCATGCTGCAAAGCAGCCAAATGTGAACAAGTAGGTAGGACAATAACCATTGTAGCCAAATCAGGTTCAATCCCATACAATTGCATCTTGTGGAAAATATGTAAAGCCTCTTGTGCATAACCATTCTGTGAACATCCAGAGATAATGGCATTATATGAAACTGTATCTTTCTGGCTCATTTCATCAAAAAAACTGATTGCATCATCTATGATCCCACACTTTGCATACATTGAAAGTAATGTGTTTCCGACCCTTATATCTAAAACAAACCCAGTTTTAACCGACAAACAATGTACCCGCCTCCCTTTGCTCAGATCACTTAGCGTTGCACAGGCTCGTAAAACGGAGCCAATAGTTACCGGTGTTAAATTCACTGCCTCTTCAATCACCATTCGATCAAATAACAGTAATCCCTCTCTTGGAAAACCACAAGTAACATATGCACCCACTAAAGCACCCCAAGTTATCTTGTTCTTGAAGTCCATTAGATCAAAAACTCTGCTTGCATAGATGATACACTGACATTTCGCATACATATCCAAGAGCCCGGTTCCAACTACAGTGTTATTGTTGAAACTCCGCCTAACACAATAGCCATGCATGGCCTTCCCCTGGTTCAATGCATTAAGTCCTGCCACTGTGGGAAGAACTGCTACAATTGTCGAAGAATTAGGCCTAATCCCTTCTTTTTGCATGTCAATAAACAGCTGAATCGTTTTATCATATAATCCATGAAGAGAAAATGCAGCAATCATAGCATTCCATGCCACAACATCTCTGCGAAACATTCCATCAAAAATTTCTTTTGCCTCGTTCAAATCCCCACATTTGGAGTACAAATCAATCAAAGCAGTGCTAACATACATATCTTTATCGAGCCCAACCGTCTTAGCATGACCATGTATTTCTCTACCATCTTCTATTGCATCTAAACCCGAACATGCTTTAAGCACAAATGTGAACGTGAATTTGATTGGTCTGACACCCAATTCCAACATCTTAAAATACAAATCAACCGCTTTTTCGTAAGGTCCATTCCATGCATATGCTCTTATCATCAAGTTCCAGAAAAAAACATTTGGTTTAGGAATTGTGTCGAACAGGCGGCGTGCGAGTTCGACTTCACAGCATGAAACGTACAAATGCGCTAATTTTTCAACTATTAAAGGATTCTTGATGTGGATATTGCTGTTTTTAAGGAGAAATTGGTGAATTTTCTTCCCTTCGATGAGCTCCTTCGACTGAATGCGGGATTCAAGAAGCCGCACATAATCAGTAAATGAAAGTTCCAGGGTTGTAATGGCTGCTCCGCATTTGAGTTTGCTACAAAGTGATTCCAGAGAAAATTTACTTACGGATAGCTTTGTAATGGACATCTGATTTAACAATTAAATTTATTGGTATGGGCATAGAACATTGGCAATTTGACGAGAGATTATCAGAAGATTTTCCAATAATTGGAGTCGATACTGAGCATAATTATCGGCCTAGAATGCTTTCATGCATCGCCCTTCCTTGGCACGTATCTGCCTTGTACTCCGTTGTAAAGATAACTGAAGTCTAGAAAAGGGCTCGGCCGATTGGTGTCAAATGGGCGGTTGGAGCCGGCCCAGCCCGCAGTGAATTTGGTTGCGTTTTTCATACCAACTCTCTGTACGAAACAATAAAATAATTTGAGCATTACCAAATAATTTATTATTTATTCTCATAATATAGTGCAAAAAAAAATAACAATAATTATATTTTCTTTTTTATGATAAAAATTATTAAATTAATTTAAAAAAATTTTGTAAAATAATTTTAAATCTATCAGGTTTAATACGACGAATAAATTAATTTTTAATTAAATTAATAAAGTCTAAATCTATCGTGTCTAATAATTTTACTTTATCTTATTTAACTCACTCATTCAGCACTTATAATTCAATTATTACATCGGATTATATTATTATATGTACAATTTAATCTATTATTATCAAAGTGAGATTTCTACTTTCACAATATATTATTATAAGTGGCTAATGCACAAGTAAGACAATATACAATTGCATTTGTTTTATCACATAGCAACAGACCAAAAGTTAAAAGATGTCAAATCAGAGCCTCTCCTTTGTTATTTTTCCACTTGATTTAGAAACAAAATGGGCAAAGACTGTATAATGAAGTGGAAAGAGATAAAGATTAGGAAATATTTGCAAGGGTTAATGGGATAAAGAAATTTGAGCATTATTTTTATACTAGAAAGAGGAAAGGGCTTGCATGAAACGTTTGTCTAAGAATCTTTAAAAGAGAAAGGGAAGAATAACCCAAAGGAGATCATGCCATCCAAGCTTCTTTGAATTCCTTTATATAAACCATATGCGTGCTTGAAGTGACAAGAAGATCAAACGCTCTTAATCTGCTTGCAAACAGAAGAAGAACAAGTCCTTAATTCATTAGAATGGCGCCGGTCGGATTACCTCCTGGTTTTAGGTTTCATCCGACTGATGAGGAGCTTGTGAATTACTATCTCAAGAGGAAAATAAACGGCCAAGAGATTGAACTTGACATCATTCCTGAAGTTGATCTTTACAAATGTGAGCCCTGGGAATTAGCAGGTCTTCTCCTCTCTTCTCTTCTCTCGTGACGTTCAAGGCATTTTCAATAGCAGAGAGCATTTGTTTACTGAATTCGTATAACTTTTGCTTGTGACATTGCAGAAAAATCATTCTTACCAAGTAGAGATCCAGAATGGTATTTCTTCGGACCGCGTGATCGGAAATACCCCAACGGATTTCGGACAAATAGAGCAACTCGAGCCGGATACTGGAAATCCACCGGAAAAGACAGAAGAGTTGCATACCAGAATCGAGCCATTGGAATGAAGAAGACTTTGGTTTATTACAGAGGCCGAGCTCCCCAGGGAATGCGGACAGATTGGGTCATGCATGAATATCGCCTGGATGACAAAGAATGTGAGGATATTTCTGCCGGAATTCAGGTAGTTGGTACATTATAAAGTATATGGTAAAGCATGGTAATATGAATTATACTTTATTTTTTAGATTATTTGGTCCATAATCATCAATTTTGACCAACGTGCCACACGTTTGAGCAGCAGATGAACTGATAAGTGTAAGAGAATTTTTTCCAAAACAAATGAAATTGAAGCTTTAGCCATCGAGAAAAGCAATTTCTTCTGCCCCCAAACCACACATTATTCTTGAGTTGATTTTTCAAACTTCTTGTTTATATGTTATTTTAGTAGAAATCAGGGACTTGAGTGAAAATATCCATACAATCGGTGAACCATAACAACGTGAAAAGTTCATGACGTGCATGGAAAGCAAGGAGCTATCGAGCTAGCTAGCCTCACTAACTATTCTCTCACATTTTATTTATTTATTTTAAATTATTGTTATTATTTTAATTATTATAATATATAATAATAATAATAATAATAAAATGGAAAAATGGATGACTTATTCGTTGCTTGCTCTAGTCTTTGATCTCACGACTAAGAAAGTCTTGGATTAGCTTTCACTTTTGTATTTCTCTAATGAGACAAAGGTAGTATCCTCTCATATGACCCAATATCTATTGAACTTTGTTTGTTCATGCTTTATTTATCTTTCTAACATTCTCTTGATCATCTATGATCATAGATTCTATTATGTCTAAGCAAATCAATTAACCCAAAAGCAAGTTTCTCTTATCAGTCTCATAGTGTAAGAAGGTGCCGGTTGCTTTTTTACTTTGTTCCAACTTAACAACCAAAATATTAGGCAATGGATATCAGTGAGAGAGATGTAGATTTGATAATGAATTCTCCTGACTTTCGAGATTAAGGGCAATGTCAATTTTGATGGTTTTAAATAAATTTTTAAAATATAGTTCTTATCAAATTTAATATTTAAATTAAAAATAAATAATAATGTATAATTGATTTTATATTCAGGAAGGCTAAATCTTGAGCCAACTAATCGCTTGAGTCAGCTGTCTCCCCGGACAACCATTGTTAGATCAGCAATGATCATGTATAAATGCTTTTCTCCTTCCCAAGCCAACTTTTATTTTATGAATGAGTTGATACAGATAATGCAAACTATTGTAGTATCAGATTTGAAATCTCGTCTTTGAACTCTCCAACTAGTTAGCTAAGGATACATTTAACTCTGTAATTTTGGCTGCAGGATTCGTATGCATTGTGTCGAGTGTTCAAGAAAAATGGAATCTGTTCTGAAATGGAAGATCAGCAGGGACAATGCAGTAGTATGTCGTTAATGGAGAGTTCTCAAAGTGTAATCAACAACAACAACGATTACGATCAAACGATGTCTCCGGATGTTAACACAATAACTTCTTCTTCTTGCTGTATTGATGAAGACGACAAAGATGATTCTTGGATGCAGTTCATCACAGATGATCCATGGTGTTCTTCCAACACTTCTGCTGCTTCTGCTTCTGCTCATGGTGGTGAAGAAGTTTCTCATTTGGCCTTTTCAAACTAAAAATCTTAAAACATTGGTGCTGGTGGGTGGATCACATAACTATTAAACTCTTACAATAAGTTCAAAATTTTACAAAATGGTTATAAAATTTGTTGATTATTTCCGGTATTAGATTCTCTCTAATTGGGATGTACGTAGTTTCATCCATGGCTTGGTGGGTGGATTTCATGGGCCAATTTATAGAGTGCCTCTTTGGATTTTTGTCTTAACATCCTCATTTGGGAGGTGGGGTGGTGGCTATTCGGATGTTATCTGTTATAGCTTGTGCATGGAATAAAATACAAAGTGTTATATTGCTATTCTTCTTGTGTTGCTGCTTAATTTATTGCCTCTTGTCTAGCTCTATGCAACTTAAGGTGTAAATGGACCGTGTTAAGGCATAATTAAGACTTCAGGCATAATTAAGACTTCCCAAACTATTGTAAGAATGCACTTTCTGTATAGTAATTTAGAAGAACAAGCATGACTGACCATAAACGAAATGTGTGGCAACATGAAAGGGTGAATAGAATATGTGGTGATGACAGAAAGGTGAAGAAAATTGAATGAAAAACAGTCACCTAATACATTGTATGAGTGGTATAAAAGTTATTCCTTTCGTTCTACTGATTATATTAAAGTTTTGTTTGGTGTGGAGCGATTATAACTTTAAAACATTAGACTTATAACTGTTATGAGTTAGTAATATTATAGATCAAATATTAATAAAAAAATGAGTAAATTTATTAAAAATTAATGTTATTGAACATTTTTTAGCTTTACTTTTAAAGCAAAATAAAAGTACTATAACTCCAAGCAAAACTTACGAAGTTTAAAACACCGACTATAATTGTTTGATATTAATTTAAAACTATAAATATAATATTACATTTAGTAGTATTATTGATACAAATCCGATAGATATTCATTCTCACACGCTCTTATGATATTATTAAATATCTTATATTTTAAAGAGTAAATAATAATTTACGAAAGTTATAAAAAAAATACATCTGTTTTTATTTAAGAATCTAATCGGACAATGTGTAATATAAATTATTTTGAAATTTGTAACACCTAATTAGTAATACCATGTTGTACAAGGTAAAAAAAATTTGGGATAATCATTTATGGTGCTACTATGAATAAATTGGGAGTGTATTTGGGAATAATTGAAGTGCTGGATATGATGTCGTATTGGGCCAATTGGGCCACAAAATGAGAAAGAGGAATAAAACATATAAATGGGGGCATTTTCAGATAATGTGTGGGGCAATTTAGTACTATTTTTTCTTTAATAAGTAAAATTATCCAGGGAATATTTTCTTGTTCGGACAAGCCATCGACGTCTATAAATTACTAGTGACTACCAACTAATCAGACGACCGCAGCTTGCTGTAGGGCTTATACGGTACCGTTTTCCCCCTCTGTCCTTCTTCTCTTTTCTTCTCCTCCGGTTATGGCTTTTCCAGGGAAGAAACTCATCAATAATCCCAATGGTTTGCATTTCTTTCCCTCTCAGTTTACCTTTTAGTTTTATTTAATTTCTCATCCTTCTTATAGCTTTCGCGCTTTGCTTTCTGTTTGGTCGCTGAGAATATGGAAATGACAAGTCGAAGGTTGTTTACTTATTGTGTCTTTTAAATTTTAAATTTGTTGCAATTTTGAGCCATTGTTGCTTGCGTGATTAATTTTTATTTAATTTTTTATTTCTTGCATGTTATTGGAATGTGGATTATGACCTAGATATTTCTTTGTTCTGACGTTTTCTCGGCGACGGAACCTGAACGTGGGAATTCACAATTGATCATATCCGTTTGGTTGCTGTGATAGGGGAAACTTTAAGATATGAAATTCCAACGACGACTCGTTATCTTCATATAACGTTGTCGTTTTTTTTAATATATGTCTTGGTTTTGTCTTGCTTTGTTTTTAAGTAATTTTGTGAAAGCATTCTTACCCAGTTTAGGTGATGACTTATAATGCACGACGCTATTAAATTCAAATAGAAGAGAGAATGTGTTGTCTTATTTTATTAAAAAATGAAAAATTAGAAGTGTTTTGTCTCATGATCGTTGCAGATGTGGTGACCGAGTTTATTGAGGGTCTTGTGGAAACTTATCCTGGTCTGCAGTACTTAGATGGTTTTCCGGAGGTGATGAAATTTTCTAGCATGCATTTACTTGCAATGAATAATTAATTTTTTTCGACTACAAATAGTATTTTGTTTTTCCTTTGTGTTAATACAGGTGAAGGTTGTATTACGTGCTGATGTTTCAAGTGCAACACATGACAAGGTTGCAGTTATATCAGGTTTGAGAAATTCTACTGTGTCAAAATAATCTCATTTCAATTGCATTATTTTGGAGACTTAGACTACTTGTTTCAGAATTCTTGATATTTTCTCTTTCTGTTTATAAGTTTATGCCTAAAACAACTGTTTGCATATATCTGCACTGTAATTTCCTCTTGTCAAGCTCTTATGCCTAAAAGGTTATTAGTGGTGCATTTTTACAGATAATAGGCAATCCATTGCCTCAAGTTAGCATTGGTTTTAAAATTGATTAATAGCTTGTGGAATGATTATCTATTTACTCTTCTTAAACCTGGTCTTTTATCTTTCTAGCAACCATAATTTTTCAACAATTAAAAAATTGAAAAGCCTTCACAATCATAAATTTTATTGTGTAGAAACAATAATATATCAAACAATATGCAACACTGTGCTTGTGATTTTATCTACAAAAATGGTGTGTGCTTATTTGCTTCATGAAAAAGTACAATACATTGCCTTTCAAATTTTAATTGAACTGAAATGTTTTTTGCTTTCTCAAATCATCAGACAATCTGTAAGCAAATTTTCACATTGACTGTCTTGTAATTATCTCTTTGGTTGCCAAGTTGGGTCAATTGTTGTCTTTATGACGTCTGTCACAAGTCCAACTGAAAAACTTAAATTGGCAAGTTGAGGCTTCACTCTGCAATTAGATTGGTCATCATGGGGAAAATTTAATCTAATTATATTGTTTATGATACAGGAGGCGGGAGTGGCCATGAACCTGCACAAGCTGGATTTGTGGGAGAAGGAATGCTGACAGCTGCAATCTGTGGGGATGTTTTTGCGTCTCCTCCTGTAGATTCAATTTTAGCTGTATGTTTTGTGCTCTTTCTTATGTTTCTGTATTTATCTAGCAGTCCTGTCATTCATAATATTATTCTTTGGTGGACTGATCTTGTGCAATTCAACTTTAGGGCATCCGAGCTGTAACAGGTCCTATGGGATGCCTTCTTATTGTCACGGTACTGTTATTTCAAAAGCCTGAAGTGCCAATTCACCCATTAGTAATTTTGTTGCATTTATAGATTTTTTCTTTTGGAGCTTTTTGATTGTTCTATGGCAAGAATTGCTATTAGCCGTCTACTTATGATCTGAGTGTGGAGTTATTTATCTTTTATTTTTTGATTTATGACGCTGTAATCTGGATGTTAACAGAATTATACTGGTGATCGCTTAAATTTTGGTTTGGCTGCCGAGCAAGCAAAATCTGAAGGTTATAAAGTAGAGGTATGTTCTTACCAAAATCTATAACTAAGCATAACAAGAAGTTAAAGTAGTGATGCTATTTTCTGCATTTGCAGATCGTCGTTGTTGGAGATGATTGTGCGCTGCCTCCGCGTCGAGGCGTACCTGGTAGAAGAGGTTTGGCCGGAACTATTCTTGTTCACAAGGTTATCTCTCTCTCTCTCTCTCTCTCTCTCTTCACACATACACGAGGGGGCTTGTTTGCCTGTGCATTCACTTTCACACACTAGTGAAATATATGAAAATTATATCTCTGGTTTATGAATGCAAAGTAGGAAGCTTTTGTACCATGCTGTCAATTCCTTGTTGAAAATAATAGTTCATAGTAACAAGCAGAAAGAAAGAGAAATAGACTAATACATCTTATTGTATTATGGTTATTAGACAAAATTTCATGATCAATATATTTGGTTTCTTTACATGTTATGTTTTTGACAAGGTTGCTTATGATGTATCATGACTAGTTGACTCTTTTAAAAGGCTGAACTGGTCTATGTGTTGTTCATATTTATTTTTTGCAAAATCTGGTATTTTTTTAATATTTATTCTTTGCAAAAGACAGGTTGCTGGAGCTGCTGCTGCTGCTGGCCTTACTCTTGCCAACGTTGCTGCAGAAGCAAAACATGCATCTGAACTGGTCGGAACAATGGGTGTTGCATCATCTGTTTGTACGTTGCCTGGACAGGTTACATCGGATCGTTTGGGCCCAGGCAAAATGGAACTTGGTCTTGGAGTTGTGAGTTATTTTTAATACAGAAACTTACTTTTAAACAAACAGTCTTAACACATCTGATAGTTGTTTAATATACCTTAACGTTTTTAAATATTCATAATTAACTGATTTTAATTTCATATGTCTTGACTTGATTGTTAAATATGTTGCATTTTATTTCAGTAGCTGGCTATTATGTTGGACCTCTTTACAATGAATGTGGCTTATCTAGTTCTCAGACACTTGAACTCTTGCTTTGAGTTTTACAAATTGAATAAAAAAATAACGCACATTTCTTTCAGCATGGTGAACCTGGTGCGGCTGTGGTGGACCTTCAGCCTGTAGATGTGATTGTTTCTCATGTTCTTAAGCAGATATTGTCAACGGTATGCTCCAATATTGAATGAGATATCATCTTTTAGATAATGAGTTTAAATTTTTTTTCCCTGAAAGAAGGAAAAAAATAAAAATAGAAAATCAAAGAAGAAAATTTTTTAATAATATGCTTTTAGTTGCTGAAATTCTTTGAAAGACTTGAGAAAACTTGATTTTTACACCATTTTATTGCATCTACTTTTGCAATAACTTAGTTTTTTACTGCATGCATACGAGGAAACTTCATATAATACATTTTATGCAATATTTCATTTCACTGCATGCATTATTTGATGTTCTGCTATTCCTGTTGATTGGTGTTTGCAGGAAACTAATTATGTTCCAATTACACGAGGCAATAGGGTGGTGCTCATGATCAATGGGTAGGTCATTGAGTTTCTTCTATGCTTTAAATCAAAATTTACCATATTATGTGATTGGAACTGAAGATGCTGTTGGTAGAATGAGCATTCTGATCTAATTTTTATGATAGCAAACAAAATGCTGACAGTAATGCAGTTGTGATGTACAAGAGTGAACTTGTGGTCTATAAAACCGGGTTCTCCTTGTGACTAAACCTGGATGTATACAAAAAGAATAAAGACCAGCTGTAAAGCTGGGATCTACCAGAAAACAGAACTGGCTATACGAACTGCTATCCACACGCGAAATATACAAAAATAACCTAATGTCTGTTTCCAGCCTAGGTTTAGGTTTGTGGAAGTTGAAGTGTCACAGTATCTTGCAGTACACCTGAAATAACATTGTATATTGTCTCATGGGATGAATTTAAGGATAGTTTGGTGTTAACTCCTCTTTGCTGTTTTACACTCTTGGTAACAACCTTGGTTGTCCAAACTGATTTGCCTCTCTTGATCTGGAAAGAATTGCCTATCTAAATGTCTAAATGACTTTCTTTTGGTATAGAATAGCCATGTAAGTGCGTTCATTTGTTTCTATTTGTAAATAGTCATGTCTTTTCATGGTGCTGTTTATATGTTTCTGGATGATTTCAAACGTCAGAAATGTGTGCTTTATCTGCAGCATTTTCATATGACTGATATGTTGTTTGTTTGACATTCCTAAGTCTTCAAGGAAGCACTCTTGTTTACAAGGAACGGCTTTGCAATTGTTTTATATTGTTGCCTGCAGCTTAGGTGCCACTCCTGTAATGGAACTGATGATTGCAGCCGGAAAAGCAGTTCCAAATTTGCAACTGGAACATGGACTGGCTGTTGATAGAGTGTATACAGGATCTTTCATGACTTCTCTTGACATGGCAGGTTAGTTTTTGCTGCCAACAATGTGCTGTTTAAGCAATTTTATACTGAATTTTGGTGCTGGTTTCTTTCAGGATTTTCAATTTCCATCATGAAGGCAGATGAAGCAATTCTGCAACGCCTTGATGCTGCAACCAAGGCTCCTCATTGGCCTGTTGCTGTTGGTGGTCTGTGATGTTTTAGAATATCCCATTCTCTCTTTGTGTTCCTTAATTCACTCATGTTTATAAGATTGTCATGTATGAAGCTTCCCCAATGGTTAAACCGATGATCTTTATACACTTGTAATGTAGAACAAAATGAATTTTGCTTTCAGATATAGTTCACATATCGTATACTCGAGACAGAAAGTCAAAACGTAGTTTTATGTTGATTTCATTATCGTTGAGTTATTGAGTTTTCTGTGCTTACAGGTAATCGTCCACCAGCCAAGATTCCTGTCCCAATGCCACCTGCTTGTTCCACAAAGAGTGAGGAGGTTATTTTTCAGAATCTGTTTGCAATTTTAAAATGGTTTATTGTGAATGGATAGTATCGTTCTCTGCGAATACATGCCTCTAATGTATTGGTGCATTAATTTCATTTGTATATCTCCATTATTGGTACTAGTACACAAAGTTGATCAGCATGTGGGTCATTAGTAAATTGCTTGTTGGGTTATCTCATGTTAGAGATTCACAGATAGACCAAGGTGCCTCTTATCCAAAAACACATGGATGGCGTTAGGTAGATGTCTACTCACAGATATTCACTGTAGTGACAGAAAGCTATTTATATATGTGATTTGAAATAAATTCTTGAGCTGTGTCATTAAGGTTATTAGTGGTTAGAAATGATACACCTGTATAACTTCATCTGCTGATTGTTATCTTACATGTGAATTTTCTCTCATCAGTTTGTCTCTATCCTGTCATGTTTTTCAATTTTTGTATGACAGGCTAGGAGCTTAAATTGGCATGGGCCTGTTGTCAATTATCAGAAGATGTTTGATTATGCTTTTCAAATTTACGATCATCTATTGCATGTCCATGAATTGTTTTGAGCTGATAAACAATAAGATAGAAAAGTATTGGTTTTTTAGCATGCCAATACATTATAAGTGATCTGAATTAAAGAATTAATGGGTGAAATTTGAAGTATAAGGGGACAATGCAAATTGTTAAAAAAGAATTCATTACCAACTGAGATTGAGCACAGAACTCTCTCTTTATCCTAGATGTTTTTCTGGCCCAATAGTCACAATAATCAAATGGAATGAATGGCCTTGCTTTTTAGTTGAAAGAAGGGATTTGTGCTTATATCATGTAAATTAGAATGTTGATGTGAAATAAATTCTTGAGCTGTACATTAAGGTTATTAGTGGTTAGAACACCTGTCTAACTTCATCATCTGATTGTTATCTTACATGTGAATTTTCTCTCATCAGTTTGTTTGTCTCTATCCTGTCATGTTTTTGGACTTTGGATTACAGGGCTAGGAGCTTATATGGGCATGGGGCTGTTGTATATTATCAGTGGATGTTTGTTATGCTTTACAAATACTTTGTTTTATGTTCATCTATTGCATGCCCAAGAATTGTTTTGAACTGGCAAGCAATAAGATAGAAAAGTATTGGTTTTTTAGCATGCCAATGCATTATAAGTGATCTGACTTAAGGAATGAATGGGTGAAATTTGAAGTGGACGATGCAAATTGTTAAAAAGGAATTAATTACCCACTGTGTTTGAGCACAGAACTCTCTCTTTATCCTAGATGCCTTTCTAGCCCAATAGTCACAATAATCAAATGGAATGAATGGCCTTGCGTTTTAGTGAAACAAGGAATTTGTGCTTATAGCATGTAAATTAGATAGTTGATATGACAATTACAATGTTTCAGATTCATCATTTTTTTTTTTGAAAAATAATTGTTTCTCAGATTGCTATATCCAGTAATTTCATGATAAGAATTGTATCATTTGCAAGAAAACCTCCCTTTTAAGACAAGCTTTTGTTCCCTAATAGATGGACAATATTATGCAGCTGATGACAAACCACGGAAATAATTGTCCCACAAGTCTTGAATGTTAATGACTTGAGGGATTTATTCAACAAGTCTTCCTGACCAACTAATTTTGATGGATGATATTTTTTATGTCAAATTGGAGCAGAATGTTTTTACAATGAGCTGAGGAACAATAATGATGGCAAACACAATTACAGTTGGCTTTTTAATGCTTTAAATTGTCACCAATAAAGGGTGAAAAGTAGCATTTGCTTTCTTATACTCTTGTATCAGAGCTAATTGTTGATTTTCGCTTTGATTAGTCATTAAGTCGGCCACTGCAGCTAAGTCAACAAGGCCGAATACTGGAGGTGGCTATTGAAGCAGCAGCAAATGCAGTTATTAATCTCAGGGACGATTTAAATAAATGGGATGGCAAAGTTGGTGATGGTGACTGTGGGTCAACAGTACGTCCCCCAAAACTCCATTATCATCTTTGATTTACTGCTTGGTGCATGATTTTTCCATCCTATGTCAAATTGTATTTGCTTTTGCAGATGTGCAAAGGTGCAGCAGCAGTTCTGGAGGACATGAAAAAGGGGTAAGTTTTTACCCCATCTGTTCTAGAATCTTTACATGCCTCATAAAGGAAATTATGCTTTCACGGGGCAGATCTGTGGCAAATCTTGGACTCAATTCATTATCATCCTTTTCCTCCTTTTCCCCCATTCTTTTTCCTATTATTCATGCATGGGTACGAGTAATTTATCTATCTTAGCCTCTGGTCTCATAGTGAGACATCTTAGAAGTTGATCTAGAATCTCTCATTTTGTTGGAGATCATAATCATTCTCTTAGCTAAGTAGTTGGATGTACAAGTTAAAAACATATATAGTTGTTTGGAAATATGTTTAAACATAACAAATTTATTGCAAGGATTTCTATGTCCTTATTGGAAGTGGATTTCTTTCATCTTTTGTTTCGATTTATGGCCGCTATAACTAGGACCTTAATTTCCATTCTTGAGGTAGACTTGATGTTATGGATAAATTGTCGATTAAGTTTTTTGATTTCTTCTCCCAATTCTCACCTTGTTTCTCCCATTTCTCTCCAGATTTCTCCCCTTTTTATTCTTATAATTGGTGCTACATTACTCAACCTGCCAAGATGGAGAAACTACTCATCATGTAGCCTACTGCTTTTTTACTTGATGTTTTCAGAATTTTTGTTTGTTCTTTGATTTGTCTTATGTATGATTCAATAGTAATATTCATTTGACACCTGCTGCTAATGCTTTATCTACGTCTGTAGAGGCCTGTATTCCAATGCCATTTTATTGCTTCTCTAAGTTTTCTGATTTCTAAACACTGTTTTCTCTCTCTAAACCTTATCTCTTCGAAAATCCTTCCATTCTCACCCATTTGGTGTGTCCAAAGGTTGTGTGTAATGCTGCTTGCCCCTGCCAGAAAATGTCCAGTGATGACTGATAGTTTTCTCTGGGTTAGGGGTTGTTTAGATCAAATGTATTGGATGCAACAAAAGGTTGAGTGCCTGGTAGAAAGTTGATGGAGATGATTGGAAAAGGCACTGTTGCCATAACCTTTTGAGGATATTGTCCCTAAATAAAGTTATAATGAAGAAGCATTTATGTAGCCAAACCCAAGTAGTTGGTTGAGGTTTCATTCAGATTTTGCCTGTTTATTTCTAAGTTTATCTATTTGTTAGTTGTGCCAACTTTAGTATTTGTTATTTTCTAAATTTGGTGCTTGGAACTTCTACATGGTACAGTATTTGTTTATTGAAGTGTACTTTTAGTCCATAATATTGGTGTGCAAATGATGGCTCCTGACAATTATTGTCATTACAAATAAGTTTCTTCAAAATTTTCCTTTCATCAGCTTAGTTAATGAATCTTCCTTTTATATTTCCAGTTATCCTTTGAATGATGCTGCAGAAACAGTTAATGAAATTGGAGCTTCTATTGGGAGAGTTATGGGTGGAACGAGTGGAATCTTGTAATTTTCCTTATTTTTCTTTCTACCAGTCATGTTGTGAGATTCATGTTTTATGATAGCTTATTTTGTTCATGTGTACATGACCATAGATCTGCCTGTTGCTCCTTTTGAAACAGATACAATATTTTTTGTAAGGCAGCATATGGAAAGTTGAAAGCAAATGCTCAGTCAGTCATCACATCAAACCAATGTGAGATGATTTTCCTCATGAATTAAAGCTTTCAGGCTAGCCTATGATGACTAATGACTTTTTTAAATTCAGGGGCTGAAGCACTTGAAGCTTCTATTTCTGCTGTCAGTAAATATGGAGGAGCCACTGCTGGTTACCGCACAATGTTAGATGCCTTGATTCCAGCAGCTGCAGTTCTTCAGGAGGTCAGTTGTTGGTTATAATTCAATGAAAACTATCTTATGCGTTGTAGAATATACGGTAAAAGTATTTTGTCTTTGGTATTTTATGTTACAATCAGAGGTTAAGTGCCGGGATTGATCCTTCCACTGCTTTTCTTCTATCATCTGAAGCAGCATTGGCTGGCGCTGAATCTACTAAACACATGCAGGCACAGGTGAGATTCTTATTATCCTTTCCGCCTTACTTAGGATTCCGGTTATGCTTGACTACTCTCTTCATTCAGTGCAAGTTGCGTGCGAGCAGCAAGAGCTTTACTGATTTCCCATGGTTTTGTTATAATGCTCACTGAAGTGGCTTAAAAAAGCTCTTGGAGAAAAATTGTATGAAATGATGGAAAACAAGCCCCTAGAAAAGGAACCCTTTAATTAAGGTATTAAGGCTATGTTTGAGAATGAGGTGTTATGGCTTTAAAGCTAGAGCTTTTGGGGGATGAAATTACCAGATATCAAATATAGGTGGAATAGTGAGTGGTTCTCAATGAATTGGTGTTAACCAGATGCTTTAACTATTGTGTTTTCAAATCATAGTAGAAGCAATGTCAAGCTGACCCAGGATAATTAGTGTACTTATCTTAAGTTTTTGGTGAGACAGCCAAATAAAGGTTTGTTGTATTACAGATTTATTCGCATACTCTGAAACAGCAATGGCAGGAATTTCTTTCTGTCAGGTGAGGCATCAGCTGGAAGCCTGAGGCTTAAGTTTCGTGAAAATGTCAAAAGCACTGATGTAATGGGTTCACTTTTGAATGATAAAGCAGAGATTAGGACTAGTAAAGTGCTCTAAAATGATGGCTTATTTCAATGTATTACCTTTCTTGATTAAAATCTGACTTATAGCTGAAACAGGCTGGCCGTTCAACGTACATCCCCGGGGAGATCCTTGCATCAGTTCCCGACCCAGGTGCCATGGCTGCAGCAGCATGGTACAGAGCAGCAGCCTTAGCTGTTAAGGACAAGTACAAAGCTTCATGAGGTGATATCAGCCTTTGCCTCCCACGCGGCAGTTACTGCCCCTTTTTGGTTACATATTTAACCCAGTAAAATTTTTGTTCATGGTTTTATGCTATCATCTAACTGTTAGGCTATCCGCTTATGCATTTTTCGTGCACAAGGCTGAGAGAGCGAATTTTTTCTAAACATCCACCATTTTCTTTAGAAAAATGTAACGAATGAACAAACAACTTTGTCCTCGAGTATTTTATACATCAAAAGCACATGCTTGTAACTTTACTGATCCGAGTAACGTCTCAGGTGCTGTGGAAATACACATTGATGAAACATAATCCTGTTTCTGTTTTATTTTCTAACCTGCATGGTAGATTTAGATTTGTCGTGGGGTAAATGAATCGCCCAAAACACTGGGTTTTTTTTAAACTACTGTGTCGGGAAGGTCCCAGGACAAAAGATGAAATGGTTGGTTTAATTTGATAATTTGAATTATTGCCTTGTGTTCGTATCGATTCAAGAGAAATAAATAATTTCATATTCATTTTATAATTCTATTAAAAAATAAAAATTTTGACGCAATACAAATTATAAGATGAGTTAAAATAGATTAGATGTTTAGAGAGATCAAATTATGAGTTATAAATTAAATTATTATATTATATTTATATTATATTAAGAGCAATAAATTTAAATCGGTTCATTAATAATTATATTAAAAATAAAAATTATAATTTAATATAATTATTAATTATATTAAATTGTATTAAAACGTCTAGTAATTTTTTCATCCAAATGTTAACCCAAACCCACAGATGAAATGTATTATTCCACTTGGCTTGATTAAACAACTCATAAATGGAGAGCGCTTTGAGTTTTAGACAAAATTTCAAATTCGTTGGACTTTTGTGTATATATGCCAAAAAGGAGGGGTCAATTTTGAAGTTACTTACGTTTTAGACCGTTGACTCATGTGTGACCTAGCTGGAATCGGATTTGGCCAACAAATCTACACCGTCCATTCTTACCAAAGAATCTGATTCTTGCCCGAGGTTGAAGCTAGTATTATTATTAACTCGTACAAGCGCAGTCAATTGAGCAAAGCTAAGCATTTCATTTACACATGGATATTTTCCAAATTCCGAACCTCTCTTTCGAATTGTTAGAAGAAGAAGAAGATGACGGAGCAGCTTGCGGAGGAACAGATCAACGAGTTCAAGTTCAAGGAGGCTTTTAGCCTCTTCGACAAGAACGGCGATGGTATTATCCGTTATTTTTATGTTCCTAGCTTAAATCTTGAATAATCTGTTTGTTTTCTGTTGTTGATTTCTCTCTGCTTTTCTGTTTCTGGTAAAATCAACTGCTTATTCTTGTTTCCTTTTCTTCTTTGCATTTCAATTAGAGATTTCCGGATGTTTGATTATCAAATTTGTTCTTCTGGATTTGCGGAAAGTAACGAATAGACCATAGCTTGCCGCTTGTTTCAAATTCGATCGGACTCCGGCGGCAAGAAATAAATAGTTATTAGAGGACAATAACGTCATTTTACCATGCCGTTGAGCAAACTTAAAAAAAATGATTAGGAGATTACCGGGTTTGTTTTGTTACATTAAGAAACCACGTGGCATTAAATCAGCTAATGGACAGGGACGAATTTGAGACAAGTGGTAAATTTGTGGACCTATTTGTTCATTTCACAAACTATAGGGAATTATTTGCAAATTCTCCTTTATTTTCGTAATCTTATCTGTTATCTTGTTAGTTAACGGGTTCCATGGTAAAATGACTCGATATTGAAGCCTGCTACAAATATTTGCCCAGCCTCAGAAATCTTCATAAATTTAACCAAACAAATCATAATTTTAATATGAAGATGTTTTGCAACTATTAAAGTTATGGCTTGTCGGTTAAAATTATGAAAATTGTTGGGCTCGGCTAAGTTTTGAAATGAGCTTCAACAATTGGCCATTTTGCTATAAAACCCTTAGTTAATTTTGTTTTTTATTGTAACAGTAGTGAAATGTAAGTAGTTTCTTCTGCTATTGCTTGCAATTGATAGTTTGAGTTGTTTCCATGGGATTATTATGATGATGATTTGCCACAAATTTACACCAAGTCAAGGAAATTGTAAAAGAAAAAGTTCTTGTACTATATGGTTTCTTTGTATAGGCTGCATCACTACCAAGGAGTCGGGGTACAGTGATGAGATCTCTGGGGCAGAATCCCACCGAAGCTGAGCTACAAGGTATGATCAATGAAGTTGATGCTGACCAAAATGGAACCATTGATTTCCCTGACTTTCTGAATTTGATGGCTCGCAAAATGAAGGTTAGTCAAATTTTACTTGCATCAATGAAATTACCAAACTTGTCTTGTACGAATGGAGAGTTGAAGTGTCTTTGCTCTGTCATTGTTTGGTTGGAACTTCCAGCCATAATGAGAAAAATCTTTTGTACTGATAGTCATGTGGAGTATTATTTTTGATTATTATGTCTGGATAACCGAATTCAAGGCCGGTTAGTTATAATGCAGAATGGATGCATATGCTCTCCGTAGTATGTTTCATATTCAACTGATAAACAGTGCCTATGACTAATGAATGCTTGCTGTGTTTTGTCATCTATGTGGATAATTTTTTTTTCATCTATAAAAGAAACTACCTTGTTTTGCCTGGCCAACTAGTACAGTAGTCATGCCACGGCTTAATAAAAGCCATCTCTTTAGAAATTGACTTTGGAAATGCTAAGGCCTAGAAGAAACGACCTCCCTTGCACGACAGTCCCTTAATCCAATACTTTTCTATGATTTGCTGCATCATCATGCCAGCTTATTGGTTGCTATTGATATTGTTTTACAACATGACTGCAGCAGAGATAGAATCCTCTTTTAAGAAATATTCTTGTGCACTTGAAAGTTGGCACTTTAGCATGCTTATATATGAGGTTGTAGCATGTATTAATTGGAAGGACTTATTTCTAGAGTATCTAGATGCTGCCAAATGCTTCATATTTTGACTGTTCATAATTTTTGGGTAACTTATGTTCCGCATTTTATAGTGATTTTACTTTAATATACTTACTGGTGTTTATTACATTCACGAAGGATACTGACTACGAGGAGGAACTGAAAGAAGCCTTCAAGGTTTCTGATAAAGATCAGAATGGTTTCATTTCAGCTGTAGAGCTATGTCACATACAGTTATGGTGTTTCCCCCCCTCCCCTTTTCTAAAATGCAATTATATAATTTGTGTTGAAACAACTTTGGAAAATAAGATTTATCAAACAATACAATTAGGAATGAAATGCTGGGAAAGAGAGAGAGGGAATCTAAACGAGAAAAACAATGGATAAGGAAGAAATGACATATTCGGACGAAGGAAGTATTAAGCTGAATTCAGCATTTTGTGCTAGTTGGTTTGGTATTTCTAGAAGCCAACTTATTCCAATTCCTTTAAGGAGAAACGACGTAGATTACAACATATACATGAATGAAAAAAGAAAGGAGAAAAGGTGAACAATGAAAAAAGAAAAAAGAGATGATAGTAACGTGATTGAACTGATATGAGACACAATTGATAAGTATTTTCTGTGCATCCGTGTAGTAGGTATCCGCATCCGTGTTCATAGGAAAAAGCTCATACTCTTGATTTTTTTCACTAGTGTTTATGGTTTGTGACTTTGAAATCGTGCAGCTTCGACATGTTATGACAAATCTAGGAGAGAAACTGACTGATGAAGAAGTAGAGGAGATGACTAGAGAAGCGGATGTTGATGGTGACGGTCAGGTGAATTATGGTTGAGTTTGTGATGATGATGCTGGCAGAATGATCCCAATTTTTCGTTTTCGACCTTGTAGTGCTGTAACTTACACCTAAAAATATATCGACTCGGCAGAGTAGCATCTCATTTTAAGACATTTTGACAAGGGATGGATAGTTTAATTTGCTTCCCTACTAAGCCTTTGTTTCTTGGGATTTACCGCCTGCTGCGCTTGGTTGCATAGTAGCTTATTTTCACTAGCATTATGATGATGGCCATAAATCTTTTGCTAATGATTTTTGTCCATGTTTTCTCTGTTTCCAATTCTAGCAAATTGTGCCAATTTCAGTTTAAGCCATTAGATTTATTCACTGTTAATTGGAGAGATTAAACTTAAATAAATAATCAAAATACTCGGAGAAGAATTATATAGGATAGGCGCAATGCAAAGAAAACTCGAAAGAACAAGAGATCAAGAAAGCACACATTGAAATTAGAATTAAAAATCCTTATCTGCATATATTACTGAGTGGTAACAGAAGAAGTATTCCCAGTAGAAGCTGTAGCCGAAGAAGATGAAGAGCTCTTATGATTGTGCATCCATACTTTGAAAACCTGTCTGCTCACACCAACTCCTCTACAAAATCTCTCTACTTCATCTTCTTCATCTTTCCTCATCAGCTTCCACCCCAGCTTCTCTGCAAACGCCAGCATTTTGTCCTTCTGATCTGGCGTGAACTTTGTCCTGAACCTTTTCTTCCAGCCCATTCCCTCAGGTGATTCCACCGCCGCCTGCTGGCACCGGATGCCACCATCCCCATACTCCATTAACTCCATTGTTGATTCCATGTTATTGTTGTCGCGCCCGCCTCGGCCGCTGCTGCTGTATGTCTCCTTGCGGTGGAAGTTGCGGTGGCAGCCGCATGCAGCGCATTGTAGAGATGTCGGGGAAGTCTCGTCGGCGGTAAACTCGCCGCAGCCATCGGTGGCGTAGCTCCCGAGGCTGGCTGCATGGTTTCTTAAACATTCCTTGTACTTGTGCTCTCTGTCCATCCCTCAAGCTCCCTCTCTCTTTGGTTCTCTTTTTCTTCTGTTTGATACTGTCGACACTTTGAATCACTGTAGGAGTTGATTGCGGAATAGCGTTTTATTTTTCTACTTTTTCAATAGTGGTTTGTTTTTGTAACTAATGTGAGCTGGATGGAATATAAAAAGCACAAAGAGATTTATACATGCGTGTGCGCATGAGAATGAAGAAAATGTGAAAGGAAAAAGGAAGAAAATTAGGAAGTTAAAAGTTGTAGAGGGCCCGTGAACAGTATGGGGTTTTATCCAATAATGGACCTTGGGAATTTAGATAATAACAAAAATATTTAATAAATAGATAAAGGTCGTCGGGAGTTTCACAAGGGAAAATAAATTTACCATGCCAGTTTTCTACTGCAATATTTTGGCTATGCATGTATGCACTCAGAAACTCTAACATGCATCTTGTTAACAGGACTATACACAGGGCAATGCCGAGTTTTGAGTCTAAACCAGCTTTTAAACCTGTTAAACTTAATGTTAAATCCAACTCTAAATAATACATAATTGATCAGACATTAATTTTAAAGGCCCAATTAGTTTATCTGTATCAGTTATACCAAATCTATCACTGACGGTAGGAATCTTAAGTATGTGCACGCACTCATGCATTTTTTCAAACTCAAAATACCCAAGAGGTTTTTTTTTCCCCCATAGATTTTGTTTGCCAAAAAGGATTGGATAATGGAAGGAGGGAGATGGGAGAAACGGTGCGAGCAAAAATACAGAGAGTGCAAGGCGTGGGAAAGGATAGGGGCAGAAGAATGCTGCAGAATGCTGGTGATTCACTCGATGTGTCGGGGAAAATGTCAAAATGGGTTTCCTTTTCAGCAATATTTATAATGAATTATCAGTGTGCAGTCATTGTCATACAAATCTGTGACCAATTTGTATTGTATTTGTATACAAATCTGTGACCATACTGCAGTGGGCCCTGGAAGAAGTAAAAGTTGCTCAATTGGAAGAAAAAGAAAATAAAATCCTGAAGAATCCTTATCTAATTCCAAAATGCATATGGGCATGTTTCCATGGCCGGACTCTTAGCAGAATTCTTGAATTTTTTTTTTTTATATCTCTAAATGCTCTGGGTTTATAATGAGTGAGAATTCTTCAAAAAAACAAAAAAAAAAAAACAAAATTCCTTTGAGAATAAAAAATTAATATTTAAAGTTAATATTATTTTTTAAAAATGGGTAAAGTAATTATTTTGATAAAAACAAGAAAAAAAAAATAGTTGAACACAATAAAGTATTAATTTTTTTAACTTTTGCTATACAATAAGTTTTCTATACAATAAATTTTAAAAAGGTATCATCAAACAAGTTTTTTTTTTATATTTTATTTCTAAAAATGACAAATATTTTTTTAAAAATGCATCCATTGCCAATTGCAAAATTCATGGGCTGGTTATAACTAATTGGGCCAGGTTCGAATATTGTTGGGTTGGGCTAGTTATAGATTGATAAGCAGTTTTACCAAGAGCTTCACATGAAGGTGAAGAAGGAAGTGTTTTCAAGATCAATCGGGTGGCTATGGAGAATATTCACAAACTTAGGCATGAAAAAAATCAGAGGGAAAACACTTGTTGATCAGTTGGATGTGGCCAAGAAAAGGAAGAGAAGTAGTGTTTCCAACGATGAAAGTATTTCACTGAGAAAGGAAACATTATCGGGCCAAGCAACAATAAGTTCAGTGTATTGAATAATAAAGTTCCCCAAAGTATAGTTCTAGATCTTGTCGTTGTTATATATATTCATTGTCATTATCTTGTGTAAAAAGACTTCTCATTTACATGCAAAACTGGATATCCTGCCTCAACTCAATCATTCCAGCGGCAAAGACATAGTTTTCCTTTCCTTTTCATTGTTTGATTTTGTTTCCTTTGCGAATTTGATTTCCTCCCTGACTCGGTTTTATTGAGTATGCGTAGGCCAGGAGCTTTCTTTCTAGTTAGGATTTCAGCCCCTATAAATAATCCCATGACATTATTTTCCTTCTTAATCAACTCGTTTTTCTCTCATATTTCTCTCTGCGAGTTCTTCCTTCTCTTTTCTTTTATTCTTGCTGCATTGCTGAGTTTGACGAAAAGATTCAGGTTGTAATAAGGTCTACAACTCGGGAAAATTTCTGCTGAGTTTGAAGGAAAGCTTCGGGTTTGTAACAGGTTTTACCACTGGGGCAAAAGTCGCTGCGTTTGAAGGAAAACCTTCCGGTTTTACAACTAGGAAGGAATGGCTTACGATCGGGCGTTAAATCTGTGTAAGAAAGTTCAAGGTACGTTATCCAGTTTAGAATATCAGTATGAATTTTTAAGGTTTCTTCATCAGTACAACACAGGAAAGATTACGAAGAATGAACTAGAAAATAAAGTTGCTAATGTCATTGGCAAGTATCCGGATCTCATGAACGACTTTAATCAAGTCTTGAAATATTTCGAGGATATTGATAATATTGGGTTTAAGAAGTCAGAAGCCGAAGAGGAGTTGAAGGAAAATACAAAGAGACTCAAAATAAAAGCAAAAGAAAGCGTTTCCGAGCCTGTCTATATTAGTCCAAGTTATCGACTTAAACCCCCAGATTATCCGAAAACTACATCAAGCAATAGATCAAGTATTGCTTCTGAAGTTTTGAATGATACGTTGATTTGTGTGGCTCCTTCAAATCAGAATTTCTCCAACAAACCTAGGCTTACAAGCCAGTACGAGGAAGCTCAAAATGAATTTGAAGATGATAAGTTTGAGTTTGACGTGTTGCTAAAAAATTTTAAATCAGCTGTTGGGAACGTGCGGAAGTTGTTGAAGGGAATCATTAACAAGGAAATCAGTTTGGGGCATGGTTTTAAAGTTGAAGATCATTTGAATGCCTTGAATTTAAGGTGTATAGAACGAATGTATGGCTATGGAGGGCCTGAGGTTTTGGAGAGATTGCACCGGGAACCAATGTTGGCACTGCCCATCATATTCTGCCGATTGAAGGAAAAACATAAAGAACTTAAAGGAAATCCTTCACGTTCTAAGAAGTTTCAGTTTTGAGAGTTGATTTTTTGCTGGCATATGACTCTGAATTTTTATGTTATTACAACTTTGATCAATAATATTGTTCGATATTCATTCTTTCCAGTTTGTATGCTTTCTTTGTTTTTTGTTTATTAACAAGAAACAATAATTTTGATTTCCTAAGAAAGCAGATTTTATTTTGCAGGTTATGCAGTATATTAGAACATCAATCTGTTTCTCAAATCCTGATAAGCTTTTGGTCATATAATCAAATAACAAGTAATACTTTGGATATTCTACATTTCCTTGGACGTTGAATTATCTTCAGATTTTGTCCCCAAGAAAAGAAACAAAATAATATACGTACAATTCAGAACTTCTTCACCTGCATCCCAAGTAGATTATAACCTACAATTTGACTGTTTCATGGCATAACTTGCCTATGTATAGAAACCCTAATTAAAGCATGTATACCATAACTCTGTAACAGGTTCAAAGTGCAACCCTAATTAAAGCGTGCATACCATAACTCTGTAACAGAGGTTCATAGAGCTCTTAAAGTATGATAAAAAAAAAAAAAAATGGTGTCACTAAGGTTGCAGAATAGTGTAATGAGCCAAACAATTGCCGTTAATCTAAAAAACTAATTTATTTAGTGACGACGTCTAATTTTCTTTGTAAAATAAAAAATAATTCATATTATATCTGATACGAGAAACTGATTACCTATCTACTTAAGCGTGACAAGGGGAAGAGTATGGCTTGATCCTAACAACCACATAAGTGATATCTCCATCTCCATTTCTAGTACGTCACAGTATTTACCACTATTATTTTTATTTTCTATTTGTTTGTTAATTTAATTTATTGTAATAATTTAAAAAATGCATCTTGTTCCAATTGCAAACTTTATGGGCTGCTTATAACCATATGGGCCAGGTTTGAATTTCATTGGGTCGGTCTACGTCTTGTCGGGTTTTAGATGGCTTTTTATTAATTATATGGGCCTACTGGCCCATGTTCTCTTAATTGGGTAATGC
The DNA here is from genome assembly GCA_032401905.1 of Swietenia macrophylla. NCBI lineage: Eukaryota > Viridiplantae > Streptophyta > Magnoliopsida > Sapindales > Meliaceae > Swietenia > Swietenia macrophylla. The sequence continues at coordinate 8,472,280 of CP135568.1, read as the reverse complement.
TAAAAGCACACCACTGATATGCTGATTTCACTCTTTTAAAAAAAAAACCTTATAAATAATAAGTACAACACATATTTGCGTGAAAATAAGGGCACTGAGTAAGTAGCTAGTAGTCTCAGATCTAACGAGGAGTGGTCGGTCAAATTAGAAATGATTAGGGGCAGGGGCAGGGGCAGGATTATGTACGTACGTACAGACAGACACGGGACTGCACTGCACTAAGCTCGAGGACTGATATGCAAGAGTTGTTATTATTCTAAGCAAATGATGAATAATATATAGAGTAGACTAGGCCTGGCCCATTATACGGGTCTAGGCCGGCCGGTCTAACCTGCGAAAACCCAACTAGTATCTGACATTTTAATCACCATTAACGCACTCTTCTGTTCTTATCCTTGTTGCGTGCCCACACCCACCCGCCCCCCCCCCTTCTTTTAATAGCACCTAGGTAGGGTACCCATTTCACCATTTTTTTCGTTTTATTTTAAATAACGTAATATTTGTGAATTAAATTATAGAATAATATCATAAATTATCTTAAAAATTATATATGTATTAAACATTTTTTAAAATATATGTTAAAAGAATCTTGAGCCAAAACTAATCGTGTAAAATTAATAACAAATTTTTTAATTATTTATTATTTTTATTAAAAATTTTTAAATTTTTTTAATTACAATTTAAGTTATATTTGTAAATTGTGTAAATTTGTAATTTTATATGATTTTAGAATCAAAACAATAAAAATATTTATAAATACTCGTTTGTATTTCACAACTAATATTTATTAGTTATCCGTTCATTCATGCATACTTAATGTGATAATTAATGATTATATTCTTCAACAAATTTATAGATTAGAAGCTGTAACACATCAATCTCAAATAAGTCTTCTGTTTTAATATCAATAATTTTGCATAGATATTTGTTATTATATATATATATATATATATAGAGAGAGAGAGAGAGAGAGAGAGAGCATCAAGAATTTCATATTTTTACATAATTCCTACACCATTTATATATCATTGATTTATTCTATTAAAATAGTTAAATTTGTATTTTTATAAAAAAATTATATAAAAAAATTAAAAATTTTTGATTTTTTATGTGCCTACGTGCATGCATGTGCACACGAATGTTTATATGTATATAATTTATAAAGGAGTTGTTAACCCATGATATTTTCTACCTTTATTCATAACTTTAGTAGCTGGTAAAGGTGATAGGAGTAGAACTACAAAGCCAGCCAAGAACAAGTTAGGTTAATGATGCTTGTTGCATGAAATGATGAATTGAATCGGTGAATCATTCCTTCTCTTTTTTTTTTTTAAATTTATTTATTAAAAATAAAAACTGTTTCATGATGCCAATTCATCCCTTTGTTATCATACAAGCCATGCATGCAGACTGATTATTATTATTATTATTATTTTTTGGTTTTTGCAATCCAATGTCTGTCATTTCCGTACCATTAATATTATTATTAATTTTTGTTATTATTATAATTAATTTTCTTGCTTGTCCTTTTTTTTTTTTTTGTTTTTGTTTTTGGGTACCCTGGATTTTTGTTTCTTGTCCTTACAATCAAAGATTTCATTCGTTAACGAAAAGTCTTAAATGATAATTATTAATTATTAAATACTTTGAATACAGATACTTAATTATAGCAAAAGCATGTGATTTATTATAATATATTAATTAATTCCAATAATTCGCCATGATTTGATTCATCAACAGGCCCCTCACAACCCTAATTTTTCGGATTAATATAGCGAGAAATTAACTACTTACCTGTAACAGATTTAGTGCATCTTGACCCCCCGAATAATTTTAGGAATTTTTAGGTAATTTTAAAAATATAAATAATATTTTATAATTTATTTATTTCGAGATCTCAATGCATTCACTCAAAATAAATATTATTTTTCAACTGCTTACTAATCACATTATTTCAAATATTATAAGTTCTAAATAATTTCTTAGTGGGTGTTCTTTAAAAATGATATGAAATATGTAAACGATAATTTTAATTTTTATTTATGTTAAAATTTTTGTTATAATATATTAAATATATTATTTTAATTTTATGTTATATATTTTAAATTTTTATTTATGTTAAATTGGTTGTTTATGACAATTATGGCAAAATTGTAGCACCAGGCAACCCCGATATTACAGTAATTAGGTAAGAAAAGAAAGCATTGATAGGTAAGAGAAATGCTGCACGGCATATGCTCCAAGAAAGGAAAATGCTCTCACTTTCGTTTCCCCCGGTTTCTCGTTTGATTTAGTTATCGCCATGGAAGGAAGAAAGCATCTAACAGCAACAGTAGTTTTTGAACATCGGCTAAGTAAAAATATTTTTCGTTTGAATGGTCTCCGCATAAATGGAAAGATGCTTTTTCCTGTGATAGCTCTCTCTTCTTCTCTGCCTGTTGCTACTGCCACTACTGCTGCTGCTGCCTGAGGCCCTGATTCTGACGAATAAAGAGAGAGAGAGAGAGAGAGAGAGAGATTTTTGAAGTGAGCGAATGAATGAGAGTTTGTTTGTGTCTGTCCGTGTGTTTGAATCGTCTGAGAGGACGAGTGAATCTGTCATTAAACCTTACAACTGTGGCACTGAAAAACATGGTGTTCTTGCATTTACATTTATATGAAAGGGACCAGAAACTGCGGAGAGATAAAAAGGGGATACCAGAATCCTTTTCCCTTCTTTCTTTCTCTCTCTTTCTTTCTTTCCTTGCATTTGCATTGATAGATAGATATGATAGATCGAAAGTTTCGGTTTTAAATACTGGTCAGAACTATTCTTTAATGCTGAAGGGAACGGGTCACCTCCAATTTTTCTGACCTCTTTCGGACAAAAAAGGATCCTCGCATAGTCCAAACAGATAATCCAAACACAACCAAAAGTTAGATGCAAGAGAGAGTTCGTGTTTCTCTCACCTCATTCAATGAAATAGTAGTAAAATTTTCATTTTGAAATAACCCCGACAGAGAACAGTAATTCCTTTGTATCGAGATTTTGATAATAACCCACATTCATTAAACAAATTATAACATCACACATCTTCACTCCATGCTAATTACCAACTTGAGATAATCGCAACACCAGCTTGGTATATTAATACAAAGAAACTAGACAAGAAAAGGAAGGAGAATAACATAACTTGGACCTAAAGAAGACATTAATTTGAAGGGTTAATAATTTTTGCAAGATGATCAGTTCGATGACGATTATCGTTGTCTACTTCACCTTTTGTTGTGGCAGACGACATGTAACTTAAAACCAAAGAGTTCTCGTCGGGAGGAAATCTTGCCCGAAAATGTTGTTTGCAAGCATAACAAGTGATTCGCAGAATAGTAGCCTTGATTTGTTTAAATGCATGTTCTTTTAGAGCTTGAGCTTTGCCTAACTCTGCTTGTGCTTGTTGTCTATTTCTCTTCGCGTTAGCGAACTCTCGTTCAGCTAATTCCATCTGTCTTTTCGCTGCTTGTCTCGCCTCTTCTGCGTAAGCTTTCTCCGCCATGGCCAACCTTAACTGCTCGTGTGCTTCTTCTTTGAGTCTCGACGCAACAACCCCTGGTTTTTCATTTGTACTACTCTCCCTGGGAGAATTCTTCCCTGCATCTGTCTTCGCATACGAGATGTTTGATTCGTTTTTCTCACTGAAGTCCGATGACCCAATTGAGAGCTGCAACTGAGTAGAATGATTATCATCCCTCTTAGGGGAAACCGAGACATAAACGGGATTTGCTGTGGTCAAAAGCTGCAGCTCCAAATTGTGGTAGTTTGCGTTTGTCGACGACTTTTCTTCAGCATTATTCAAGAACATAGCGTCGATAGTTGGCTTTGGGATCACCATATTAGGCCAAGGAGATGTGGTAAAATTGGCATCACTCGACGGGCTTGGACTAGAAGCAGTTCTCGACAAACAAACCGGCTGTAACCCTTGCGTCTCCGACCGGAGACGTCCCATACAACAAGCATCTTGGTGTTCAATGAAACTCTCAACTCTATAGGAAAAAAAAAATAAAAAAAGAACCTGTACTTATGATTCCATGTAGTACAAAAGTAGAACATAGAAATATTCAAAAGGGCTTGACCTATGTGTCCTTATCGATGAAGATGAGCATCGCAAACAGGAGAAGGAGAAGATCAAGTCATTAATACATTATGCAAACGTTAAAAAAGAAAAAAGAAAAAAGATAACAACAAATACTTTGAAAAAGGATCAACAGCAAGTGGAGAAGTAATCATTCACGACACACAGTGCATTACATTAAGTAATGTCACAAACGAAGAACTGTTTCTGGGTTTTGGGAAACTCTAAAATGCAATATGAAAAAAATTAATTTTCGGGAACCGTGTTCAACTATCAATTAAACACACGATTAATTTAGTCCTATAAGTCAAAATCTAAGTAATAAATATGTTTATTTGCTTCCCTTTTGGCTCTTCCTTTGCTTTTTCAGGCTAATGGAAGCTAATTATAAAAGAAATGATCATGAGCTTTGAATTGGTAAAGGAAAAGAAAAGGGGAAATTGAAATCTTTTGGGGTAAGAAGATTGGTAAAAATCCTTTTGAGAAGGTAGTGAAAATCTACTAAATCAATTGTATAGTTGATTGCTTTCCAAGTAAAATTTTATGTCAAAGGAAAGGAGAATACGAACTAACCTTGAGAAAACTCGGCCACAATCACAAGAATGTCCACGAGTACCACAGGTTTTGAGATGAGCTTTGTAATCAGATTGAACGGCATAGCCTTTGGAGCACTTCTCACAAACCCATTGCTTGTGATTGCTGTGCTTTCTCCGGAAGTGCTTCTTGATCCCTACCAAATCTCCGAGAGCGTGGCACGGGTCATGGTGCAAGCAGCTAGGCTCAGGGCATACGAACACCCGCTTCCTAACCACCGGCGTCTCTCTTTTCAGTAGTTTCCAAGGAACTTTATGTCGTCGTCTGTGCATCTGTAGGTTTTGGTCTCGCTGAAATCCCTGGTTGCAGATCTCGCATACGTAACGATCCGATTCCAGTAGCGTTTTCGGGGAAAGGGAAACCACTTCTGCATCTGGATCTGCTTACATACATCGATGAATCATTACACATAACATATATATTAAAACAAAACAACTACAACAGCCCCTCGATCAATACATATATAGATATAAAAGAGCAGAAGCAGAAGCAGAAGCAAAACCTGGAGTTCCTGCAGGTCTTCGCTTTCTCTTATTATTGTTGTTACTTCCATTTTCCAAGCAAGAAAATGGCTCCGAGGAAGGAACAGCAGAAGGTGAATTATTGGCTAACATGGGTTTATGACTTCCACTTGAATGATTGATCAGAAGCTATATAACATAACTAGCTATAGGTAGAAGAAAGAGAAGAGAAGAAGCACAAAAACATGAGCAAACTGAGGAAAGAAAAGAAAAGAAAGCTAGCTATGTTTCTGTCTTTCGGTTTGATGATCAGCTTTAAATAATCTTTCAGCTTTTGCTTATAATTAAGCAGCTTTTCTGCTATGCTTTCTGATTTCCAACTCTCATCTCATCTCTTCTCTTCATATCCAGGTGTTTGTTTGAAGAGTGTCCTAAATAAACTTGTTCAAAAGGGGCAGTGGTACCACCGAGAGAGCGAGAGAGAGAGAGAGAGAGAGAGAGAGAGAACCAATCACAATGCTCGAAACTTGATCCCACAAGCACAGAAGCAATGGGCCAGTATGAAAAAAACATCCCCTCGAAAAGAAACAAAATAATCAATAATAATAATAATTATTATTATTATTCATCTCGACAGTAAATTAAATTTTATTATTTATTTTTATTTTTTCATTTTTTTTTTTTTTGCATGCATAAATACACCACCCCCACCTCATCCATCCTCCATACACGCCCACACCAAGCTCTTTCTTCCAAACCTCGAAACCTCGTTTTCGCAAACGTATCAAATTACAAAACTACCCCTCATTGATGGTTAAATTAATTGTCGGGGCAGCTTCTTTAAAGGTTATTGAAGATGTTAAGTCACCTTCAAGGGTACAACGGTCAATACAATTTCCCGTACTTCGCTTTTCTTTAGTTGGGGAATGTAGAAGTTGGCAAATATCCTTTGATTAAGCTTGTAATTATTATATTTCCTTCAATAAATTATTGTTGCATGCTAATTGTAATAATTATATAACTATACTGTGTATCATAATCGAATCCCCGAATTGGAAAGGGAGATAAAGGATTACGGGTTGATTAATAAATTAATTAAAATAATAACCATGACATTGGTCGAATTAGGCAGGTTCTTGCTCCGTGGGATACGATCCATTATGCATATTAACCATAATACCTTTTAAAAATTATTACAATACAATTTAATACAATTATTTAGACATTTATATATCAATTTAAATTTTTAAATCAAGTAATAATTCAATATGTCATACGAATTAATTGAACTTTAACTTAATATCAGAGATAATTTATTAGTAGATTATGTGTTTGAGTTCTTGTTATATTGAGTATTAGTATTTATAAACTCGAATCCTCGACATATTTTGCATTAATTTTTATAAAATTTTGAATTAATTGCCAATTTAACATGATATCAGAAGTCGACTCCCTTGCCTATTGTGCATCTGTATTTACAAATTTCTGAGTTAAGTATTAACTTAATATAGTATTATAGTTGGTTGACTAAATAGTATGTAACTTAACATCCTATCAGAGATAGTTGACTAAGAGATCTTGTGTTTGAGTCCCTTTAATTGGTCATTTCTATTCATAAACTTTTGGATAAAGTATTAACAAAAGAGGATTAAGTTAATTCGCATTATAAGTTGTCAATTACCTTCCTTATTGTTACATTAACATCATAGGAATGCCTACTATTGGACATGGAGCCCTTGCGCGACGGGTTGGGACTCGGAGCCCCCCGATGTATATCTGAAAAAAGCATGCATGGCATGTATTAGATCCTGACACGTAGCACAAAACGGAATATACCGGATCACTGGAGAGCAACTGATCTTGCTTTGCGTGCGTTCTTCATATTCTTCACAATCCGCTGCTGCTAATACTACGTAACCTGAACTTACTCCTGCGATCGCAGCCGTTCGTTGGATACTCTGATAATCTAGTTTTATCATGAACTTGCACTTTGAAATAATAGTTTATAGTGTTTTGGGGGATACGGTGGACGGGCAAAGCAGGGGATAATATCTCAAAGATATGAAAGAATCTTAAGAAAAGAGTTAACTCCGACACCAGATATGTGGCCTCCTGTTTGGTGGCTGCCGGGTTGCAAAAGCCGCGGGTCCCACTGCAGTACCTTCGCCCATAATTTCACCACCTCACCCACACAACACAACACAACACAACACAACTCAACTCCGCCTTCCCTTTTTATTTTTATTTTTAATATATAAAAAAGGATTAATTATCATGTAGGCTAAGAAGCTCTAAATCTATAAAGGTTAAAAAAGTAAATCACAAAACCATAATTAATACTCACTCTCTCATGTTACATAAAGGAAAAATGGCAGACATTCTTTTATTGTATTATTTAATTTAAAATATTGAATAATTATATATTTATAAAGTAACAAAAGGAAATTTATATATTAACTTATATAAAATTAATAACGTTAAGAATATAAATTTAATTCATACAAATTAATAATGCAACCTTGAATTATTGTCGCGTATGCATATAACGATACCTTGTAAAAAATATCGTGGTACTATTATAGAGTAATATTAATAAAATATATATATTTATGTACTTTATGTACGTGATTAATTACATCAATTGAGATATAAATTTTGTATTTTAATTTTATCGAGATATATTTAAAATAGTTTTGTTTCACATCTTTTTATTAATTTTATTTCAAAATGAAAATCAGTTCTAAATTAAAAAATATAATACCTCAAACTTAAATAGAATGTAATCGGTACTATAATATTATTATAAAATATTTAATAAAAAGAAGTAATTAAAATAGAAAAGAAGAGTTGAGTAAGCTAGCAAGGTGGAAAGAAAAGTATGATTAGATTCGAGATGGAGAAACACATGCAATTGGGGAAGATGATTGCAAAGGACATAAACTTGTGGAAGGTGCATGTGTTTTGTTTGAGAATCCCAATTACTACTTACTCTTCATTCATTTTAATCATCTCCCATTCCTTCTTCTACTCATAAACTAGATACCAACTTGTCTATCTTTTCTTTTTTCTTTGTCTTTATTCTATTCCTCATCATCCCTAAAGATTACATCACCCACACAGCTCACTACACAAGCTTCCTCTTTTCACGGTATTAAGGATTCAAAAATTATGCATTAGTGTATTTTGTATTTTTTAATAAAAAATTTAAAATTTTTTAAACAATTAATATAAAATTTTAAATAAATAATATAAAAAATTAAAAATGATTAATATAAAATTTTAAAAAATAAAAAATATTAAAAAAAAAGTCTATCTTTCTGTGAATTTGTGCTAGTTATTTCAAACTGCTACGTGGAGGCTGACCTGGCTTGAGTTGACCGTGTCAATGGTGACGTGGCATACTAGGTTGGACTCACTTCTTTCGGGTTTAAGCCAATCTTTCCTTGTTTTAGTGTTGGACAAACTGGGTTATGGGCTTGTGGGTCGTCTTTTTGTCTAAACATATGTATACGATGTCATGTTACCGACAAATTGTCGTACAATTTTTTTTTTATTTTTCAAAAATAAAACCATTACATTTTAATACTAAACAAAATCTAAATTTATTATAGTATTAATCAGTTAAAAGATTAATATTGATTGGGTGTAAATGTTGGGTACATTAATTTTATACAGTGATAATTCTAAAGACTGTTGATATAAGTAATTGAAATAAATTCATTTAAATTTAAGATTAATTATATATTATTATTTTTTAATTTAATATTAAATTTAATAGAAGTTATGGCCCGGTGATGGCAGTATAGTCTGATGAGTTTGCCCAATTGATAATTGTGAGTGTCATTTTTATAAACAATATGGCAATAATAGACCCCCACAAGAGGATACAACCGGCTTAATAATCTTCAGAGATACAAAAAAGCAGGAAGGTGACCCAATCTACTTCTATTTGCAAAATCATTCTTTAAAGTTCTCAAACACTTGGTTGAAAAATGCACACATATATTGGTACAAGGTCAATATCAACAATAACAAGCCACAAGGGCAATTGTGTTTTGTGTGTTCATGATTGATGAGAGTTGCTATGATATAATATAATCTTGGATAAGATGGGTTTTAATGAAATTATTTGATAAATTCATAATTTTATTATCCTGTTATTTTAAATTATGTTTTGGTATCTTTAATCAATTATATTTATGATTCGAATTCTAATTACTCAGTCATTGTTGTACGATAGTTATATAATATTAATTATTTAGGATTAAATTTAAATTTCATAACATGCATGCGATTTGTTTGGGGCATGAATTAAAAAATTGTGTATAAAAGTTATGAGGTGTAAGAATATTTTAGACAATATATAATTTTATTGTTCGAGCGAGCATACAAATAATGTGCTACACTTGTTCCGTCTAATACTATTATTGAAAAATATATATTTCAATTATAAAATAAATAAACAAATTGTTAAAGCTAATGCACTTATATATTGAGTTCAATTATAATTGTTAATATGAAAATTTGATGTAACTATTTCACATAAATATGTTACTAAAAAAAATTGTGAGTATTATTTATTTGAATGGTAATTTTTTTAAGGCGGCACAAGAGATTTAAAATTTAAATTCTGTTTATACTATATTGAAGAGGGATTTAAATTTTTTTAATAATATTAAATATATTTTAAAAATATTAATATTAATATTAATTTAATTTTCTCTTATATTATTGTTTATATGAATTATGTCTTCTACCGACGTGGTAGTGATACAAAGATTAAAAATTCTCATTTTAACTTATAAATTTATATTTGATAATATAAGATAACAATGTATTTAATTTAAACTCTTTTGTTAGATTTATAATTTTAAAAAATAGAATTATTCACACTTCAATATTATACTTTACTTTTAAAATATTAGTTTAACACTGACTTGTTAATTTAATCTAATTATAAAGATTGATTATAGTACAATGACTGTATTGTTATAATTATTTTTTCAACTTTTGTATTGTCATTATAAATTTTTTATTTTTATAATAATTACTATTTATTATGTGTTTTAAATTTTATATGTATATTTTAAGTATTATTTATTTAATGTAATTTAATTTAAATTTTTTGTAAAAGGTTTTAAAATTTACATTACGACTACAAATTTTGTATTGATAGATGTACGGTATAGTGGTTATATCATAGTTGAATCCCTAATTATAACACGTTATATATATGTATATATATATATATATATATTAAAGTTCGTATAGAAATATTATTTTAAAACATTATTGATTAAACTATCTTTATCCATCAATTCAATCATACGGGCTAAACTCCTATTATATCCCTAATATTGTATTTAAACAGTTGAGTAATATGTTTGAAATTTTAATTTAAAGTTTTGGTTTGGACATTAATCAAATGGTTAGTAAAATAAATTATTTATGTCTTAAATTTTATATTAATTGAAATATAAATTTGAAATATGTAAGGTTACTGTTAACTGCCGTTAAACGAGCAGGTTAATGAATGTAGTGGGACCGAGTGAGAGGATAATTGACGCCGTCTTAATCATGGTTAATGGAAAGGAATTGACGTTTGGATTGGAGTTGGGTGATGTTACTTCTCACTGTCGGGTGATAATCACACAGAGAAGGAAAGCGTGGCCCCCGCAGCCAGAAAATTCCTCAAAGCAATTTTCTAAGGAAGCCTACGTCCTTGGCGTCTTTTTAATTCAGAAGTTTCCCTTGTCACTTTCGTACTCTACATTTGACACCATCCAAATTCCATACCCAATCAACAACATTATACCCGTATGTGTGTGCATATATTTCTTTGTTCGTTATGAAAAAAAAAATACTTGAAAACAATGATCCTCTTAGAGGACAGCCGACACGGATAATTAAAATTTTTAAAATTTAATTTAAAATTAAAATTTTTAAATTTAAAATTAATTACGTAGTATCGTTAATTTTTTGATTTAACATTATTTTTAATAAAAATATATTTTAAGAACTTATTTAGAATACTTCAAAACTTACATGTATTATTGCGGTTTTAATTTAGGAAGAATAAAGTTCACTTGTTACTTTTTCCAATGTTACCAAAAGTGAGTTTGAAAAAAAGGATCTACTACTCATTTGCAACTATTATACTTCTGTTTAATTTCAATTTAATTGTACTAAGAGTTTATAAATCCTTAGTTTTATTTGATATATAGTTAGCATTTATCAATCATTCCATTATTTATCTTCGATAATTAATAATTTTATTTACAATAATTACGAATTAAAAAATACAACATCTAAATTTAAATGAATCTTTAAGAATTGATAAGATCAGTTATACGGTTTAAAATAAAAGATATAAAAAATATAAATTAATATGATTAGCTAAAACTCTTCTTTATATTATAAATGATTCAAATATTAGAACTAAATATCTATAGAGATATACGGTAGGCATGATACCGTTTGATCTCTAATATTTTACTTTTTTATAACTAAAAAAATAGTTTATTAATTTGTACTAAATGAGTCTTTATTCTCTTGAAATGATTGAAATAACATAATTGTTAAGTTATATTATTTTTAATATTATAAAAAATAGGTCAATTTTCTTCTTAATTCAATGCTGAGTTTGAATTTTAAATTTCTTGTTATCACTACAAAAGATTTTACCAGTTGAATCAACTAATACCACATAAAAAGCCTAATAAATTACATATTCTTTTAATTCTTTAATTACAGCAATTAAAATTTTATATTATACAAATAATTTAGAAATTTAAGATTGATCGGGTATTTATTTAGTATAGATATATAAATTATGATTTTATTAGTATATACAGTGCATAGACATAGGATCATGGAGAGGTGCATGGATACATTAGGGTGGTGGGTTCACATTACAAATAATAACAATAATAATAATACATTTAGAGTAGTAAGGTCTTTAAGAACATAATATTCTTAAATTGTCTTGTCCTAAAAAAGGGCCCTCTGTTATACATGAATATAGCTAGCAATTTGATTAATAGTTATTCTTTGTATGTATGATATCAGTGTTTTCTCTTGGAAGTATGTCACTGATTGAAGCCATAGCCCATATGTCTTTTCTTGCCTCCTCGTTTTCCTTCTCTTTTAATTTCTTCTTCTTCTTCTTCTTTTTCTACTACTACTACTCCCATTAATCATAATAATAATTTAGTGCATGGACAAGCATAAAATAATATATATATATATATATATATATATACACGCGCGCACGCATGGACACGATAATGGACACAATAGTCTATAATAAAAGAATATAAATACTTCCCTTTAATTTTGTGCATAAACAAATATATGAAAATATATATACACACACGACGCGACAATCTATAGTAAAGAAACATATATGCCTCTCACTAATTTTTGGCCTAATACTTGGATGCCCTTAATTTACATTATTTATGTTAACTTTTAAAATATATTGTTAGAGTATTTTTGTATTTTGACTTTAATTAGTAAGAGAGTAAATTTCAAAATTTTACTAATTTTTAGTCAAATACCTAAAGACCTCCTCATTTTTTTTTAAAAAAAAATTATATAAAATTAAAGAGTCCTGTGATATTTGGACTATAAATATATTTTTATTTTTTATTTTGTTATTTTTTGAAATTAGAGTCTTAGAGTATTGGGTCAAAAATCAGGGTAGTCTTGGAGTATTGAATTAAAAAAATAGGGGGGGGGGGGGGGGGGGGGGAGGGCGTGTATATATTCTCTTAATAATCAAAATCAAAATATAAAAATACCAAAATACTCCCAACAATAATCTAATTTTTATAAAAATAAGGAATATCAAAATAATATTAAGCCAAAATTATGGGTATCGAGCATGTTCCTTTCAATAATTGTCTGTATGTCTTATCAGCTTTTACACAAGACAAACATATCTTGTTCATAATTCTATCAAATATCAAGCATCTCTTTTCTCCACAATCCTGAGGAAAATCCAGCTGTGGGATGTTGGTTATGCCCATGTCTGCACACAAACACACATACATACAAACATATATCTATCAGATTCATTAATGTAAAATCCAGAGGAATTGCGGGAACGAAATAGGAAAACTGCCTAGCTGCGAATGCATGCATACATGACAAAGAGGCCTGAGTACTAGTGGGAAATTTCTTTGAAGTTTCATGTAAATTCCAAATAAGATTGTTGGTTTGGGGACGTATTGATATTAGTTGATGATTTCTTGCACATTTTCACACACAAAGCACGGAAGAACACAAGGGACATAATTTACCAGCTTAGCAAGTTATTTGATGGAGATAAGCCAAACAAGAAAGAGACAGAAATAAAATTCCAGTGAATTCTACAGATAAAACTTTGTCAATTTCCCAAGCAAAAGAAGTTGGATGGTTTGGTTTTGTTTCTTGGTTTGGTTCTGCTTGTGCTTGTTCCTGAATTTGTTCTTTCTTTCCCAATTTCATTATGGAAAACATTCATTCTCTCTCTCTCTCATTTCTTTATTCTTCGATCCAATGAGAAAAATATAAAGGCAAATAGGGTTAAAGTTCAATTATCTACTCAGACAAGGGGCGTGGGTTGTCCTAACTTTTCCTCTTTCTTCACTTCTTTTGATCTCTTTTCTCTTTATCTTTTATGGAAGATGACCCTTTTTGTGCTCCATGTGCTTCAAACATGGTAGTGGATCATCTCACACGAAAGACAAACACCTAAGAAAAGTATTGGGTATGTTCATCTACAAGTGCATGGAATTTTGATGAAATCGTGCCCTAAACTCATCAGGCGTCGTTTTGAGCACTAGGCAAACATATCATGTTGTTCGTTGGTTTACTAAATTCATGATGAAAATTAAAATTAAGCATTAGGAAGTTGTAATTAGGATTTCTAGGGTTTTTCCTTTTAAAAGTGGAAGTGGGTACAACAAAAACATAGAATCTTGGTGCGTCCTTTGGTTGGAAAGCAATGAAAGGAAAGAGAAACAAACACCAGAAAGTGACCAAAAAGAGGTTATAAGTGGTAACATGTCAAGAAAAAAGCTTGAAACTGCGAAAGAGTAAAGATGAGATCAAAAGGGGTTATATACAAGAAAAAAAAAAACTTTTTTAACTAGAAGGATCGAAAGAATAAGAAATATTTTTCTCGGGAAAATAATAGAGTATTATTAATGAAGAAAAGTCATAGTAGTGCCCCCAACGAACCCTAATCATGAATGAAGATGAAGAGGGACCCTTTAAATTTGGGCATCTTTTGATCAGAAATTTCTGCTGAAAAGGTTTAAGTGATGGATTCAGAAACAAACCATGTGAGTGGGGAAAACTTATCTTTAAATCCAAAAAGAGAAGGGTTGGGTTTGCTTTTCATATGCAAATGCAAATGCAAAGTCTACAAGTCAAAACGCATCAAATCTGATGAGTCCCACATCAAAGATCAGAAGGTTTTTCTTCCTTTTTATAAAAGATAAACAGTGCACGAACAGGTTGCCATGGTCGCGCAATCATGCATTTTCATTAAGCTTTCATTTTACGTAATAACCAGTAAAAACAAGTTGAAACTTCCCACCCACCTCCTAATTCTTTGTTGATTTATATTGTTGTGTGTTTCTTGGCATGATTTTTACCTTTTTATTCTTTCCTCATTTATTTTTTTCAAAAAGCCAAGCATTTTATAACCTTTTGAGGTAATCGAGTGAATATGAGTTTGTGTAAATTTAAAATAAATAAAAAAGATTTTATTTCACAAAATAAATCTAATCACTTTTTTTTTATTTAAAGAAAAAACAACCTCCATACTTTCTGTCGAATTATATTATGCTCGAATATTAAAAAATAAATGGGATATTAATAATTTAATTCAATATTATTTGTATTGCAATATTTCATATTGCTTAAAATTTTAAAGTTTTTATTTTATTAAAATGTTGCTATGTCATTATTACTCAAACTATTCATATAACATTTTTATAAGTACTTAAAAAAGTCAATTAGTAAATCATCAAGTTATACCGGCTCTTTAAATTATCGTGATTAGTTAAAATATAAAATTAACTTAAATTTTATTAAAATTTTATATTACTATTATTCGTATCGAATTATTGTTGTGTCATATTGAAATGGTCTAATTTATATATCTAATTGAGGTAACCATAATCTTTGATCAAAATTTGATTGGAAATATATTTGTAAGTTTGTTTTCTATCTCTAGTGTTGGTGAACCTATAGGCCCATTTCATAAATTTTCAGGCCTTCAAAGGCCCACTTCTTAATTTCTTGATGGGCCAACTCTTTTAAGGCCCATTATCGTCCCATTGGATACAATTTCTAGCATTCAATGGCCCACTGCTAAAAGTCCACGCGAGCCACCTATTCAAGGCCCATTATCGGCCCATTCATTGATTTCAGGCTTTCTGTAGCCCTATACTAAAATTATTGGTGGGCCAACTCTTTAAGACACTTTTCGACCCATTTAAAAAATTTCAGCCCAAAAGTTTTGGTGGGCCAGCTCTTCGAGGCCCATATTGGCCCATTCAATAGATTTTCAAGCCCTTTGTGGCCCACTGTTAAAATTCTTGGTGGGCAAACTCTTTGAGGCTTTTTTTAGGCCGATTAGCTTGGAGAAATCTGCTTTGACAAAAATATTAAGAACAAAACCATTTCTGGATTGGGAAACCATAAATATATTCAATTGAAATGAAGGGAATCAGAATTACACATCTTACAATAGGATGATAATTCAAATAAGTGACAGTTGGAATTCAAAATACTTATTAAGGAGCAGGCAGAGTGGGAAGAATTTGGAAGATAATTAACTTCATCGGAAGAATCCTGAACTTCGTTTACGATTATTGAGAGAGGAAATTACTGAAACAACAGCCATGCATATGAACTCTCCAAGCAGAAGACTGCTGGCTATATAAGCCTTGTCGAGAAATATGCTAATGGGAGACCTCGAATCTTCTGCGTTGGGAAAACCCGCCGCCACAAGGCTGTCAATGAGATCATCCAGGAGTTTTTTGAACTCAAAGGTTACTGCAAAGCCAGCTCCAACACCCGTTGCCAGAAGAAAGCTGATAACCTGAAACAAATATATATATATATATATATATATATATTTATTTATAAGCAATGAGTGATATTAAATTCTGATCGTGATTATATATGTACGGGTAGACTATAATTCATGGTGGTCGTAGAAGAAAGTACGGACCTTGTCTCCATAGAAGTCAAATTCTGGCAAGAATCTGCCATTTATGAGTCTCTTTTCTGTGCTCACCCAGTATAGAGTGAAAGGTAACTGCAACAATGAATAGGCTCCTCCGATTGCCGCAGTAGAAAGCACGTACCTGCAATTTTTTTAACCAAATCATTATTTATATATAAATCATTTAGAATATAGGGGAATTTATAAAATGGCTGTTATTGAACTAAAAAATTAACAATATCATATACTTCATTTCAGATTGTGCCTTAATTTTGGGGACGTGGAGCCACCTGCCTGTATTGATTACCGATACTATAATATTAAACCGTGATAGTAGTTTTTAATCACATGCTACTGTGAATTAGGAAGATAGATGTTAAGCAGATGATTAAAAACATAATTATAGATATGAAAGTTCGTGGGTAGCTTTTTCTTAGATGTCAGTATTCAAGAAGCTAGCATTTCAGGGTAAATTCTAGTCACGCTATGATGAGGTTGTTATGTAATTACCTGTAAGCGAAAACATCTTTGAAAGTTGTCTTGGAACCATCGACATTCTTGAAATTGTCGAGAACGAACACCACAACACACCCAGCTGAAAGCAAGATAGTCAGAATTCTAAGTAAAAGCACTGAGATTGCCACTCCTCTGCCTTGGGCTGCCATATTCAAACTTCTGTTTCTTCAATTTGCAAGGGAGGAAAACAAACTAACAAAAATGCTAAGCTTCTGCTCGCGTATGCATAATTTTGTGTACAGTATATATAGACAGGGAGAAGACACAAAGATTTTCTGCCTAGTCTTGATTATGTCAACCAATTTTGGCAGGACCAATGTTGTTGTTTAGGGCATTCGTCCAAAGATCCACCGGCCGGACAAATTTGAATGCTCAAATTTCAGACAATGGTTTTACAATGCTGTGCTATGTTGCCATGTCCTAATAAAAAAAAACGGCGTTAAGTAAATTAATAAAATAAAAATGGATCTTGTATCCATACAATGCTGGAATACAAAATTTATAACACTCATCTGAATAATCGCTATCATAAGAATATAACATCAACTAGTATAATGTTATTGTTGTATAAATACAAAGGCTAAAGTCACATTTTTTCATTGATTGAGATTGATTCAATAATAATTTTTCTTCTCCCAACATAGCTCTTGTCGTCAAGATCCCGAAAGAGAGAGAGAGAGAGAGAGAGAGAGAGTCTCTGCTAAAACTATAGGCTTCAAGATTTACTTTCAGCTTGTGAGTCCTCATTTAAGGGTCAACCAATGTTATTATCTTGGCCTGAATGGCACAGTGCTAAAATGTTCCTCTATAATGATTTCCTACATCTACGTTTGAGCATTTCAACCTGGAAGGAAACATGATCTAAATTGCAATCTCAAAACAGCTTCCATTTGCTTTATAATCAGTGTTTTATAGAAGAGAGGTCAAAATACATGCATCTTCCGTGATATGCCTGATCTATGTTTCCACGACAATGTACATGTCTAGGCAGCAATATGGTACCACTCTTCAATTAGTTCCTTGCGCCTGGAAAGACAAACAGACAAAGAACGGTTACTCTTCTGCAAGAAAGCTCTAATCTTACAGTATTTCAGTATGTAGATGGCAACAAAATGAAAAAACAAATTGCCGGGAAAAACAGTAACACATCCTAATTGGGAAAATTTCACTACAGAACCGTGTTTCCTTTACCAGTCACAGTGATATTTGATTATTTGGATAAGGTGAGAATTAATTTAGGGAAATCAAGGTCATATTAGTAATAGTTGTGATTCTGCTTAATTTTGAAAGCACAGTATCTAATATTTTTTCTAAACCACCACAACTTCTCAATCTTAAACATATCCTAAATGTGTTCCTTTAACTGATCAAGATGTATTCTCATAGAAGCTTATGGCTCAATTAGTGAATTCAATATTTCTCATGCTTTCCAAAGTTTATAGGGTACGACAGTCCATCAAGAAATATATGATTAGTAGCAGATTGGTACATTTGCCAAAAATCTCACAGTATATATCAGTTTCATCTGTCCATCAAACATAGTTTTGATGCTTTGGGGGAAAAAGGTTTAGCAGCCATACCATTTTGATAATTAACTCACCGAGGCAACCGAGTGTGGTTCATAATTCATTATCTACAATATATCACCGAGTGTGGTTCATAATTCATTATCACATTGCAAGACTGATAGCAAATTAAAATATACCTCCAATCTTGCACAGCTCCAATGCCAAGCTCAATCTACTGCTCGAAAATTCTCAAAAATGCGACCTCCAAGCAATATTTAGATTCCTCATTCATCTTCTGATGGCAATCTATAAGTGCGGGTAATACAAATCTGAAGTAAAACCAAGTTAGTAATGAATGTTGAAACCAATATGCATATCAAAATTCTGTTTTCTCAGAGTAGTTCATTTACAATTTGTGAATCCGAAATAGCATCATTTATATAAACAAAACTAAATCTCAAAATGGGTCTAGTTACAATAACGTAGAACATTGAATTACAAAAGAACAGAACTGCCTGGACGTTAGGAGAACATCGTTCATATGGTTATCAAATAAAATTATACCCTATAAGCATTCATTTTGAAATTTGACTAATCATGATAGTGATTATGATAATGAGAGAATTAAGGAAATTCACAACCAGGCATACCAGACAGAACTAAGGAAATTCATGCCTATGCATTGTGTAATTCCGACTTACTAGTAGAGATTAAAAAAAAAGAAACAGCAGAGCCAGACATTTGGATGCATGAGTTACTTGGCTGGTTTATTAAGTAGCCATAACAAATGTACACAAAAAAACCAATCTATGAACACCAAAATGTATTCCCCCTCTCAAAGAAAATGATTTTGTAACACTGTACCTGAGGAAATGCATAAATGGCTTGCAATATCCTAGCATAATCAGCCCCAAGCATTTGAATGACAACATCGGCAAGAAATGTTCCCCACAGCCTGCACAAGATACCATAAATATGTAAAGTGATTTGATTTAGAATTCCCTAGAAAGGCCTCAAAGAAAAATGGCAGAAGCAGTAAATGCGATTGAACTTCTACAGCAAATAAGTTGGCTGAAAAGATTTGGCAAACAATGGAGTGAATCTGACAAGAATTAAACTGCAATCAATAAATAAAAAATTTAAATAAGGGAGAGAAAGAATGCAAGTGACAGATGAAGTTTTGAAGATCAAAGGTACTAAGCTGTGGCGCAAGAGAGTTCATACACTGGGCCTAGAAAGCCCACCACCGAGATATCTTGTTGCAGCACCAGCAAAGCCCTGTCCACAATTAAAATATTGAGTGCAGCACTACCATGAAAGCTGCAATAGGATACTAAACAAATTTGTTGTCCTGTAGTGTTGACACAAATAATCAGTAAATAAATTTTGGCTACATTATTAATCAACAGCTAGGTATTATCTTTTTCTTTCTTTTTTTTTTTTCTAGTTCCAAAATTATATTACAGTCAGAAAATAGATTTTGTACTGCAACTATATTATACTAAAATTTTAATAGTATTAATGCCCACAGTAGTATGCAACATCAATAATGAAATCATAGCACCAAATAATAAAGGAAATAAAAGCTAACATGCCAGACAATTGTCAACAAATGAGCTCTTAGACATCCAAGATATATACATATATGTACACACAAACACGCAAACACACACACACACACACACACACACACATGTGCGGGCGCGCGCGCACACACGTACATACAGAGAGAAATATTTAACAGACACACCACCAACAATAGGCTTACAACTTCAATATATTCCATTACTGTAGCATATAAAACGTGCAAATGCATTTAAACAAATTAAATCATGGTTAAACAAATGATGTCCTATTTTGCTGCAAGCAAGGCTGCTCTAGACTCCAAATTAAAAGCAGCTAGTTGTCCACCCTGAAAATGGAGAAAGCACAAGACACTTCAGTTTTCCTTGCCACCATGCTCGTTATTATGTAGGACAACATCTCTGCCAAAATATTAAAACAATGTAGAAGAGACTCTACAATCATAGCTACAAAGCCAATAAATCCAACCAAGTGATGACAAAATATATAATTCACCAATCATTGACCTGATAAATAAAAACACTGTCAGGTTAGGCAAAATGTGCCTATATTTCCTATCATCAAATCTTTAAATTTTGTTCATCTCCACATAGCCTTCATCCCATCTACTATTGATAAAGCATGTGAAACGAAATCAATTAATGTGGGATAAGAAGAGCAAACAAAAGAGAGAAGAATTGAAAAGAACTGAAATTAGAGAAATAATTGGAAGACAATGGATAATTCAGAACTAAAATTGAGAAAGAAACAACTACGTCGCCATATTATTTCTTTAGTCAACTTGCATTCTCCAACTACAAAACACAAGTCGTACTTGTATTAGCCAAGTTGTAAACAAAAAGGAACATTAAATCTACTCCTAGTAACTCAAACAAGAAAAACAAATTTAGGAAAACTAAATCTAATCAACTCAAATCTAGTTGACGAATTAAAATTTAAAAGGAAAAACTATTCTATTTCGGCATGTGACGATAAATATTGACTTCATGATGCAAAACATAAACCTTTTTGAGAACTTCCTTCTTTATATGGTAGTTGGCAGCCTCCACAAAAACCTTCCCAGATAATCTACCCACAAACTAACACAAGGAGCAAAGTAGATAAGAATATGACCAATTAACCAAGAAATGAAAATCAATAAATAAAAAACTAAACTGACAAAAACAATTCTTCTACCAATTAATAAATTTTTGCCAAAGTATATATGCCACCACCCTAGGAAAAAGTAAGGAAATAGACAAGAACACTGATCAATAGCTTATAATGAAGAAAATTATTTATAATATGTGGATTTTTCTGTTAATTTTTCTTAATTATAATTTATTGATCCGTGTTCTTGTCTATTTTTTTACTTTTCCTAGTGGGTGCACGTATACCTTGATAAAAATTTATCAATTGGTAGGAGAATTGTTTTGGTCAGTTTACACACACACACACCCACACACCCACCCACACCCCCACCCCCACTCCCACCCCCCTTCAAGATCGTTGATTTGGTCTCTCCTGCCCCAAGAGCTTGCACCTTTCCCTGATTGAGTACAAGTTCTAGAATATTTTGAGTGTTAGATGCCTTAGAATTATCCCATGAACATGGGAAAGCTCCAGATTCTTCACTAAAAGAAAGTAAGAACATGTCGGAAGTCAAGAAACTAAAGTCATAAAGGAAAGGAAAAAAAAGGCAAAGAAGATGTAATCTACTTTTTCTACGAATAACGATCCTGCAATGATCCTTCTATAAGAAACTTAAAACCTTTAAAATGTAATGAACAAAACCAACATGAATATTTGTATGCATGCATGCGAGAAAGTGACAAGAGAGAGCTTAATGGATAACATTGTACAATAGCAACATGATTACTAAACACAATTACTTTGGCAGCATCAGTGGTAGTACATAATATCTAACACAATGCATAGGTTAGAAGCAACCAGAACTTACTGATATCCTGACGAAATTAAATACAAGTTGGTACAGACCACCACATACCAGATATCAATTGCCCACACATAGGGCAATATGATAGGCATTACTCATCCCCTTTGTCTAAACTTTATTATAATCTGGGACCAGGCATTACTCATCCCTTTTGTCTAAACTCTATTATAATCTGGAACCAGGCATTACTCATCCCCTTTGTCTAAACTCTACTATGATCTGGAACCCAGTGTAAACGCAACTTGTATAGCTAATTGTCTTTACGAATTCTCTTGAAAAGATGTGAGCAACTAACTACAAAATTTAATAACTGTTCTCACAATCATAAAAGAAACAGAGTATATTTTCCTCCACAAGTT
Organism: Swietenia macrophylla; assembly: GCA_032401905.1. Classification (NCBI taxonomy): domain Eukaryota; kingdom Viridiplantae; phylum Streptophyta; class Magnoliopsida; order Sapindales; family Meliaceae; genus Swietenia; species Swietenia macrophylla. Next base: position 8,449,989 of record CP135568.1, on the reverse strand, counting down.
GACAATGAAAAGCTGAAGCCTAGCAAAGAAGGCACTTAACCAAGGATAATTCGTTGGGACATAACAACTTGGAAGGAAAAGGAGAACAACTGTCTACGAAGGGAGAGAAAAACCATTTTTTTGTATACTTTTGTACAGCTTTGGATACCCCTTTTTTGGGTTGTTTTTTCCTTCCTGGGGGACACCTCGGTCAGCAAATGTAATTTGTTCTCTTCCCACTGATATGCACAGTTTCTGTTTTCTATTGTTAAAACAGAGTCATTGTATTTATCCTCCAGTAAAAGATGTCCATTATGTAATGGAAGTGATATATTTAATTTTTCACAATCCAATTTAAAAAATCCATTAGAAAAATTACAGAAAACGTCCACTATGTAATGGAAATGAATTCTTCATAAGTTGACAAAGATGTAAACCCATTGGCAGAATTAGTCAGTATGGTACCTTGCATATTCCTTCAAAAGATGAAGAAAAATTTCAATTTCTAGGTCTTCAGTTGACAATTCGCTTGAGCAAGAAACGTGTAACTTTTTCCTCACAGCAAGCGAGACATTTCTGTATGAAGGCCTCCAACCCCGACAAAGAAGAACAAGTGAAATTAATCAGATATCGTTCACAAATAAACACTACTGATGTCCAGAAAAAGAAAAGCAAAGCTTACTTTACCAGATTGGATATTGAAAACAAAACATAATGATACATTGCATGCACTATAGTTCAGAATCAAAACGAACTGAATCATCATAAACTCAACCAAAGTTTCCACTTTTCAATCCAATGATAGTATACGTTAGTGTTGCCATGTAAGCTTGACCTAGCCAAAACAAATAATGGAAAAAACCATAAACTCCAAGTAATTCAACAACCTTAATGTTGATCGTGCATCAGCTGCAAGGAACAAGAATCATGAATCAAGAGATGCTATGAAATCCTTCCGCTCTTCAAGGTCTTGTTCAATCATGATATAGTACACATCAGCTCCATTCGTGGCTGACTTTATCAATGGACTGAAGTAGCTGAAGATTTATATAACCCACCACAAAAAAATAAACAAATACCGAAAACTTCAAACTACTGATAAAAGTAAGTTTCACAGCTTAGTTTAAAATAATTCTCCCGGGAATCTCAAAAAACTATGGAGCGTAAATCACCTGGGGCCAAAAAGGATTCTCTCAAGCTCAATCAGCCCAGAGATAGTGGCAAGTTCAGGCACTGAACGAAGCTCAGGCACCTAAAGAGAAGTTGAAGTCCAGAACATAAAAAAGATATAAACTGAATGAATTTGAATGCATATTCAAACAAAGAGAAATAAAATAAAATAAAATTTTAAAAAAATTTACACCTTGGCCTTTGCTTGACAAAGCAACATAACTACAAGCTACTAAACCGAAACCATTTCTACATCGAGGAGAGCTACGGTTCTGCAAAAATTAGTCAAAATCAAAATAAAAATTTTCTAACAGGAAAACCAAATAACATATTAAAATTTTTATTTAACTAATTAAACTAAAAAATTTAAAAAAAAGGGAGAGAAAAGAAAAAAAAAACCAAGTTTAACCAAGCAAATCATACAAACAAAAGCGTATAATCACAATAACTAAATAAATTAAAAAATAGCGTGCGCGCCAGTAAGATTGAGAGAAAGGAAGGAATATTGAAGAGCTTACTTGAAAAGTGAGTTTGGTGGTGGAGACGGCGAACGTTCAAGTGAAGGACAGCTGAAAGGCGAAAGCTGAGGCTGCAGCAGCAGCCATTATTCTCGCACCGGCGACTCCCAACTATTCATTCCTACCGAAGTTTGACGCACAGAAGGCGAGAAAAGGGAGTGTTTCGGTTAATGTATCCGGGATGCTGGCTACTGACTGGTTCATTAACCCGATATTGGCCCGGGAACAAAGCTAGTGAATGGATCTCATTTTCTACAAAATTCCACTTTATTTTGATAATATCACGAATTAGGCAAAAACGTCCCTCAATTTTTTTGAACATTAGATTTAAATGAGCAGTCAAAGTATATAACTTTAGAAGATGAGTAATTATTTGCTACAATATTAACGGGTGTTTCAGTTATATTTATAAAAAAGCTTTCAAAATAATTTTATTTTAGAGCTGTTTATGTAAATTATTCGTTATATTTTACTCTTATTAAGATGATAACTTTTAGATAATTTTATTCTTACTTAAAATTTTGCACTCACAATGTTCGGTTTTGAGTATGTAAAAGCACTCAAATCAAGCACAAAGAGATGCTCAAAATTGAGCACTATTGTATGCTTGATTTTGAGCATGCAAAAGATGCTCAAAATCAAAATTGAGTTTCATTGTGCTTGTTTGTGATATTTTTATTATAGTGTCAATTTATTCTCTTTTTTTTATTATATAAACTGAAATAAATATTTTATTATCATTTCAATATGTCTGTTATATTTTGAAAATATTGAATTAATAAAATTTTGTTCTTATATCGAGTAAGATGACATTTTTATTTAAGATTGCTCCTAATTGGTTAGTTTAAATTTGTCATGTAATGAATTTTCTTTTTAAATTCTCAAATGATACTACGAAGAAAAGGGACAAAGGCAATATATTATTTTTAAAGCTCATGTTAGTATGATTTACTAATACATTGAAAAATTTCACGAGTAATAAATGAAAAAAATTTTATAATATAAAAGATAATATAAAAATACCACTTTTATGAATTTGTGTGCTCAAAATTGAGCATTATTATATGTTTATCTATAGTCTTTAAATGCAAATGGTCATTAAAAAAATAAAATTATTTAAAAATAATAAAATTAGTTATTTTGATAAATACTGAATTCAAACTGGTTCGCTAAACAGGCACTAAAATAAGGTTATTTTAGAAATTTTTTATTTTAAATAGAGATAAGGATCTATTAGATATAAATAAAAAAAATGCACCCCTTTCGTGAAATTAGAAAGATTAGGGACCAGATATTATTTTCTTTTATAATAAATGAACAAATACAGGCCCATTTGTTCGATGGCGGTGCCATCCGAAGCGAAAGTTAAAATTGTTTCAGAACGGAAACACAGTAAGCAAAATCAGTCGATCGATAACCCAGAAACACGATGTCGGATCCGTACGAGAAAGCGAAAGGAGGAAGACTGACATTCAAAGGGGGGAGTCTGGCCACGCGCAAATCCATTGACAAGAACAAGAAGAAAAAGAAGCCTCAGAAACATGACAACAAAGACGATGAATCTCAGCCGTCCATCGCCGTTAATGATCCTGATAACGATGCAGGTAAGGTTTACACCATCGACGCAGCAAAGAACATGAAGTACGACGAGCTTTTTCCCGTCGAAGCTAAGAGGTTCGGTTACGATCCCAAAACGACCTTCAAAAATGTCGAAGAAGCTCTCGATGACCGTGTCAAGAAGAAGGCTGATCGTTACTGTAAATGAATTGTGTATGTAGCTGCTCTTTTACATTATCTTCTGGTGTTTTGATTGTTATCTTCTGTATTTGATGATTGTTACTCTTTTAGGTTTATGGCCAACCAGAAATTGATATTTTTACTTGGAATATTCCCGTTAGATGAAATTATTGCTGCAAAATTTCTGATTTTTTTTGGAAATTGGTAATGTTGAATGTTAATGTTTAGGGTTTATCAACAACTTTCTAATTTGCGTATTCCATAGCTAGATATTTAGAAATATTTGTAACCTAGACGTCAGGGTTGAATCGAATACCTTTGCAAAGCCCTTGATATGTTACAGCCAATGATTGTTTATCTGCTTGAAATCCCACTGCTCCTTGACGTAATCATGATTGAGCTGTTTGACAAAAATCTCTCTTACCTAATCTAATAGGTATTAGATTCAAGATGCGCTCTAAAATTCTGTTTGCATCTAGCATTTGGTATACAATTCCTAGGATTTTTGTCAGTTGCTTATCAGCTCGTTGAATCGATTGTTTAGCTTATAAATACTTTGCAAATCTTTGATAATTTCATCATACATGATTGAGTTGTGAAAACCTCCGGATAGATATCCCACATCCGAACTGAATTAACTGAATTCTTTCTGGTAAAAGAATCTCTTTCTAGTTGCTTTTGGCGGCAACATATCAGGGGCTTTGCAATGGTATTTGATTGGGAAAGGAAGTGTGAGACTAATTTGTTGTGAACTTCTGGTGCTTTGTGCATGATGAACTGCTGTACTCTTTGATTCCTGATGCATGCATTTTTGAGTATTGGGTTACCAATTCCTGGGAATGCTAGGTTTGTTATGTTTGCTTGCTTTCTATTTGACTTGAACGATGCGTGGCTTAACTAGTTTCTTACTAATAAAACTCCGCCCCATGCTCTTTTTGTTGTACATTCAGGTTCCCTACCATGCATATTCAAAGCATTCCAAAACTTTTTTAAAAGTTAGGCGTTCTTCGGAATGGTTATCATATGAGATTTAGGTGCGTAGGCTGCCTTACATTAGTTCTGTTTTCAATCTTCTAGGTCATTCCTTGGTCAGATTTTGCCCTGAGCCATCTCCTAGCTTATTGAGAACTTGTGTACTATTAGCTTCCTTACTCACTGCAGATTTCATCTGGTTTTAAGAGAATTTATAATGCAAACACAGGCATGGAGATCAAGAATGGAACTTTAGTATTCTCTTCTTACGACGGAGAAAATTTTAATTTGTTAGAAAAAGAATTCATAATAAGTTGGGTTAATAAGGTACCTAGACCGGCCGGATTCTACATTGGATTTTTTTTTTTTTCGTTCCTATTGATTTTTGTAGTGCCGTTATGACTTACTCCATCGGCGGCTCACTGTTAAGAACTTGCATACTGAATTTATTGTTTTTGCACCTCAACGAATCTCGTTTGCTTATTCTGCTATGTTGTATAGTGCAAGAAGGATGAATTCGATCTTAATTTATTTAATAATTATATTAAAAATAAAAATTTAAATTTAATATAATTATTAAATAATTAAATAAATTATAATTATATTATTTATTTTAAATTTTAACGTAATATAAAAAAAAAAAAAAAAAAGACACAAGTTTTGGATCCTGCGAGCCAAATAGAAGAAAGGCCGTCAGTCACAATTCCCAATTGACATAACCCAGGCTAATTCCCAACACCCGACGGAAAAGGCACGTGGCTTATGCCGAAGGAGATCAGATTTATATATTTTTTTAATTAAAAAATGGAAAAATAAAATAAAATAAAATAATGGTCATCGTAATTTTGACAAATTTTAAAAGGAGAATCTCAGCCGTCCCTGTCAGTCCGGCTTTCCCTCTCTACCACCTTTGATTATGATTATTATTATTAATACAACGAACGAAAAACAAAACAGTTAAAACAGAAATCCTTCCTTCGGTTCCGACAACAAAATTGACATTTACTACATTTTCTCCTACTTAGTATAGCTTCAAGCTGTCTCCTTTGCGAATTTTCTAGACTCAATCGCTATTCATTTGCATTTCTGTCTTTAGCTTTCTGCAGAATATAGCTACCCATTTGCTTCTTCTATCTTTCTGTCTACTCTCCCCCATGGATCCTGCACTCAGTCCTAATACCTTCTCTAATTCCTTCAAGGTACATTGCTTCTCCTTTTCTTTCTTTTTAAACTACTGGTCAGGGTCTGGCGAGAGTTTAGATTAGCAAGTTCGGAAATCTGCTCTTAAAATGAGAGATTTTTTCTCCCAATTTAGTTTTTCTGAGGAACATCGTTGTCTTTGAAATACTGATACTGTTTTATGATTGTGTACCAGCTTTGTATTGATAGAGAGCAAAGTTGGCATGAGAAATTTGTAACTCTTGCGTAGTTCTATGTTATTGCTGTTTGTTTCAGTAATCTATGTGTTTTCCAGATTGGTTTTGGAAAGCTTGAAGTTGGAGTTGAGATTAATGTACTGCCTTGCATACTATTTTTCTGTATAGTGGTTAACAATTGTGCTCATGTAGCTAACTGGAAATAGTATTGCTGAAGCTTGGCTGAGTTTAGCAGACATCTTGAAGTTGAGGGACCCTGCTTTAAACGTGTTCGATTCTGAGTTGGGGGATCGGGAAAGCTGAAGAACATCGGCTTGATTTGCTTAGTGTTCTTGTATTAGTTAATATATCTTTCGAAGATCAGATGATAAAGTTGGAGAGGAGATTTTATGTCTTATTCATCTTCATTTTTCTGAAATAAATAAACAAAAAATTGTTTTTTTCTTTAAGCAATCTTGAGTTTGGAGCAAAATTGAATGCAATAATTTTGCCTGCTTTTCCTTGAGAAAGTGGTTGACTAGTGTGATTTAACTGGGCCATTGATGAAATCAAAGACTGAAATACGATGACCAATTGACGCAGGACTTCCTTCGAAATTTGGGATGGAATCTTTTGTAAACAATTTGGTTGTTTGAGTCTAAATTCTTGTAATTTCGGAGTTAGAGCTTTGATGGGTTAATTATATTTGAGTTTTCTGGATTCACCATTTTAAGATTTGCTGATAAAAGTGTAGTGGTTCTTTTGCATCTAATTTTAGGATTAGTTGTCTGCTTGTTCTTTTGTTTATAATTATTTGTTTGGTATTGACCTGATCAAAGTCTAAATATTGTTGCCTATGATTTAGAAATTGTGAATAGTACTCAGTTTTTCACAATTTACAGAAGGAGACGTGGAAGCAAACATTACTTTTCTCCTTCCAAAGCCTTGGAGTAGTTTATGGTCGCCTGAGTATTGCTCCTTTATATGTCTTCGGGACAGTTCCGTTGGACGTTTTGAAATCAGAGGAGACCGTATATGGACTCTTCTCATTTATTTTTTGGACTCTGACTATTGTTTCTTTTCTGAAGTATGCCCTCATTGTACTGAGAGCCGATGACAACGGAGAGGGTATTGGCCTTTCCGTTTCCCTTTAATTGAAAGGATGACTTTTGGTTTCTTTGTGATAATTTAACATATGCTTGCAGGTGGTACTTTTGCTTTGTACTCGTTATTGTGTAGGCATGCCAAAGTTGGTCTGCTTCCAAATGACAGAAGTGATAATGAGGTTTCAAGCTATGATGTTGGAAGCCCTTTCAGGATGAAGGTTAAATCAAGAGCTAGAAGAGCAATTGAAAATCATCGTAGTAGCCACTATTTGATGTTGTTGCTGGCACTGTTTGGTTCGTGTATGATGATTGGTGACGGTGTACTTAACCCTGCTATTACTGGTTTGCAATTGCTTACTTGAATTACTTTGTATATATATAATTTTTGTGTTTTTGTTTTTCTTCTATAGTTAACATCAATAAGCTCAAATAAAAACTTTTCTTTTATCTCTCTTTACCAGTTTTGTCAGCTGCCACAGGTCTTCAACGATCATTGTCAGATATGTCGGACATATGTAAGAGCTAGAATCAAGATTGAATTGTCTCACATTATGTAAAATAGCCAAGTTACCAGTTATTGTTTCATTATTTAAATTGTGTTGTCTTTTGCTTGTTACAGTCACTTCTTCACAAAAAAGACAGGACTCTATATCAGAAGATTTTAGAAAATGTAAGTATTCCTACCGTATTTCATTTGCGTCTATCTCACACTTGTCTATTGTTCCTCCCTTTTAATGGTACATTTTTCCTAAAATCAAGTTCAATAACATCTGTTGTATCTTTAATGGACTTTGATTATGGGTCAACCATTTTACCATTAGGATTAGTTGATACACGGACTTTCTTGAAAGCATACAGGGAAGTTGGAAATGAAAGAAATTTATTGTACAACAATGATTATTTCTTGAAAATATGTCACAAGATGCATTTGTCTTGCTTAATTGACTGATGAAGATGAATAGACAGTTACAGATGCTTTAAAGTTTAAAATATTTGGATGCAGTACAAAATTTTTAAGATAATATGGTAGTTGCTGCACTTTTTTACTTTCTAAGATTTGCCTTAGATAGTTTTACTTACACTACTGATCTGTGAATTGCCACAACGTTTCATCTGTTTCAGATATACCAGTTCCCTCGGCGTGTGTCATATTGGTTGGTCTTTTCACGCTGCAGCATTATGGTACCCATAAAATTGGATTCATTTTTGCTCCAATAGTCATTTTGTGGATCTTATTTATCAGTGGAGTCGGTTTTTATAATATTTGCCGCTGGGATCACCACATCATTTATGCAATCTCCCCAGTATATATGTATAGATTTGTTAGAAATATTGGCAAAGATAGTTGGAGCTCATTGGGCAGTATCGTTCTTTGTGTAGCAGGTTGGTCTTGACTAAATTGCTCGTGTTTTCCACTTGAGTTATGTTTTCACATTCATGTTTTGATTGAAATGAAATGACGATTCATTCCGGAAGTTATCAATCAATTTGACTGGTTGCATGTTTTTTGGCAGGATCAGAGGCAATGTTTGCAGATTTAGGTCATTTCTCAAAGAGATCAATTAAGGTACTAAACATGCCTTACATTTTCTCCCTTTGGTAGGTATATTTTGCACAGTTTTGAAGTACTTGAATCGGATGTCTCCATTGTAGATTACATTTGTCAGCTTCATTTATCCTCTCCTTCTTTTATGCTATGCTGGCCAAGCTGCATTTATCTCCAAACACTTGAATGCTTCATATGATTTTAATCATCTCAGTAGATCTATGCCTGGTAAGTTAATTACTTGCTTTCTGTTTTCTTCTGAATGCTTCAGCTAGGAACTTGTATTTTTAACTCAGTGCATTGCAACTCCAGGACATATTCGCCATGTCTTTATAGTATTATCTCTACTTGCTTCGGCTGTAGGAAGCCAGGCAACCATAACAGCCACATTTTCCATCATAAACCAGTGCCTTGCTCTCGCTTGTTTCCCCAGAGTAAAAGTTATACATACGTCGGATAAGATACATGGACAGGTCTACATTCCGGACATCAACTGGTTGTTGATGATCCTCAGCCTCAGTGTCACAATTGGTTTACAGAAAATTGAGCGAATAGGAAATGCAGCAGGTATGCTCTACTGATGACAATTGCTTCTTTTTCTGTAAAATTCTCTGAAGCACTAACATAGTGCAGATTTTATTAGAAAATTCTGAAGGGATATCAAAATTTTGCATACATATAAGAATGATACGTGTGAATATGATTATGATAGGAATGTAGGTACAAAATTCTAAGTCAAATAATTACTATGTTTATTGTATTACAAATATTAATTGGTTGAATCCCTACAGGCTTGGCAATAGTTTTGGGAATGCTAGTGACAACTTGCTTGATGTCACTTGTAATTGCGTTGTACTGGGAGAGAAACTTGCTTGTATCTGCATGTTTTTTGATATTTTTCGGCTTCATTGAGGTCTTATATCTGTCAGTGTGTATGCGGAATATTCATAAGGGAGCTTGGTATCTTGTTGTCCTTTCAGCATTATCCTTGACTGTCATGCTCGCCTGGCATTATGGAACCAAGAAAAAGTATGAATTTGATTTAGAAAACAAGGTAGCTACAGAATGGCTCACAGATCTTGGCCCTGGACTGGGAATTTCTAGAGTAGCAGGAATTGGTTTTATCTACACCGATATAGTGACAGGAATTCCTGCTTTCTTCTCACATTTTCTAACTAATCTTCCCGCATTTCATCAAGTGCTAATCTTTGTATCCTTCAAATCTATACCGGTACCTTATGTGTCCCCAAGTCGGTGTTATCTTATAGGCAGGGTTGGACATAAAGATTACAAGGTTTATCGCTGCATTGTCAGATACGGCTATTGTGATCGTGTTAATGACACAGATGACTTTGAAGAGCAGATTATTCGCTCAATTGGAGAATTCATTTCCTTGGAAGAAAATGATTCCGAGTCCTTAATATCCCCTGAAGGAAGATTGGTGGTCATTGGAAAGCCTTCCGCTGATGGGAATGCTTTAATGCCTTTATACGATACCTACCACAATGTTGACGATCACACAAGCTTGGCAAACAATGAAACTCAACGAGGTACCTTAGCTGATTCATTCGAGAGAAATTCTACTGCAGTCCAAAGGAAAAAGGTTCAGTTCACATTGCCAGCAAGTAGTCCTAAAATGCGAGTATCAGTAAGGGAGGAGCTAAAAGAGCTGATTGATGCCAGGGAGAGTGGTACTGCTTATTTCTTGGGGCAGCCACATTTAGCAGTACGCGATGGCTCAAATTTTCTGAAGCGATTCCTGATCATGACATATGCTTTCTTGGACAAAAATTGCCGGGAGCCTCCTGTGGCATTAAACATTCCTCATGCTGCTCTTGTTGAGGTTGGTATGGTTTATACTATATGAATTATAAAGCAATGTGTAGAACTTTTTCATTTTTTTTCCTCATGAATGTAAATATTGAGAAGGATTATAGAAAGAAGGTATTGCTCTCCTGCTTGGGTTAGTGGAGAGACAATTGAATCACTGACATTACTCAGGACTGGAGTGGTTGTAATTTTCTTATATACAAAGTGTTTGCATATTTCATGTTCCAGGTTATTTACATCTTTTAATGACTAAGAGTAATCCTATGATATATGTGATGTGTGAGAGGAATTTAATTATTATTATTATTATTTTAAACTTATGTTTTTCGCCTTTTTTTTTTTTAAATCAAAACAATTTTAAACGAGTTCTTAAAAAGTGATTTCTTATTAAATTTAATATTGGATAAAAAATAAATAATAGTACATAATTTTGATTTTAAACGTAAGTTCTAATAATGGGTTAAGTAAATTGTTTTAGTGTCACTATTGTTTTAAATATAAATATAAATTAAATTAATCTCTCTTAAATGTGAAAGACTTAAAAAAAAGATTTAATTCTTTGATTTTATGTTTTTATAGTAAAACTTTTAACTACTTAAATTATTGAGATATAATTAATATTTATGTAATGATAAAAATGACATTGTTATTATGACTCATACGAATGTCTCTTGCAATTTTTAATTTTTTATTATATTTATCAATTTATATGTTATATTTAAAAATTTTAAAAATTATAGAAAAATATATATTAAAAGTTTGTACTATGGGTAGGTATTTTTGAACTAAATTAATACAAATTGAATAAAATTGACGATTTGGATCGATTTAAAAACTTATTGAACTGATAAGTACTGATTTTGTTTTCACTTTATATTTTGTAAAAATATAAAAAAAAAAAAACTAAATCAGTACGATTATTTTAAAATTTATATTTTATATTTAATTTTTACTATTTTAATCAATAAATAATGACTTGTTTAAATTTAATTAATATAAAATTTTAAAAAATAATTTTTATTTTAAATTTATAATTTATAAATTTAAAAAAATTAGACCTTACAATTAAATTAATATTTTGAGTTTAGGTCTAAACAGTTAGCAAAATCAATTCAAACTAATAACTAATAGTTTCAATCTATTTGTTCCAAATTAAAATTGACGATTATAAATTAATTGGGATTTTGAACTAAAATCAATTTAAATCTAACTTGCACACATCTAATTTGTATAATGCAATTATTACCGATAGATTTGACTAAGATATTTTTCAGATATTTTACATTTATTAACATAAAATATGAAATATGAAACAAAAAATTTAAAATGATTACGAAAAATTTAAAATATAAAATAAAAAAATTAAAATAATAAATATAAAAATTATAAAAAATTAAATATATATTATATCTGATATATTGTATATAACCCTACAATCCATTACTACAAGACTTTTTTTTATAAAAAAAAGGCTAAATCATTAAAAGTTTGACACCTGTAAAAGTGGACAGGTAAAAACACAAAATCAGCGCATTGAAAACCATAAAAATAATAATAATAATAATTAGCCAAATTATTCATCCAATAAAATAGGCTAGCCTATGAATTTCCATTGTATAGCCAGCCAAAACAATACAAGCTTCAACTCTAGCATAACTTTTTTAATTAGCCACACATAACACTATAAATAGCCAGCAACCTTTGCTTGGGACTATGGAAGTCAAGAAATCAGCCAAATTATTCATCCGATAAAATAGGCTAGCCTATGAATTGCCTTCTTATAGCCAGCCAAAATAATACAAGCTTCAATAATATTACTCCAACACTTGTATAACTTTTTTAATTAGCCATCTATAAACTCTATAAATAGCCAGAGCCTCCTTTTAATTTGTCATAAATACACTAATTTATGTCAAATTATACGTGTATGTACCGTATTCTATCACTCAAAAGAAAATAATTAACGCGGGCTTGTCTAATATACATATCCGTGTATCTTACATCTTTTAATTTTAAAATATAAAGTAAATAGTATAAAAAAATATTAAATATAAAATATAAAATAGAAACAATTAATATAAAATTTTAAAATATGTAATATAAAAAAAATTAAATTCGAACATAAAATTTAAAATAATTATCGTAAAAATTAAAAAAATTTAAAATAATATATGAGATATAACTTTTAGATTTATTTTCTTAAATGAGTAGAGTTATATTGATCTAGTTATATCATAAAATCTCTCAACTCTTTTGTTATTATTCTTAATTTGTCATCGTAATTTTATAAGTTAAAAATTATAACAAAAAAGATAGAAATTACAGGGGAAGAGATGGGTGAAATAAAAGAATGCATGCTACAGCTGAATGCATGTAAGCATGACCTTGTTATAATTGGTGTGAGGAAATGAACAGTGCAATTGGTGAAACAATCAGTTCTCTTATTCTTTCTTTCTGTGAGAGAAAGAAAACAAACTACTGAACGTAAACAGTACTGAATTGTACATATGCTTCAAAAAAGTGAGAGAATGAGCAGTGAAGGGGAAAATATAAAGACAGAAAAGGCTACTGTCTAATTATGATATTACAAAGGTACTATCAGAGCTTCCCACTATTCGAGAAAACCCATTGAAATGTTCCTTTCGTTTATGATGAAAGAAAACGAAGAGATGATTCAAGAAAAGGGTCACTAATTGAATCAGTGTTGTCTGAATGATACCACTCAAGTCAAGTATTTTTTTGCATGCATGTGTCAATTGAAAAACCAAAAGAAATTTGGTAAGTATCTCTGCTAGTTGCTGATAAATCTTTTACCAGAGAAAGAAACCAAGATCTCATTGTACTCAAAGCAAATATAGTAAGAACTTATGAATTGTATGCAGTAGCAGAAGAAAGTTATGGAAGATAAGAGTAACAGCAGCAGCAGTAGGAGGAATCAAAAGGAAGAAGAAATTGAAACCCTTAAGAGGAGAATTTCTAGCCATCCTTTGTACGGGCTCTTGCTTGAAAATCACATGGCTTGTTTAAAGGTTATTCTCTTTCTCTCTTTTTTTCTGTTGTAAAAGTTAAGTGTATAAATAAGTTGAGTGATCAAGTTGATTTGTAATTTGCTTTAAGAAATTATGTATACTATTGTTCTACCGTATTACTCATTGTACAAAAACCTAGCTCATCAAAGCATGCACTGTGTAGAAATCTCTTATGACATGATGATCTGAAGTGAGACTTGCATCGCTTCACTCAGCATGATTAAAGTTTCAATACATGTCTCGTGATTGTCAATTTTTGTTTTTCCCTCTTTTCAAGAAATCAGAGTGAAAATTCCAAGAGAAAATGAACATTATACATGATATCCCTAATTCTCAATGAATTCTGGGTAGTACTGAAACTTTTAAGTGTATTTAAAGGGATGTTCCCCAGAGAACACTGAGATTTGCTTCTAAATCTGTTGAGTTAGAATTATGAAGTTAATCTTGTAGCAACTATCAGAGAAGCTTTCCTTATATATAATCTGCAGCTGTGGATAGCCCTAGCTGGGGTTATCTTCATGGTATGATACCAGCAGGATATTTTCTTTTGCAGATGGCGAGATATATCTTTATGCAGTGCCATTACTGATGTTCCTCGTAATTATGAATTCATATACCTAATAGACACACACACACACACACCTGTGAAAATATGTATGTCTCTTCACGGGGATCCTGAATCACTACAGGACATTTATAAAACTAGGAACATTCTGAGTCTTGCTTGATTCACATTTGTGTGTTTATTCTCTTCAGGTGGGTAGCATTCTCAGTGTAGATAGAGATCGAGAAATGAATGATGATAAGAAGCATTATACCAAGCCCAGTACCAGCATGCATAATTCATCAGAGTTAGACCTCGATCACTTCATGGTAAAATCCTAATAAAAATCTCTCCCATTAACTCCATGATCATCTAAAAGCATGTGATGCTTTCATTGCTGCATACATACATACATACATACATACATGCCCTAACGAAGACTTCAAGCCTCTAGCAGAATTCAGAAATGCTTTTTCAGCCTATAGACACACATATTTATCCAACGGGTAAATAGTTAGGTTATTCTGAGAAGTACCGTACAGTAATTTGCAGTAATACCTTGCTGCATGTTGCACAGATGGAACCCTAAAGCACAACGGGGAAAGAGAGACATCTATACGAATATATATGTGTATATGTATTAGTTCAACTGCTGTTTCTTAATTAAGTGTGTGCTACTGGGACAGCAGCAAGGCTGGCTCATGCATTATTTTCGTGGAAAATTAATTAATCTTCTAGCTTGGCTTGTGTTTCTTCTTGTGGCATGAAATGAACATGAAATGAAATGAATATGGCATTGATATGGTGGGTGCAGGAAGCATATTGCTGGGCATTAAGAGAGATGAAAGAAGCCATAAAAGAACCTCAGCAGGAAACTCTAGAATTCATCAACGCCATGCATTCACAACTCAGGGAGCTTACTGGCACTAATCCTGCTGCTCCTCCACCAAATAGTACATCTTCTGGTAATTATTACTGGAAACAAATTAGATGTACTCTTTATTAACCAATAAAAATAGCAAATCTCCATTGGTCATATTAAACTGCGAAAGGATGATGACTGATTCTTTTATTGGATTCTTTACATTGTAGGGGAAAGAGATCAGTGAATGTCTATCTTATTTATTATGCAGGTCAGTTTTTGGCAGTATTTATATTCATTTTCCTTCTTCAGTTTGTACTGTAATAACAGTTTCGTGTATTGACCAAAATGATACTCCCTATCAAGGCAGTTTGCTTGCAGATGTAGTAATTTTCTAAACAATCGTATACGTATTGTTTAGCTGGTGTTTGATTGTTGAGAAAATGAGAGAAAAAATACATGATGGTGAAAAAATCTTCCGTTTGTTCTGATGAGCGAATGGAATGCATGTCAGATCATGGAACTCATATTCTGTCTTTCCAAACTTGACATTTAATTAACTAAAAATGTATGGCTATGTTACAAGTAAGAATTTACAAATGGCAAAGTTTAGGAGTCCGATAACATACAAATTACGTCAACTTGTTCAAAGAAAATAAATTGAGTTCAGCTTACAAGAAGGAACCGAGTTTAAGTTCCCATAATTTATTTCGATCAACTAAAGAAGAAACATTGAGAGAATTTGCATACATTTGCAGTAGTAAAGTCTAGTTAGAAACCATGCTCTCAGTTTCTTTCACAAAGCCATCTCCTGTCCAATCTTTATCCGACTGCAAACCTTTCTTTATAGCCTTCCGCTGTCGGATTGCTTCCTGTTGTCTTCGTACCAAGTCCGTGTGAGTTGTGAAATACTGAAGCGAGACCCTAGAAAATCAACCACGAACAGGGAGAAGAGAAGAATTCAGTTCAGCTCAGTTCAGTTCAGTATACCCGGCAGCTGTTTTACTTTTTATTCTCTATTTATTTATTTATTTTTTTGGTTTTAACAATTAGGTATACTCTCCGCTACAGTACATATTGCATACCCTCTGAAATCTTCTATGGTAGAGAACTTGTGCATTTTCATGAAGTCCTTCAGGTCGTTGCAAAGTTTCTTCACTAAGCCATATCCGTGCATCATAACACCAGTGCAGACCTACAGATAAAGCAGTAGAACAAAAATGTTGCAAATTACGTATATTTTGACTCGATTAATTGCAGAGCAATCAATTCAGCAATCTAAGTACAGCAAATGATGTGAAGGATAGGATGAGATTAATTATCAGGAAAACATATAATAAAATCAGAAACTCTTGCAGCGAAGGACTAATAGGAAACTAATGTTCATCCGACAGCTTTGAATTATGAGACACAAATTGGCGTTCGGAATGAAAACAATGGAAGGAATATGTTCGAGTATTACCTGAACAGTATCTGCTCCAAGAAGAATAAATTCAGCAGCATCACCACCAGTCTCAACACCTCCGATACCAGAAAGTGAGTAGTCCCCATTTTTGAATTCTGACTTCATCATTTTTGCAATATTCATCACTTTTCCGAGTGCAATAGGATGGACGGCCTTGGCAGAATAGCCCCCAGGTGTAGAGTATCTGAAGGCAAAATTTCAGCACATAAATTTTTTTAAATCAAATGAAAAGCTAATGGAGAACTTTCATATGATTAAATTTGAGACTGCAAACCCCTCAACACAAGGTTCAGGATGCAAAGTATTCAGATTGATCCCCATGACGCTCATAATTGTGTTAATAGCAGATACTCCCTCACATCCCGAGCTCAGAGCCACCCTAGCAGGCTATAAACAAATGGGCAATAACATCAGTTATCACTAAAGTAATGGAATTAAATATGGGAAAAGATGAACTCACATGATAAAAATGCAAAAAGAATAAAAAGAATAGATTAATACATAAATGAACTATTTTCATGAAAGAAATATTAGAGACAAGATGATTTAAAAACATTTTTTTCATCTTAATACATGTTCTATTATCGATACTACACTTACAAGTCCTAAAATGGGGGTAAAATACTAAGTAGGACACAGAAAACTCAAAGGAATACAGATGTCTTATGTCAATAGATCATAAGGCTAGACTGATACTTAAAAGCTGTCCAACCTAAAAGAATCTGAATGCTAAATTCTACCAGTACAATCTTGCCAAAAAAATCAGATCACGACAGCAATGCACTAGATGATGCGATGTCTCATTGAGACTCACATGCATAAATGACTGCATCAGTCACAAGGCGCATGGATTAGAATTGATAACGATGAGAAATAAACAAAAGAAAAATTATGACTAAAGCCAATACATGAGAAGTCAAAAGAAAGTTTCATCATTTGGAGAGCCATGAAGCAACATAGAAAGCTCACCTCCGTAATGTCAGTGATATTAGGAGTCATCTTTGCCCACACAGGAACAGTGGCTTTTGCATTTACCCATCCACAAACCTCTTCCAGTAGTCCACAATCTTGGCCAACAGCAGCACCCATTTTACGCTCCGGCATGCCATGAGGGCATGAGAAATTGACTTCAATGGCATCCTAGAAAATAGTTTGCAATAAGGATGACAGACTAATAATTGTATTCATTTATACAGAAGCATAAAACATTCGATAAAGACTACGTCTTACAATTCCTGTTTGCTCAACTCGATCAATAAGCTCCTCCCAAGCAGCTTTGTTATACTCTTCCATAATTGAAGCAATGAGAATCCTATCCGGATACTCTGCTTTTAATTGTTTAAATTCTTTCAACATAGTTTCCAACGGCCGGTCGCTTATGAGTTCTATATTCTCCCACCCAATAATTTGCCCTTTGGCTGATCCGTTTGCGCCTGCTCGTAGGCGGGCATATCGAGGAGTTACATTAATAACCTTTTCTGCTTCTAACGAGACCTAGCAGAATAATTTAAAAATCATACTGTCAACATCAGAACATGTAGAACTCCAAATTTTCAGATTCAGTAAAACAACATTCTTTGCTAACTATCACAAAATTTTAAAGTGGTCATAACAATATGGAACAATATATTTATTAGCCATCAAGGCCCACACTACATGTGTCCAAAAAGAACATTTCTACTTTAAATTAAGAGACGTGATAATTTTCTCGAAAAATAAAGAGAAACATCGAGACAATTCCAGTTAAACATAGGAGGGAAAATTCACAGGAAAATTCACCTGACATACATGAAATGAAGTTGTTAATTTACATTTTACTGCTTTCTACCCATTAATTACTGACAATCAACTTGGTGATTAGGAGAGACTTAAAGCACCAAATGACACAATGAAAACCAACACATACTCACTTAATGAAATCCTCATTCTACATTCTATCAAATCTCCATTTTAGTTTTAGTCTTGAGACAATTGGGTATGGAGTCGCTTTCCTGTTTTTTATCATTTCTTTTCGGCTAATCACCATCATTCTAGATGAGTTGTGGTACATGATTTATTCGTACTACACGATCCAACCAGATTATAGCGCATTCATTTCTATAACACAAACGAGATCAGATAAAAATTTAAACAAAATTTTAATGCAATTATAACAAATTCCAACAATTGGGATTATAGGAGAAAATTTAGGATTACCAGCTCCAAAGGGGTATAATCGTCAAATTGTCATAAAATATCCATTTCCTTTCTTCCTCTGATGAAAAAGTGGCAACTAAACATACGTGCCCATGCTTTACTTTTCTTAGTCTCTATCTTTTCGTTTACTTTCCCTTTCACTTTTCCTCCTTCCAAACACAAGCTAATCCTCTAGGACTAACACAATATCAAGAAAACTAAACATCACCGTGGAAAATCTTTAAGATCAAGAAACCAAAGAAATACGGTAAACCAAACAATCGTTAAATCTTAACGTCAAGAACAAATTAATAAATAAAATTAAAAACAAACTTACAGTTTTGGCAATCACGGCACCCCAGCCTTCATCGAAGGCTCTCTTCATGACAGTATAGTTAGTACCAGGAGGGCCCGACCCGATAACAAACGGGTTCGGCATCTGCAACCCATTTACGGTCACACTCAAATCCGGCTCTGCAGCAGGAGTCGACCCGGAAGCCACCACCCTGAACCCAACTCGACTGGGCAAACTCAAAACGGGACGAACCCGGCGTGAGACGGGAAACTCAGGGAAGGAGGTCTTGCCTCTGATCTGGGTGAAGTTCAACGACGCCATGGCTAAAGACGATTGAATCTGAGTTGAAAGATTCTTTCGAATAATGGATTATATTGAATAATAAACTATTTATTTATTTTGACACTTTGGATCATAATATAATGAGGAGAATAATCCCATGTGAATCACTTCTTTTCGACGACATTTCTGAGAATAGTCGATGGATTGATTACGTGTGAGTGTGGAGTTTGACGGAGCTTTCAGATTAATAAAATTATATTGCCATTGTCACGTTACAGATTGGGTTTCGGACAAACAATCTGGTATTATTGAAGGTTCAGTAATTTTACCTTAATCAAGGTCCATGAAAGGCCCGGTTTCGAAGTGGGCCAAGTGGCAGCGCCTCATCTCTTATTACGTGGGCCGAATTGGCTAACAACATCTGATGTAATAACATCCCGTGTTTAAATTGATTCAAATCCCCTGCTCCCATAATTTTCTTTCCTCAAAATATTTTTTTTTTCCCCATAACGGTGATGATATATAACATTTAAAATGATTTAAAACTAAAATTTATTTTCTTATAATCTGTCTTCTACGATACCGTGTGATTTGTGTCTTTAAAAGATTAATTGTAAGAATACAAACTATTATATATGAATTAATTAATAAAATTTTAAATAAAACAGTTTTATTACATTAGTATAAGTAATATAAAAAAATTATTTAATTAAAAAAATTTATTTATTAACAGTAAATAAAAAAATTAAAAATAAATTTTATAATTTTTTATTATTACATTAATTAAAGATATAATTTATTTTTAATTTTTTTATCGAATATTAATAAATATATATTTTTAATTAAATAATATTAATATATTATATTATCTATATTAATATGATAACTCTGTTTTATATAAAAATTTTTAAAATAAATTAATACAATAATATTATATAATTATTTTATTTTTGTATTATTTGAATAAAAAATTATATTTATAAATTTTTTTATACAAACTAATCCGACTCAGTGGAATTAGAGAGTACACGTGCGCTTACAAACACACGTAAGTAAGTTATAAACAAATGTAATTGAAAAACAAATGACATCATTGATGATGTCAGCAGCCTTGTCCGCAGAACACTCTAGCGTGCGTGCGTGCCCGTCCGTTCATGCATTTGTTTGCTCGTCCGTTCATGCATTTGTTTGCTCGATCGCGACATTTTACAGGTTGCCGTCTCGATTGCGACTTGTTGCTGACTCGTTTAGTAACCGTAAATTAAAAATAATAATAATTTAAACCCAAAATTAAACAAATTTAAATTCTCTCATTGGGTGAAGTAGATTTACAGAGTTAAACTGCACTGTACTGGAACAAAATACAAAATTAAACAAGAAATTAAAAATATTAAAAATTAAAAATTTAATCTAATTCCGGAACTATATACAACACTCAGAGAGGATGAGAATCTCGGTCCACTCAGATATTCGGGTCGAATAAACGGATCAACAATCGGATCTCGTATCTTTACACACAAAAGGATGATTCAAAAGCTGAGAAGCGGACCTTCTCCTGCTAGGTTCCTTCTGCAAACAACACTCGATGAAACTGCGAAATTCTTCCGACGCACCCTCCGGTAAGCTCGGTGGGTCTCCGAAGCATATCGCGCACATAAGTGTCGCCCAGTCGGGTCTTTGACCGGGTTGCAGAAAGGGGAAATGACCCAAATAAAGTTCCAATAAAGTAAGACCCAAGCTCCACATATCGCCGGCGTAGCCGTTGTAATTTCCGCCGTATGTGTCGGGATCAAATCGCTCAGGACTCATGTAAGCGCAAGTACCGACGTACGAATTACAAGCATCCAAAGTCCGGCACATGATTTTGCTAACGCCGAAATCGGCGATCTTTACTTGCATGTTCTTGTTAACGAGCAAATTCGACGGCTTAATATCTCGATGAATGATTTTATGAGCATGCAAATAACTCAACCCCTTGAGAATTTGGCTGGCGATGCGAGCAAGCGTAGACTCCGAAAAGGTTCCCTTTTTCTTCAACAACGTATGGAGAGTTCCCGAATCCATGTATTCCATCAAAATGGCAATATCGCCGGAAGGTTTTTCATATATTCCATGGCTCTGAACGATAAACGGAGAGTCAGTCCGGCGGAGGATTTCCATTTCACGGAAGACTTGACGGCGGACTGTCGGATCACTGTCGACGTGGACGACTTTGAGAGCGAATATTTTCTCAGTCCGCTTGTGACTGACTTTGTATACAGTTCCGCCGTTTCCGTGGCCAAGAACTTGGACTTTCTCAAGATCGGCGAAATCGATTGTTCCGGTTTTGTTTGCAACGACGTTCCCCGCGGCTGTAGGAGGGAGAGGCAAAGGAAAACGAGGACACCGCTCGGAAATTTCCTGTAAAGGAAGACGGAGATTGAGTTGCCGACGCTGTCGGACGACTTCCATAAATTTTTATTTAATTTCCAATTGCCTTGCTTTTTCCCCTGACTTTCAAAGATGCAGAGAAATGGAGCGATGGAAGCTGAAATATATAAGTGGGAGCAAAGAGCACGTGAGTGGGAGACGGCTTGCGTGAGACGTCGAAGGAAGGCGGCAGGATGCAGATAACCGGGGCCCACTTTCATGTAACGCTAAAGTGTAAGGTGATGCGGTGGCTATTTTTTAGTTTATAGTTAATTCTACACGTGATTAAATAATATTATACCTTGGCCGCCACTATTTATTTATTAATTATTTGCTTGTTAGTCAAGAAAGTGGACTGTTTCTTGGAACCGGGTTCATTCATTCCACTGTTACAATCTTGTCGGCTTAATAATGTATTATTATTAGATTTTTTTTTTATATTATAGGTGGTGATAATAATACAATACTACTATATTTTACAACGTTAATGACATGTTAACGAGGAAAGCAAAGGTTGACTAACGAGAATGGCAAGGGTTGATAAGAAGGATTGGATAATGCAACATGCAAACGTAAACGTAAATATATTTTGTAAGAGAAAGATAATCAACTAGCCTGCGACATTAAGCGAACGTAATGACGGAGGAAATTCAAGTTGGGCCAAATTGAAAGTTAATGCGAGATAAGGAATGGAAAGACTGATTGAACTTGACGGGAAGCCGTCCATTCCTACATTAATGTAGCCTGGCTTCTATGCCAAGCCAATTTGAACATTTGATGTGATGTGTCGATTGTTGAGGACAGAGAACATAATAGGTATTATGCATCATCGTCTACAATCCCAATGTCAATGTCACAAGGATCAAAGGCTGGAACATTTCGAGACAAATCGACTGACCTTGTCTAATACATTAACAGACAGAAAAATGGAAGACAAAATAGTAATGAGATTAAACATCGTCTTTATCATCATTGCTGCAATTAGTCTTCTGTTCTTCAAGATATTCCTGCCCCAATTCGGTACCGAGGTATTCATATAATTCTTTAATTTGCATGAGTCTTGTTGATCTTGTTACTGTGTTTCATTAAAAAGGATCTCTTGATTTCCAGATCGCACAGAAGTTATATGAGCGATTCATTGAACAACTTTCTCTTCTCAGTGGCTGCTCTTCGGGATTCATTAAGCGGCTGGCTGCAAGACTGAATTGCGAAGCCAATGAGGGAGATTTTTATCATCAGAAGCGCTTGATTGGACTCGGTGCTGATCCTAATAAAACAGATTATGATAGAAGATCACCTTTGGTATCACTTGCTACTCGTATAATTCCTCGTAAACTTGTCTTACACTTTGATTTAAAGCCAATAGGTAAGAGAGTGCATTTATTTTCTAATTTGCTATAGCAATTTCCAAAGAAATTGAGCAAACACATCTTGTTTGATCTCATCTTCCAGATAAGTTTGGAATCACTCCATTGTTTGACGCCATAAAATGGTCATGTTCAAGTAAGTTCCGTACTTGTCATTGCTCGGGCATAGCTGACAATTGATGATGCTGGTGATATCCTTTGTATGACTGTCAGTACTTGTCAATGCTGGGGCATCGCTGACAAGTGATGATGCTGGTGATTTCCTTTGCATGACTGTTGCAAGGAGGAAACTGAATCTCCTGAAAAGAGTTCTTGTCAATGGAATTAATCCGAACACCACTTCATGTAGCTGCTTCAGAAGGGCTGTATTTCACGGCAAAGTTACTTGTAGAAGCAGGAGCTAGAATTTTTCCGACGAGTTATGTTTGATAGCTTTAGCCTATTCTTTTCTGTGAAATGCATGACGGAAAATTGCACAAAGGAACCCTACTTTGATCCAAGTAAAGGAAAATTGTTAGGCTCTTCCTCCTTGCGGATGGGGAAATGCCCCACTTGATGAAATACATATAGGTGGAAACAAGAATCTGATCAAGCTGCCTGCTTGAAGATGCAAGAACTTCTCAGATTTCCATGTTTTTCTGGTTGTCCCCAAGGAAATCAAAAAAAATTACAGGCAAATATTTCAGAAAATCATCTTTCAGAATATTTTTGCTTGGAGCAACCTG
Organism: Swietenia macrophylla; assembly: GCA_032401905.1. Taxonomy (NCBI): domain Eukaryota; kingdom Viridiplantae; phylum Streptophyta; class Magnoliopsida; order Sapindales; family Meliaceae; genus Swietenia; species Swietenia macrophylla. Next base: position 8,426,623 of record CP135568.1, on the reverse strand, counting down.
TAAACCTATATTCAGTGACTTATAATCACTGCATGTTAGCCTTTAATGGCAGATGCAGCACGAAGAAAATTTACAGCTTTCCCTTTCCACCCATGGGATTCAGAGGAAGAGAGAAGGCAAGGAGTTGTTCTGTGGGTTCCTCAAACCATGGAAGAACTTACAAATGGAGCAAAGAAATAGCAGAAATGTTCAATTGGTTCTTGTATATTATCCGAAATCGGAAGAAAAGTTATTGGACCAGAAGCTATTCCTGGTTACTGAATCATAACCCGAGTTACGTTGATTTTAGTTAGCTTGGTAAGCCGATGCCTTTTTATTAGATGTTATTTAATTAATAAAATAATTATTTACAATTATTCGAATATTATACTGGTGGTATCAATTTGGTTAGACAGAGCGCCCAACCTAGACAGCATAAAATAGACCTCTGTGGATTCAAGGGCTGGATCGAGTTCAGCCCCCGTCGAAATATAGGTACGTTCAACATGACCCTTAAGCCCAAATTTTAATGGGCCATGCCTGAATAGGTTATAGGTATATAATATTTTATATAAATAATAATATTTAAATAATTAAATATTATAACATTTATAATATATGTTAAAATAATAATATTTAAATAATTAAATATTGTGAGGCTGATGGGATTCAGCCTATGCCTGAGTCTATAATAGGCCCGTGCCTTTCGGTCCAATACAATCCCCCAATGAACATGTGTCGAGTCAAGCTTCTACTGTACAGAAATCGGGGATCTGGTTGACCGAATTTTTTTGACACCTTTATATTATACTATAGATAAGAGTGACAAATTCATGTTTAAAATTAATTTATTGACCAATTAATAATTATATCAAATATTTTAAAAAAAGTCCTAATTTAAGATAATTATTAAATCAATTAAATAAATTATAATTATATTATATGTTTAATATGGATATTTTTAAATATTTATAATAATATTTACTCAAATACTAATAAATTTCATTATAAATATTATTAAATATCTTTTTAAAATGTGATATATATACTTATATATTTTTTGAAATATAAAAAAATTATTAATTATAAACGTATTATCATCACATGATTAATCAAATAATTAATTGTGTTTTAATAATTATGTTCAATTAGTGTCGTGTCCAACAAAAATATAATATATTTTAAATTAATTTAAAAAAATTTTTAAACAAAATAATTCTATCATGTTAGCATAGATAATATAATATGATTATCCAATCAATAAAAAAAGAGACTTATTAATTAATGGTGAATAAAAAAATTAAAAATAAATTTTATAAAATTATTTACTAGATTATTCTACTACATTATTTACATTGAAGTGGTAAGATTGTCACATTTAAAATTTTTTCATTAATTCGTATTTGATTAATTAATAATTATATTAAAAATTAAAATAAATACTAAATTAGCACAATTATTAAATTAATTATAATTATATAACTCATTTAATAAATTTTTATATTTTAATATATGTTATAAAAAATTTATAGTATTATTTATTTAAATAATAATTTATTTTATTTTAATTATAATTGAATATTTATTTAAAAAAGTGACAAATATAATTAAATATTTTTAAAATATAAAAAATATAAATTAAATTTGTGTAAAAATAATTATTCTGAGCATTAGGAGTGGAAGCATGGAAGGAAGTATCAAGTGTTGAAAGATCCAGAATAACAGTAAGATTGCCTTGGTCATTAAGCCAAGTATCAGAAATCGGAGACAACGAGAGCAGGAAATTGCATCAAAATCACATTCCCAATTCCCAACCGCATTATTACAAAATCAAACGACATCAAATTCCTGTGCTTTCATTTACATTATCATTCAGCAATGGGGTTGCAATGGATGATAATCACTTACGTGGTGGCAGCAGAGGCCGCCATAGTCCTCCTTTTGACGATTCCCTCGCCCAAGCTCGTGAAGAACCGTCTGGTTTCACTTATCTCTGTTATTCTCCAGCCTGCCCTCTTCATCGTCCCTTTTGCCGGCTTCCAGCTACTTGGTAGTTTTTTTTTTTTAATTCAATTTTTCGTTATTTTTGTTTAGGGTAAACTTTTTATTGAATTCGGGGGAGAATTGAGAAGTGGGTTTTCGTTGTTTGGCTGTTTGAATGCAGATATCTATTGGAAGAACGAGCATCGCTTGATGTGCACCTCCGAGGTTTGTACTGCTGCTGAGAGAGATCGATACGAGAAGTCTGTAAGTGTTTACCAATTTTACTTATTATGAATTTTATTTAATTAATTAATTACATTTTTCTAAGAAAAAATTATGGAATTGTGGAACTGTGTCTAATTGGAAACTGAGTATTATTTTTATGATTGTGTTTTCACTATATATGCTAAAAATTGGTAAAATTTCGCTCTAGAACATGAGATATGCTAAAAGCTTTAGTATCTTCTTGAAGATGCTTTTGCGTTTTACAAATGTGTCTGGCTTTTTTGTAATTATTATAGTTTAGGTGGTTGATGAATAGATGTCAAGAGACAGCTGGCCTTTTAAGTTTTAAATTAAAGAAAGTGTTGTAAGGAAATGTGTATGGAAGTGATGCAAAACCAAGAGCCCAGATTTTCTCATCTATTATGAATTTCTGAGGTATTACTTTGTTGAATCAGAATTATTACTTGTTTAGTGTTGCCGTTCATTACTATTTTTGGAGTTCGGTTTTTTGTTTATCAAATCCAAAGATGAGTGAAAAGGCATTCTGTGGTCAGGTTTGAGAGTCACCTTCTGAGAATGGATCACAAAATTCATAGATGAGATCTTGCATTGAAATTGGAAAATGCTAATAACATTAGAGTTTTCTGGAAACAAATCTCCTGTCTATGCTTATCATTTTTTCACTTATGTTTCTCTTATTCAAAAGACTTCTTTCACCTGCCTTAACCAAAATCAGAAATTCATACACTCTCCAGTCCTCAAATGTTTTCTTCTAAATTCCATGTGAGTACACTATAGCACAAATCATCAATCAATCATCAATCAATCATCAATGCTGGAGAAGAGAAGAGCCAATAGCAACGTTGAGGTGGCCCCTTAAGAGTGTAATAGAAGTGGGAGGCAAGGGAGAAGAAGATCCTTGTCAAGATTTTTGTACATAAATTAGGTGTAAGTGGAGGACTGAGGATTTATTTGTAATTTTTTTATCTTGCCCTAATTTCTTTTCTTCTTAACTTTCCTCTCTTCTCCCTTTTCCTCTCCCTGTCTTGTCCTTGTCAAGTCATGGAAACTCTATTAAGAGACAATGAGAGATATGAGTAGATACAGAAATCATGTTTGTGCCAGGAGCCAAAGTACCTTTGCCGATGAACCAAAAGTGAATCATGAACCCTTAAAGGGGCAAACATCATATTTTTATGGGATGAAGAAGAAACCACGAGAATCAGACTCATCCCATTATGAGCTACATAACATAAGGTTACACTAATTAAAATTGTGTTACTAGATTTAGGTGCAGTAAATGGGGCATTTTCAAAATGGTGATCACTGGCTATACGAGCGACATATGCTAATGGATTTAACACCAAATGTTGTGATATCATTTTACTACATTAGTTAGAAGTAAATTATGGTATGTTCTGAATTTGATGGAAGAAGCCAGCTGATCTTCGAGCACCATCAGCAGCTCGAGTGGTGTGGAATTGAGTTCTCCTCCTTGAGAAATAATTGCAATATCAAAGGCCTAAGTTTTCCTATCAATTTGGGAAATAATTTACTTCTAGGAATTTGGAGATTTTACATGTATGGGTATTGTTTATTTGGATTATGTTTAGGGTGTGTCTATTGTTTTTCAAGCCGTAGTTTTTTTATTTTTGATTTTTGAAATTGACAACGGCTTATTTGGTTTTTCATACACTAAAATGTCTTGTACTGTTTTTTTGAACACAATGATTTAATGATGAAAATAAAATGTGTTTTCTGGAATAAGTTCATTTTGGCGTTTTCATTTTTTTTTTTCAGAAAAAAGTAAAAAGGAAAAAAATTCATTTCCATGCTTGTTGTGAATGTTCTTGTAATTTTTGTTTTAAAAATAGAAAATGACCTTTGGAACATGAAACCAAATGGGAAATTTGTTTTCTTAAATCAGCTGTAGAAAGAGGCGATTTTGTCAAATATTTCAAAAAGCAAAGTTAAATTCTAGCTGCCCAAAAACACTTTTTTACCTCCCAAATGCAATGTCCAACTGGCCTGAAGTAGGCTATATATTGTATGAGAAAGTATGCAGTTTTTCTTGAACTTGTGAACTCTGATTGCTCCATTGATGTACTGGCCTATTATATATTGTATTAGAAAGTACACGGTTTTTCTTGAACTTGTGAGCTCTTATTGCTCCATTGGTGTACTGGCGTATTGAAAGTTATTCACAATCAAGATCATTAACATTTGAGTCCGTGCCAGTTGGACTTGGTGGTTGGGAGACTGCCGAGAGATAAAAAGATAAAACTCACATCACTTTAGGTTTTGAGTTAATGCCACTGAAACTTTGCTTTGGAGGGTAATTGATATTGATGATTTTAGAGAAATGAGGGTTTACATTGTAGTTATTATTATTATTATCTAGAATTGACTGTCTCTGTAACTGTGTATCTCCTTGGTGATCAAATGCAAAGCAAATAGCCCAAAAAAAACACCACCCTGAGCAATTTTAGTAAATAATGATGGAGTTTGTTATTAGTACAAGCATTTTATTAATTTATTATGAATTTATGCTTTAGTATAAAAGTAGATTCTTAAATCCTTTGGTGGTAATAGCTTTGTCTGCCTTTTAGCACTTCTTTAATATCATCTGAGGGCCTTGAGGTTGTGCAAATTTTCATCTCTCTCTCTCTCTCTCTTGCGCGCGCGCTCGCGCTTCCTGATTCTTTGACTGGTTGCATGATTGATTTTCCGTTGGAGAATGCTAACCTGGCATATGTATTTCTTGATTTAGGGCACAAATATTAAATTATTCATTTTTTGACTGCCATTCTGTCCCATGACCCAATTCGTCAAGGCATTTGATAATTCATCTTTTGAAAATTTCTTTTGAACTTTGTATCTATAGTTCTGAATATGATTATTTCAATATGCTTACCGCTGAGGTAACCTCTGCAGATCTACAAGGCCCAAAGGAATGTCATTTTGTGTTCTGCAGCTTGCCTTCTCTACTGGTATGTATATCTATAGTTTCTGAATATGATTATTTCAATAGTCAACTGGTTTAATCTTCGGAAACTTCCTTTCAAGTCTGCGAAATTTGTTATTCCGTACTGAATAATATGCCTTTCCGTTTGGTTTGCAGGTCTATCTACCGAATTTGTAAGTATTACAAGGACATTCAGAGTTTGGAGGAAGTAGAAAAGAGATACAAGGATAAGTAGTTTTGCTCATTCGAGTTAAAATCTCTTGAACTTTGCTTTAGATGAACGGACTGATCTATATGCAGTATTGTCTGGAAACTTCATGTATACTCTGGTATGATGATCTTTTGTTTGCTTGAAACGTGCTTCTCTTGTAGGTCTAAGCTGCTGCAGTCTGTTATAAATGGAAGCTACATGATAAATATAGTTGATCATAAAAGTCTTTCTCGTGCTTTTTCTTGTTATTGGTTTGGTTTGGACGTTGTAGGATGTGGGCTTGGGAAAAAGCACTTTTGATGTGGAAGAAGTGATTTAATATCACATTTTTGTGCCTTTATTCCAATTGTATTTTAGATCTATTGGCTCAATAATCAATTGGTCTCAAATAGTACATGGAATAATAAGGCACATGTTTGTGCTTCTTTATTCATGAACATGTGAATGCTTTCTATAAATAAAATTTGATTTGTTGAAAATCATCCAAATCGTACTCCCCACTAATGAGTGTCCAACGTGCTTGAAATTGAGAGCGACCCGACGCATACACACCTACCGACCACGTCGAGATTACACGACGCGACACGACACGACACGACAGAAACGTGTAACGCATGGAAACTGTGTTGGGTTAGACAAGACGATGACACCATTATTTGACATGCGGTTCGTCATGTACTGTTCCTTTTACGTCCATTGAAGTATTACAACAAAGACAGAATGTTTGTTTACGTTTTTATATACACTAAGCTCAACTAAAATTAAAATTGTTTCTAAAATTATTTATTGCAATCAGTAGATATATTGCAAATAAATTTATATCAGACTTTATATAATTCGAGAGTTTAGCTCTATTCTATTATGTTATAGCCGAAAATCTACCTCTAATTTAAAATATTTCTATCTCTGACTCTATCCCTACTAATTTTAGGTAAAGTTTTTTGCATAAATAAACTCGATTTTATTTTATAAATTTTTTCACGTAAACTTAAATAATAATAATATTTTTTATTTCATTTTATGATGTTTGCAAAGATTTAAACACTAAATCGTTAAATTAAATTAGTTCTGATACTAAATTAAATTTGTTAATTGACCTAAAAGTTTAAATATAAAAGTAAATGTAAATAGTTGTATTTAACTATTTAATATTCATGAAAACAAAGACTATTTTTCATATTTAGAGTTGTTAATATTACTGAGTTAAAATAAAATTCTTAAAAGAAATTTGACTCTCATGTTGTTTCTTCCATGGACAAGAAAGGAGGAGAAAGATTCAAAACATGTATGTCATAATTTGACTTTCATTTTGAATTGATCAAACAAATTGATAAAATTGTAAAATCAGACAAAGCATTTTTGCATGTTTGAACGAGTCGAGTCTTAATTTGTTCAATCAAGACTTGTGCATGCTTAGCTCCTCAATAGAATTTTAACTTTCAAAGTCTTGAGACTACTAATAAGGGTGTTAGCGTGATAGAAAAGGTCTACCATTTATTGTTACTAATTTCATTACGTTTAATTTACTCACTGTTTCTTGCAAAAAACTATTCTTTAGAGTCAATGATTTTTTTTTTTTTTTTTTTTGGGTTTACAAGACTTCTTTGTTTTCCATATTGGATGTAGCTATTTGTTGCATGGAGGCCTTTAAGGGTTATATTAAAGCAAGACACAGAAACCACTAAAAGAAATATTCTCATTTGTAAAAATAATTGTGCCTCTAGCATGTTCATAACCACATAAATTATTGCAAGAGGGCATACGTTATTGTATGAATAAATCAATGAATGAATGAATAATGATGTTTAGCAATCTCTAAGTACAAAATCATCGTACAAATTTAATTTTTTTTTTTTCTGGGAAATAAAATTCTTCAAAATGATCTCTTGAGATTCTTGAAATCTGAAGATTCAATGCATTCCAAGCCAGCCCTGTAAGGATTCAACAATTTCAGAAGGTCAGTTGCTTTCTCCTTCGTTGAATCACCGCACCCGCACTGTAAAAGCAACACCAGCTTCTGAAAAGCTCCTACTTGCAGAGCTTCAACCAGAACTCTTCCTTCGTTTTGTTGTTTCTCATACTTGCTTAGTTTCCAAATCGTCGAAACAGAATATTCCGTAGCCAATTCCGATACTCGTAGAATCTTCTTCACGAGAATCGGTAACGTTAGAGCATTTTCGTAAGCTTCTTGTCTCATCTGTTCGTTGTCCCATAGTCTGTCGAAAACGCCTAACGCAATCTCGCATACCTGCTTTTCGCCGTCGATGATCAGATTTAGCAGCAATGAAGCCAATCCCATTTCGACGAATGCTGATTTGACTCTGTCATCCGAAGAAGACGAAGAAACCATGGAGAAAATCACCATTAGAGAAGCTTTTGTGATTGTTCGGGAAATGGGTTGTTTTACGAACTGGACGAGAATTTCACCAGCTCCTGTATCCGTCAATGTATCTGCGTAATGTTGCTCCTCGAAGGAAATCTCTTTCAGGACTAAAATGGAGTTTTGCTTGGCTGATATATCTCCGTTCTTCATAAACCAAACCAGGCAGCGTAACGAAGCTTGAGACCTCAACAATGTCTGAGCTTCATTATCCAGCGGAAACATCCAATTCAGCGCAGCTGATATTTCCCCCAGAAGGCTGACATTTTTCTCCATTGATTCCGCAGCAAATGCCTCAAACGCGGCAGCTAATACAGCAGCTGCTCCGTTAACCACAATGCACCGCCGGTTTCGTTCGCTCTCAAATCCCCACTTCTTGATCTTGCTCAACAAATCCAAGCAACAAAACTGATCCAATCTTTTCGCCGAATCTGTCATCCTGTTTAGAATCTCCGAGACCTGGACTCCGGTGACGGGAACTCTGGGCGTCGGGATCCTTTCGACGCCGTAATTCTGATTCTCGACGCCCCATTCCTGAATCATCATTCTAAGAGTGTGATTCGGCACCTGGTCGAAGCTCCTCAGAACCTGATTCGTTACCGGGCACGTAAAATTCCCGGCCTCAAGCCATTTCTCGATGCTTTCTCGATCGTAGGTTATCCCAGAAGACAATGTAACAGGATCTTTCATTAGATCAAGAGATATGGGGCAACGAAAATGATTTGGAATCACAGGCAGCTCATCCATGGCAGAATTTTTAGGCTGCTTTTTCCCAGCTTTACGTCCTGTTGCTGTTTTTCTTCTTCTCCAATCGAACATTTTCAAGCAGCTAGAAAGAATTTCCTTTCCTGCTTATGAATTCAAGGAGAGAATTAAGGAAAGTCTGAAGAGGGTTTAGTCTTAAATTTGCGTTTGGATTGTGAGAATGAGGAGGGAATTGATGCGATTTATATAGAAAGTTGATTTTCACACGCGGCGTTTGAAAACTGGACCTGTAGACGAATTGAAGGGAAGCGTTCAAATTGAACAGTGTGAAGAAAAATTATTATTTTTGGATTTTTGAATATTGACCGTTGAAGGTTTGAAAGGGTAAATCCAAGAGTCAAAATAAAAAATAGTCATTATCAAATTAGTCCCCGTGACTTGCAAAAGTAACAAACAAGTCCATATATTAACCAGTTGTCCGAAATGCACACTTGACACTGTTATTCCAAAGCAATAAACTGCTTAAGAAAAATACCCTCATTATTATCATTGTTTTTTTTTAATATATTTAAATTTAAGAGTTTTTTCAGACTCCTTTACAATTCGTTTCATACGAAGAAATATTTATTTTAAATTTTAAATATAAAATATTTTTTTACGTATTATTTCATTATTTTAAATCACAAAAAAATAAATTTTAATTTTTTATCTAATTTATATTGAATATAGTGGTAAAAGTATGTAAATTCATTTATTTTTTTTAAACGGGTTGGATGGTAAGAATGAATTTGAGCATAAAGAGTAAAGTTATGTATGTTTTTGTAACTTTAACAAATTATAAGGACTAATTTGTTAATTTTTCCAAATGAGAAACGGTAAAAGAAAACACTGCAGCTCCGGCAAGCAAACGAAATTAGTTTGATTGCCCTGAGTGTTTTAAGGAGTTGGGACGCGTACGTTGACAGAAATTCATGAAGTGTATTTATATACATGTAAACTCTCACAAAACCGACATCACTAGCTTGTCGTTTGTGAATTCTTGTTATTATTTTATAACGAACCAAATTAAAAAGTAAACTACCTTCTCTTTCATAATAATCATCAAAAATATTTAATTCTCACTAATATTTATTTAATTATTTATTACTAAAATTTGTAATATAGTTGGTAATTCTCGTCAAAAATATTGTAAAAATAAATCAATCGTAATTATAAAAATAATTGATACAAATAGTTGATTAGAGTTATTAAAATTTAATTTATATAAATTTAAAAATTAATTATATATTATTATTTATTTTTTAATTTAACGTTAGATTCGATAGAAATTACATATTAAAAATTTGTCCTAAAATAAATTTAATTATTTAATAATTACTTTTATTATGAAAAGAAAGAAGAAGATGGGAAGCTATCCTTGGAAACAGAAATCATCCAATTTTATTTGTAATGAATTGTTTCAGATGGGAAAAAATTGTATACAAAGAATAAATAATAAAACCCCTTCTAAATTTTCTCTTATTTTCTATCTAAACAAACACATTATAGGTAGGATGTGAACGTGAGAAATTATTCAACAGGCAAAGAGAACTGAAAATCAAAGAGAGTATGAAAGCTCAGTAACTTGGACCAGTTGCACATCCCCACCTTGGCACTAATCTAATATCTGTTTTATGTTCAGTCCACTACAAAGTGCCCAACCAAGAACACACCAAACATGTGTCTTAATTAGTAAGTAGAAGACTGTTCTGTCTTGCAAAAAGGGTGGTGTCTGATTCAGACAGTATTCTTTCCAAAACCTACAGTAGATTATACGTATAAAGGATCGTACACTATACAGATGACAAATTACCCCAAAACAATATCTGATCAGCTTTCAGTTCAAATTGGTGGCTAACCTTTATGCACAGATAGGATTTGAAGAGCTTTCATTCGTGTATTCAAGTTAGGATATGAATTCATTCTGCGGGATGAATGGAATCATCCATAACAGCCTGTACGGATTAATTCGATCAAAATATATAAATAATTGAAAGAATTTACACTGAATAAAAGATTAACCCGAACCAATTCAACAATTTTAGTTGTATTTTGAGATTAATTCGATTTAAAAAACACTAGGGCTGCTATTGGTGACTACCAGGTTGGAGTGTTTCATGTGAAAAATGAAAATGAATAATTACATTTACAAAATCCTCTAAAAATACAAGTAAACTCAAGCACTGGAAATTAGATTAGCAAGCACCATGCAAAATGACTTGCAAGGCAGTTCCTCAAGCTTCGCATTGGAAGTTTGGCTAGCGCACAAAGTGCCAGTAAGCATGGTTTCTCAGTAACACTTAATTGCAAACTAAATCCCTCCCAATGTAAGTTGGATTCGAATCCCAAACTTCTTATAGCATCTCAAGATTTCTTAACAGTTGGAAGGTTGAGATGTTAACCTTACGCGGGAAAGGATGGGCCCGAAGTCAAGAGACTCGCTGATGTTACCAAGCACAGAATTTGAGGTTGCATAAGAGGAATCATCGTATCAGTGAATGGAGATGTCTTCAATAGAAAGAGATGCTATATAAGAGTTTCCGCCGCTGCTGTTTCTCAAATGCAGCTACAATGTCATCAATAGATTCCTCCCATGATTCAACTGCTTCGATCTATACGCAAACCATTCAAAAATTACAACGCAAACCATTCAAAAATTACAACAATGATATAAAAGATAAAGATTATTGGTAGTTAGTGTGAAATATAACAGGGTAAAGACCTCTTGGCACAGATCTAAAGTACGTCAGGCTCCTACGGCTGCCTCCTTGTGGTTGTCTTTCACCTCCAAGTTGATAACCAACATGCATTTCATAAGAGGCTGTTCTCGACTGTTGAGGTCTTCACATTATCACACAATAATCAGATAACCATGCAAGAAAAAAAAGGATATATTAAGTAGGTTATTTTTAACAAACAATCACTTCTTGTTTTAAGCAGAAAACTGTTTTACAACATTGCATTCCCAGCTTTTAACAAACTTATGTTAAAACACTAACAAACTTCCTCGTTTATTTCTCAAAGTTATGAATACCTTTGTTTATTATTGTGATTAAAACATTATCAGATACAATGAGTAAGCTCTAAATAGCTTTCTTAAGTACTCTGTCGAATTTTTGTTTCTGTAGTTAGTTGACTACATATTCCAGTTCTGCAATGTTTCTCGAATAGATGATCAAGTTCTTACATCATTGATAATCAATTAATGATATGTACTTATGGAAGGATAACAGAACAAGTAAATAGTATGGGAAACATTGCAGGAATATAGTCCGGTTGAATTCTGCAGAAGATATGCAGAAGTGAAACAAAAAAGAAAGTTGGAAATCAATCCTGTCAGAGCAGCATCAAAAAGTATAACACAAGCAGTAATGCTCTAACCTCTTTTCAGCAACAAAGAACGAGATGCCGTAAAACAACTGATGAATGTGCCAGAAATGATGTTTGAAAGCAATTGAAAAATATTTGATTCATGTCTACCCTGAGTCAGAATGGAATCCTAAATCAATTCTTTTAGATGATTGACCAAACTTATTAATAATATGATCTCCTTTATTATAGAGACTAAAAAAGAAAGCCAAATATTACCTGGATTCATGTATGGCTTCCATTTAAAGAAGTCAGCTAAATAGATACATCTTCAAGAACATTCTGCTGAACTAGATTCACCTACCCAGCCTAGTAACCATCCCCTTTGACAAAGTTAAAACAGACAAATGGAATGAGGACTTGTTCCACTCAAGAAAATCCACGGCCTTATTATCTATTTATGAACTTTTCCAATCTAGATAACCCCTGAACCTTCTTAGCAAACTTGAGTTCAAAATTGGGGCCCCACCACAATCATTGGGAAACAAGAAACTACTGCATTTTTACAGGTGGCTAAAATCTCAAACCTGATAGGAGCAAACCAGAGGCCTAATCACACCACTAAACACTCGAGTGAATCCTACCATGTCAGCTATCAAGCATTCTAGCTCTTTAGTATACAGTTTTGCTTACCAGTTGCCTCTAATATTGAAGTTAACAAAAACGAAACTACCTAGTCTCCATTTTTAAAAAATATTTTATGATGGCATGTAGATGAAATTTACCATTAAGCATATAGCTATCAGGAGCATCATCAATTGACCCAAATGCAATCTGGTTCTTCTATATCAAGGACCAAAAATCAATCCATTTTGCATAAGTATGCATTCTGATCCTAACACATAATTTCTCCAATCTGGAAGCCGTATACATACCTTATGCATCCAAGTTTATAGCACAACACAAGCCATATACAAAAGGAGTTCCTAACAACCCAAGATGATAAGCAATACCATTAAGCTCCCAAATAAATTATTGACCCTTTAGATATTTGGCTAGAAAATTATTTCTGCAATCAACTATATACCCACTCTACACTCTCAAAAGCCATTTAATTCCTTCCTTCTAAAGTTTACCATAAAAAATGCAAATGCAACAGCTTCCGCATGTCGTACCCACTAGAAGACAACCCCCCTCTCTCACAGTACTCGACAAAAAGCTGATGAAGGAAATAAGATACCAGCTTATGCAATGGAAAATTATTCAAGAAGGATACCAGACAGCTGAAGAAAAGGAACCATGAATTGTAGTTTATTCACTCGTATTCTGTTACCAAATCACAGTAATGTGAAATGAGATTTCCCACAGCAGTACTTAATACAATATCAGTAATCAGCCAAAGCAAGTTATGGTAGATAGCCTGGAAATTTTCAAATCATCTCCACCGCATCTCTTTTGCACTGCCAACCAGTAAAAATGGCACTAACAGAGAATACTAGTGAATTGTCCAGCAACCACCTTAACATGTCTATTTGAACAAAATCAACAACTTAAAACTCTCTTATAAGCGAATAAAACCTTAAAACAAAAAATTCAAAGAGCTAAAGAAAGATCTGTGAAACTGAAACCTGTCAGACTTTCTCCTATTGAATTTACCATCTCTTGAGTAAATGATTGGCCAATAAATCCCCCAACATAGTCTACTTTGGGACACACATGCCCATTAAAAAACTGGAGATTTTCACATAGCATGCTGAGTGTATGCTTGGGAACGCAATGATTCTACCAATATTGAAAGCCAAGCTGTGAAAGTGTTTGGTAAATGCTCATTTTTATTTGAAAGCTAATATTTACAGCCCACACTCTCACTTGTACTTGAAATCTACTGATTCTACGCCACAACACCCTAAGAATCTTTATTGACAACATGATCAGAAACAAGCAGCATCAATAGCAATTGCAGGAAAGAAATTCAGTTGATTCATATTGTGCATCAAATTATCAACACAAATACATGTAGTTAATTAATGCATTTAAAATAATACAAAAACAAAATGATGTGAGGAAAGGAAAGGGAAAAGTGTAAGTGCCGACCTTCGACAACCATATCGAAAATCTTTTCTTCAAATGTAAATACAATATCAAAGGAACCATCAATAGCATTGCCTTGCCAACGCTGGGGCGCCAATTTCACACTGCAATTCCTCTTAAGCATAGGCAAAATACCACTACGCTTGTACCTAATCAACAGAACTAAACAGAATAAATCTCAATTAAGAACAAAATTAACAAATTAAACGTGAATTGAGCCAGACAGATTGGATAGGAGGACAACAGCTCGGGGTCTTTGCGCGGAGATCATCGAACATATGTTTGTAGGGAGTTCCGAATTCGTAGACGTTAGATTCTCTGAGTGAGGGTCAAGGGAGCTTGACGTGAGCCCCTGGACCGTACGAGGACACGTCGAAACGCTGTCTCTTGAGGAGATAATGAGCTTACATGCTTCGGTTCTGGTTCGACGAGCATACCACGGCGTACCGGAATTTCATGATTGTGGCGAGTTTCCGTGAATTCCAAGACGAGAAACCTTAGGGTTTGATAACTACTAACTAGTCACCGTTAGTTTCCCTTACAGTAAAATTTGATCGCACCCCCGGGGGGCTAACCTCAAATAAAATTTTAAACCCCTTTTGCCGCCTCAAGGCTCGAGCAAGCTATAGCCAACTAAGGGAGAAATATTGTTAAACCGTTTTGGTTGTAGCCTCCTTAACGTTACATATTATTAGATATAATAAAGGTCGATTAGATTAATGATAAATATTTAATCCACATATGAACTCATAAATCCTTATAATTTGTGTTTCGATTGATTACTATGGGTGTGAATTTTTTAAAAATTATAAAATAAATAATACAAATTAATTTTAAATATACGAAGATAAATAAATTATTAAATTTTTTTAAATCGGTAACAAATGTTTAACTTATACCATCTTAAATTTACTAAGTTATAAAAATTAAATAAATTTTTTTAATAATATGTTTATTTTTTAATTTTAGATAATAAATAGTTATAATCACAAAAAAAATTATTAATTTTACGAAAATAAAAGTTTAGTATTTGATGACGATGAAATATTATTAATTTAATAGATATTAAATTTTTTATATTTTAAAAAATAATTAAATTAAAAGAGAAAATAATCAGAATTCAACATTAAAAATATATAATTTAAGTGCAATTTTAAAAAAATATATATGTAAAAAAAATTACTTAAAACAAGGTAACCAAGATCCTTACACTTGCCACGAAGCTACTTGGATTTTCCTCAACACCAACACAGAATTAGGCAAGTGATCCCACGCGCTCCAAACGCGTAGGCCAGATATTAAAAATGCGAGAGAAACGATGAATGCCACACGTTGGCAGAGTAATATGTTCCGCTCAAAATCGGACACGTGAGCCTGAAAAACCGGCCGACCACTGCTTCCACACGCTACGCGCACCGAATGGTAAGCTAAAACTCGAACACGTCAGGCCTCCGCATGGGTCCCCGGCTTTTTTTATTTTTGTCTTTTTCCAACCGGAGAATAAAAAAAAATCTTTAATCCGTTGTTAAGTTACTAAACAGTCCTTCCAAGCCCACTGCAAAAGTTGCAGTGTAATGTAGTAATTAATTAAGATAATAAGGGCATTTTGGTTACATAAATTGGATCTCAGCGTTTATCACGATCACAATGGAGTAACAACATCTGAGTCCCGTAGGTTTCGTATTCTTTAAGAAAAAACATAAAATTTTTATTTATATCAAATAAGTCCCTAACTTGGAGAAAACGAAAAATAAATTATTGGAAAATTTCGATTTATCCATATGCATATCTTACTGAAATATTTAATTTTCATAACCTAATTATATAAAAAAATTTACATGTTTAATATTCATATACAAAATTGGCAAAAAATAAAATATATAAAAGTGTCTAAAATAATTAAAAAAATAATATTTTGTTTCAAATTAAGTTCACTAATAGTTTTTATTTAATATTTTTAAATTAAATATTTAAAAAAGTATTATTTAAATTTATTAGATAATTTGTAAATTTACTACTTAAAAATAATATTTTTTAGAATAATATTTTTCATAACCAATACTTAGAATTATAATAGATAAAAATTGATTTTGGATATCTAATTTTAAAATTAAAATCTATCTAATATTCTATAATTTTTGGATGTCAAATAATTTTTTTAATCAAATATCATCATATATATTAAAAAAAATCCAACCAATATAACTCATAACTTAGTCATCGTCATTTCTTGTTTCGTAATTTTTTTAATATTGAAAAATATATTTAATAATTATATAATTAATAATTATATAATTAATACTAAAATTTTAGTATTTGAAATTTTAGTAATAATTATATAATTAATAAAATTTTATTTTAATGGATTGGAGTTACAGAGTTAGGAACCTATTTGATAAAAATGAAAAATATATCACCTTTCGCGAAAATATGAAACATGGGAGACCTAGATGTTGTCATCCTGATCATAAACGTGTACTTTTGAATTAGCCTTACTTCCGTCCGCCCCACGATGGCTGGCCGTATTCCAAGCTCAATAAACACGGCACAAATAAAATACAGTCTCTCTCTCTTTCTCTCTGTATCTGACTGTCCGTCCGTACATACAGGCTAGGGTTTATCTTTGCTTCTTCTACAGTTGCTTCGCATTTTCAAGGCACGGTTAAATTTTATTTCTATTTATTTTGGATCTACGATTTTGATGGTGAAATTGCTTTTGTTGTTAGCTGAAGAATTTCTGTTTCGGATTTTACAGAGTAAAAAGATGGACGCAGCCACAGCAAGTGTGGTTCTATCTTCAATCGGCATGCGTAGACCATCCAGTCCTGTTGCTGGATCAGCTCTTTTGTCTGCCTACGGACCTGATTTGATTCGTTTTGGTCGTAAATCAGTGTTGCCGATCAAGGTGTGAAACTAAGAGCTGTCAATTTTGTTTTATGAAATTAACTCGGAATTAAAATTTTTCTAATTAATATTGTCTCATAAATTTGCTTTTTTGTCTCAGAAATCTATCATTGTGAGTTGCTTTGTTACATAATTACGGAATTTGTACTGACGTCTATGCATGTTCGATTATCTTGGTTGATGGTATTTTGGATGTGATGTTTACTGTTCCATTCATTTTTGTGCTGATTGATGTGCTGCAGCATTACTCTTCATTTTCATACTCAAAGCCTGTGCACGGGAGAGGTTGGGAGAGTAGAAGATGCATGATTGTTAGAGCGTTATCGACTTCTCCGGGTTCATCTGGTTCAGTTGCTCCAATTGCTCCACTCCAGCTGGAGTCTCCAGTGGGACAGTTTTTGTCTCAGATTTTGATAAGCCACCCACATCTTGTGCCTGCAGCAGTTGAGCAGCAACTTGAACAGCTTCAAACTGACCGTGACGCAGAGAAACAGAAGGAAGAAGCTTCTGCTTCTGGTACTGACTTGGTGTTGTACAGGTTAGTTGAATATCTTTCTGCCATGAAAAAATTGTGGAAGAGGAAATGAATTTTGGTTTATAATTTGGGTTTTATCTTTGGAAATACAATGAAAAAGATGGAAGTTTTTTTTGTATAGGAATAAATGATGGAAGTTTACAAACACTGCTAATCAAAACTAAAGAGAAAATTAGAAAAAAAAAACATTTTAACTTGCTGCTTTGAATCTGTACCAGTATACTTTGGAATGAATTTTATTGATATGAATAAAAATATGTTAACATATGTTACATAGCTCTCCTTAACTCACAGTTTTTATATGCCCTTTTGCTACAATTCAGGTTCTGTTCGTCAATCAGTGTATGTAGTTTTATATATAAAACAAGCAAAATCTAGGGATTGAATCATTATATGTGTTGCCATAAGTAAGTTTGTTTAATTTGTATGAAGTATATTACACATTGTTATTAAATAAAGCAAGATTCTTACAAAATGATAGAGCCTTGAAGATGGGGATTTGAACATCAAATATAAGATGTATAACAATTTATGGAATATGGTTCTATTGGTAGGTTGACATAAATAACAATTCAGAATTGTCAAAAATGGGTTGTACAGTTGACATAAATGAGTTAGATAGAATAAGATAAAAGCATTTTGAAAGTGAATTTATATAAGTGTTGCGAGTTTGTCAAAGTATGCATTTTGGGGATTGTCATGATGTGTATGCATTAACATTAATCATTGACATAGATAATATATGTCAATATTATGTAATTCTATTGGGAGTTTGTTAAATATTTATTACTTTATTTGTATTCTGTTGTTATGAACGGTATTTGTTTGTGGTTGATTTAGTTTTCTTCTAGATTAAGTTGTGCTCTACAGACATGCATTGTGATAATCCATTTGGGACGTTTGGGTTGGATTGTAATATAAATACCCTAATATTCTCTTGCTTCTATTTCTCCACCTCGCTTCCCTTATGGTCAATCTCTCTTCTTTTAGTTACCCATCTTATTCATCAAATCCACAACCATCGTTGTCCATGTCCGTTCTCTGTTCTCTCTCTTACTCATGTCTTTGCCAGTCTCTCCACAATCCCGTTTGTTCTTTCAGTTTTGCCTCTCTGTCATGTGCTCATTTTCTCTTCCTCCTCTCTATCCCTTTCTGCTCTTGCTTATCTTCCAGCTGTGATTAACCCGTACTACCTAAATTGATACTCCAAATTGGAAGCTATCTTAACCTTAATGAAAAAATGCCATTTACATTGAATGTTTTGCGATAATCTCATGTAATAAAAATCTCATATTCATTAAAAATTTTGAATTATGTAAAAGTCTCTGGCAAAATTCTTTTGCAATGGTTGCATTGATATACCTTCAAAGTGACAGTGATAGTTTCTTTAGTTTTTATGCCAAGAGTTGAATCTAAACAATGGTTTTCCAATTTCCAGAAGAATTGCTGAGGTGAAGGCAAATGAAAGGAGAAAAGCATTAGAAGAGATTTTGTATGCGTTGGTTGTGCAGAAGTTCATGGATGCTAATGTGTCTTTGATACCATCAATTGCCCCATCTTCTCCAGATCCTTCTGGCCGGGTGGATATGTGGCCAAGCCAAGATGAAAAGCTTGAGCAACTTCACTCTCCTGAAGCCTATGAGATGATACAGAACCACTTAGCTCTCATTCTTGGAAATCGGTTGGCGGATTCAACCTCTGTAGCACAGATAAGCAAACTCAGGGTTGGGCAAGTCTATGCAGCTTCAGTGATGTATGGGTATTTCCTCAAGCGGGTGGATCAGAGGTTTCAGCTTGAGAAGACCATGAAAATTCTTCCAAATGGATCAGATGAAGAAGCAAGTAGTGTTCAGCAAGTGATAGGGGACAAGAAACCCATTGGTGGTGAGGGGTCTTATCAAGCTGTGTCATCTCATCCTGAAGTTTCAGCCTGGTCTGGTGGCATCAGTCCTGGAGGGTTTGGTCATGGGATAAAAGCATCACGGTTGCGGAGCTATGTGATGTCTTTTGATGGGGAGACACTTCAGAGATATGCGACAATAAGATCCAAAGAGGCTGTTAGCATCATTGAGAAGCACACCGAGGCACTATTTGGAAGACCAGAAATTGTTATAACACCTCAGGGTACTGTTGATTCTTCGAAGGATGAACTCATCAAGATAAGCTTTGGTGGTTTGAAGAGACTCATTTTGGAGGCTGTGACTTTTGGTTCTTTCCTCTGGGATGTTGAGAGCTATGTGGATTCAAGGTATCATTTCGTCTTGAACTGAGTGATGTCATCTTCAGCTATTTTAAAACACTTTGCTATAGAGGGAGGACTGACCAAAAATTAAAGTGGTTAAACTGAGTGTAGTTTTGAGACGAAAAATCAAGTAATTTGAGCTAATTGTTTGTATACAGTTTAAAAGTCACATTTTCTGGTTTTAATGTATGTTCTAGCACTTTTGGTTGTCTACATGAAATTTACCTTTTACAAGTGCTTGAAAACTTAATGTAATCTGAGTTTCAGTTGTCTTCTTCAGTTTAGTTTCAGTATCAAACTTCCAAATTTGGGCGATTAATCACAACGTATGCTTGTATTTTAACATACCTTAATATCTTATCATTGAACGAATTGGTGCTACTGAACTTTGTATGTGAATTCATTGGAAAGAAAGACATAATGCTTGTGAGGCTTCTGCCATTTAACAACTATCAGTGGTATAGCTTCCAACGTGGACTCAAAATTTAGGGTATGATTTGAAATTTGAGATGTTGTGGCTTTTATTTGCAGTTGTTTGCCTATTAGAATCATTAGTTGTTAAGTGAGTGGGTGGTTGGTAAAAATTAGCAGTCAAACAAACACTTAAGCTGCTTTACTTTTAAAATTAAGTACAAACACAACAGTTAAAATTATAGTTTTAGCAGCAGAACAAGTCTAGCTTTTGCGAGAAACTCGCATTAAAGCTCGCTGTATTTGACCATAAGACAATGCAAGGGAATGCAAGTGAAGATTGTTTTATGCATTCTTCATCCCTCTTATTTGAGCACTCTTAATCTTTTTTTTTCAGTTGAATCTTGGTTATTGGATTGACCCTCCAAATTTGCTGATTTATTTTAGATCAAATGAAACAAGCTAGTCTTCATGGACCATTGTTGGCTCATTCTATGAATTAAAGAGACCATGATTGCTGCATACATATATACATTCCAAATGCGTGCTACATGACAGCATTGAGCTGCTTATATAGATTTAGATTATGCAGAACTTTACCAAAAACATCATAGAACACAATGTTTGCTTCAGTTTGTGCAAGTTCTACAGACATGAAACCCTGGCCATCGTAATAGAATCTAGTTCCATTTCGGCTGTGTTTATCAATGTCACCTTTCCATGCTTTTGATCCACCACCACTGGTCAAAAACTGAATTGGACTGGGTAAATCCAAACCCATTTTATGTTAGTACTTTAATTAAGAAAAAATCTGGGAAGTTCTGTTGTTTTGTTACCTTTTACTGCTGCTTATATGTTGCAAGCAATGATCATGTCCGTTTATGTACATGTCTGCCTTATTTGCCTGCAAAATTTAAAGCTAGATTTAGGGCATGTGAGAATTAAGTGTTGTCACTTCTGATTTTGTGAAATGAATTCACTATTGAGTAGTTGAGTGCTTAGCAGAGGAGGGCTAGAAATTGAAACTGAAATTTGAGGGGTTAAAATGTCAAAATAATTAAGTCATGGGAGACAAATTTAGATAAAGTATATAATTAGAGGTAAAATATTAAAAGTCTAAAAGTAGAAGGGATAAAAAATAATAAAAAATTTGAGGGTAAATTGTAAAATTTTGAAAAGTGCAGGAAAAAGGTGTAAACGAATAAACTTTGTGGATTCAAATTACAAATTAACATTTGCGTAATAATTCAAATTGTGTGGAGTCTATTAGTGTTTTTATTTTCTATTTCAAATATTTTGTATTTTTGACAAATCTCAAGACATCTCATTGAAATTTTCACTTCAAAAATTTCATCCTCAATTCTCCTGTAAAATTACCTCAAGCATTGGTAATAGCTGCTCTACAAGCTCCTTAGTTTCACCGTGATGTCCAATGCTTCTAATAGTATGATGTCCAATCACAACCTTCCATCTGGCATCTGAATTCCTCAAGGCAGAATCTAGATCCTGCCAACAGAAATTACATCATCTCCTCAAGAAAACTTTCAAACAGATAACACTAAGAAGAACCTACCTTTAGAAGCTTGGCCAAGTATTGTCTTCTGGGAGTCACTCCTCTCCAATCATAAATATGTTCACTTGGCTTCAAGAAATACTTGTCTACAAATGGAGTTGTATCCACAAAGAAGAGTTCAGCAATCCCTGAAACATTATAAAAAAAATTTGAGATTCGAAACTCGCTTGCATCAGAATGAAGATTTGATACAAAGGAGTGTAATTTAACCTGTATTAACTATGAATGATCTTAGGCAAGTCCATCTGGGTTCTATCATCTTCAAAACTGGGCTCAATTGTGCCTCCGCATCTCCTCTGTAATCATGGTTACCCAAGACTGGAAGCAGTAGAAGTGAATGAATTAATTCTATTACAAATGAGTACTTCTTAAGGGAGATGTTATTTGGAAACTTACCATTGTACCATTGCTTTTGCAGACTGTTTGCAGTGTAGATTTTGGTAAATGACCTGTGAAATGAAGGATCATTTATGCTTCTCAATCCATTCTCATAGAAATTGTCTCCTGTTGATACTATGAAATCTATGCTTAACTCTTCTCCAATTCTGCCCATCTACAACCATGGATGAAATGTCAAAAGAATTAGCAAAGAATTTGCCACTTGTTTACTGAAGATGGACAAACGTGGATGGATTTTTAAGACCTGACGAGCAACAGCTGATTGATTGTAGGCTCCTCTTCGTCCCCAATCTCCTATCACCAGAAAACTGAGCGAGCCGTCGGCTTTCACAGGGTGCAGAAACCGGTGAAGCTGAGCGGATGATATTGAAAGAAAGCTGAAGAAACAGAGGCAAGATATCCAGACAAAGCTCTTGGAATTGCATGAACAAATCATTAATGAAACCATGACTTTGCAACCAAGTTTCACAGATAATAAAAGACGGATACCAGAAAATGGACTAAATATATAGTTGATTCTTAGCTCTGATTACTATGTTAAATAAACAATTTGATTTATAAACTTTTAAATTATTATAATTAAGGTTAAGCTTACTGTTTATTTAAGTAGAATACAATTGAATACACGTTATGATAAAAATTTTTGTTGTATTTATAATTCATATTTGATAACCAATACAATATATCATGGTATACAAAAGCAGTCAGGGTCGAACTCTTCCATAGAGCTTGTCAGGGTGACCTACCCCTTGCTAGGCTTTATATTGTACGGCCATAGGCAATACCGTCGACCATTTTAATTTTAATTTTCAAGTTTTCCTAAATTTTTGAGGGATTTTCTTGTAAAAATTTGGTGGTGTTTTAATCTTATTTGTCTTCTATGCTTGAATTTTGTAACAGTCTATTATTTTAATGTCATAACAGCATCCTATTTTATGCACATGGGCAAAGGAAATACCACTGATTTCGAAGAGCTTCCACCCATCTTCCTTCTTTGCCTGGAGTCCCATCAGGCCACTTGCCAAGAAATTTCACGCCATCTGCCTGGAAATTTCTCGTGTACCCATTATTTTGGTACAACATTTTGTCTCTTTATATTCTAATTAGTGATATAATCAGTAGAAACATTCCAGAATATGAAGTCCATAAACAAACAAGAATTCGGAATCAATACATAAATCTCGTCAGGATCACTTAAACATGTATTCTACAGTAATTATGAATCATGTTGAAGAGTGAAGCTGCTTCACTTTGCTCAATCTGTGCAAGACCTTGCCAAAAACATCGTAGAATTTAATCTCTGCTTCCGACTGAGTCAATTTTACAGACATGAATCCTTGGCCATCGTAGAAAAATTTTAAGCCATCTCTGTTTTGTTCTTTAACATCTCCTCTCCATGCCTTGGAACCTGCCCCGCTTGTAAGAAATTGCACAGGGCTTTCTGTATCACTTATATGCTCCAAGCAATGGTCATGGCCATTCATGTAAAAATCCACGTTGTAAGTCTGCAATCAATCGCAAGATTAGCAGCATTAAATACACCCACCATGTGATAAATGACGTGATACTGTTGCAGAATATTACCTTGAGGAGGGGGAGAACATGCTTGATGAGTTCCTGTGTGTCTCCATGGTGACCAATGCTTCTGATGGCATGGTGACCAACAACTATCTTCCACTTTGCATTTGATTCTTCCAATGCTGATTCCAAATCCTTCAATAGGTTGGCGAGGTAAGCTTTGCGAGAGGAAAAGCCCCGCCAATCGTAGGTATGGCCTTCTGAATCGGTGAAGTACATGTCGACAAAAGGAGTGGTGTCCACAAAGAAGATTTCAGCTAATTCTGTAAGAAGAGAGATTAGTGGAGACACCGTAATTAGTAATTAAACAGTTTAGTTAATCAATCTGTGATTATCATATTTTGATTAGATGTTATTCACTTGCCTGCATTTACAATGAAAGACCTTAAACAAATCCATCTGCTATCAATTTTCCTGAGGAGTGGGCTCAACTGAGCCTCTGCATCTCCCCTGTAATCATGGTTTCCCAGAACTGCATTCATAAAAAGTAATGACCGGGTCAGTTCATATAATTAAGTTCAGATCAGGAGAGAATCCTGGCAAGAAACTTACCGCTGTACCACGGCTTCTGCAGGCTGTTTGATTTGTAGATTCTGGAAAAGGATTCTTCAAATGCTGTGTCATGTTCTCCGGTTAATCCATTATCGTAGAAATTATCTCCTGTTGAAACTACAAAATCAACGTCTAGGTTCTCTCCAATCCTTCCCATCTACAGCCAACAAAATTGTTCCCCATTGAAGTATTAGCTGTCAAGCAAAAGTAAGCGTTGTTCTTCACAGAAAAAGAAAAAGGAAAGTAAAAAACCTGAAGGGCAACTTGAGACTGATTGAATTCACCTCTTCTTCCCCAATCACCAATCACCAAAAAGCTAAGTGACCCATCAGAGTTTTTCGTAGGATGTTCAAATTTTTCAAGCCCTGCTTCTCCATACGTGACAAACAACAAACACAGACAGAAAACAAAACTTAGAACTGGTCTGCTGTATTGAGCGCAGAAACCTGAAGCCATGGCGATAATGTTACCGTCACACCCTCTTATAACTGAAAGAAGCTCAACGCAGAGCTTCAATCAATGTTGTTTTATTACGTAGTCCACGTTTGATTTTGAAACCACCTCGGGAAAGAATACCAAAACATGCACAAATTTGCAAGTTCTGTCAGGAATGGAATGGAGGCAAACTGATGTCTATCCAATATGCATTATGCATCAACTAGAACTAGTTGCAGTAACAGCAGGAAAAGACTAAATTGGCTGTGCGCAGGGCGGAGCCTGCAGAGGGAAGGAGGAATCGGAGAAGGATATGCGAATATACCATTGGAATTGTAATAGGACTGGATCAGTGTTAGAATATTCGTAGGTCATAGCACACCCTATCCGAAGTGGGTCCACTCTTATTTATTATTTTAATACAATTTTCTTATTTAACATTTGGGTCCTATTGTTTCATATTTTTTAAAAATTTAGCCAATAATTTTTCATTCCTGTCAATTGGGTCCTGAATTTTTTTCTTTTTGATAGATCGTTCATCTATTGAGACTTGCTCTAGATCAAATTAGTTTTAACAACTATAATTTGATTGTTAATTAGTTCAATATATAAAAGTTTTTGAAATAGTAAAAGAAACTATGAAGCTTAAATTTTGTTCCCATTAGATGAAGGAGGAGTTTTATTTATTAACTAAATACACACACACACGTGCACAACACGTGCACACATAAGCTGTGATTGTCGTAATTTAATGCGGCTTTTTTAATAGAAATTAGGGACTTACCGACATAAATAGATAAATTATGTTTTAATAGAAGAAATTCAAAAATATAGGGATCTCGATATAATCATCCATTTACATGAAATTACAAGAATGCCATCAATCATTGTCGTCGCCAGCCGGAAGCCCACGCAACAAACCAACCAAAATTCCGAATGGCGTCGGTAACACGACAAAATAAATACATAAATAAAATAATTAAAAATTAATGACAAATTCCAATAAAAATAATATTTAAAATAAATAAAAGTACGAAATTATTATTATTAGGAAAAAAAGGTTTTATTGCAAGGATTGAAGTTGTTGGGAGTCCCTAGACACCAATGAGTGTGTATTCATAATATTAATTCGTTACATTTATATTTTAATTTCTTCTTTTTTTTTTCCTAATAATGAAACTATTTTTAAATTGATCCATTGATGTGTGAGAACATTTTATTTTTATAAATATTTATAATATAATTTTACTAATTATTATGATTTATAGCTAAGTTATGTACATATTTTAGGTTAGAAATTTCACAGAGGAGTCTTGATTATTATCTTTACGTGCTTTTAATCGATAATTTAAGAATGTTATATTCGCGAGAGAGTTAAATACAAAGGCTATTTGTATTATAAAAGTAATTTAAATATTTATTTATTAATATTTTAAAAATTGTCACCAGCAAATAAAAAAATATTATACATGGATATAATTTTGTGGATGAGAATTATACGAGAGCGAAGTGCAAAAATACCCGGTTACAATTTTTTTAAAGATTAAAAATTTATAAATTAAGGTTGTCAAGGACAAATTTATCATTTTATATTTTAAAATTACGTATTTCTTTTATACATTTAGGTTAGTATTTATTACTTTTTGAAATTTTTTCAATATTTTAAAAAAATTATCAAAACTTAAAATTATTTTTTAAAAAATAATAATACCTAAAAAAATTATTTATATAAGCTAACGTAACAATTATATTTTCGCATGAATTTTTGTAAATAGAGTTTGTATAATAGTTTATACTATTATTTTATATGAAATTATCTCCTAATTTAATTTTGAATTGTTTAATTTTTAATTTATAAAAATAAAATAAATAAACAAACATATGAAAAAAAATTAAATTTTTTGTTTTTAAACCTATTGAAATTTTGAAAAGAAAAAAAAAACCTTTATTTTCTTAAATTAAATAACAAGCCTCATTTTAATGTTAGATTATTACACTCTCACCTCATTTAAATTGTGTATTGGGCCAGGCCCACTACTATATATATAGACAAAGACCCAATAATATTATTTATGACATGAATAAAATGTAATAATTCTTCTGTTATATATACCCACATTAATTTTCTTGTCATATTATTACACGGCCAGTTAATGTCCAAGAAATATATGCACTATATTTAATTTTGGTTTTCCTAAAATTCAACTTTCCTTTAATATTAATGTCGTCCAAGAATATGATATAGGAATCAAGATTTCATGGTCTCCATCATTTTTTTTTCATTTTTTTAATTAATTTTGTATCTAATATTACCACGATGTATTATGCATTTCTTAATCTTTATCTCATCTTAGACTCAATCTTTTTAGATATCCACATAATGTTAATATTGAATCAATATTTTATTCACATATTCTGATATAATTATTAAATTATTTATGCGAATTTGTATAAAAATTTATGTAGGTAACAATACTCTTTTGAGTTTGGTTATAATATATTGAATATAAAATACTTCTAAAATTCTCAATTCTTTTGTTAAGTGTTTCAAATTTTACATTTATATTATAATTTTTTTATGTCATATATTTTAAATTTTACATTAATTATTTTAACTTTTATGTTCATATTTTAAAATTTTTATATTATCTATTTTAAATTTTATAATAATCGTTTTAAATTTTTTGTTTAATATTTTAAATTTTATATTTAAAAATGACAGGTATATCACGATGCATCTTAGCCAAGTTCTATTGTTTTTATATAAAAAAGCTTGTTAACAAGTGATTTCAAAATGATTAATCAAAACCCATATGGACTTATTTGAAGTTAAGATAGTTATACAACCTACATTAATTAAACTACACATTAAAAAAAAATCTAACTTAATTTTCATGTGAAGCCAAAAATATATCAGTTCACACAACTTAGTTCAAATTGAGCCGACATGGCTACATCAAACTCATATGCCGACAACCATATAAACAATAAAACAAAGTTGTGGGTGGAAAGCAGAAGCATGTCAAGGTGAAAATAATTAATTGACTAACATTTACATTTGGGTCCATAATTTTATATAATTTTTTAAAGCAAAACATTCAATTTATTTATTCATCTTAAATAAATTTCTGATTCTTTATTAAAATATTAAAGATATCCAATTAACCCTAAATTATTAACTTGTACATTAATTGTAATGGTTGAAATTTAGTCCTTTAATATTCGTGTTGTGTCAAATAAATATATAATAATATGATGTGATAATGCAATTATGACTAATTAATTAATCATGTCAATTATTTGAAATTGAACTAGACGTAATTGTTAAATATAAGTTAAGTATATGAAAATTTATGTTAAATCTTCCGATGTATTTTAATATATTTTAATAATTTTATAAAATATTGAACCATTACTTACTCAAACTATAAACACTTTTAAACTCTAATTCATGATAATTATTAAACAAGCAATACACATAAGGCATTGTTAATAATCATGTCATCTTAAATCAATACTTGAAGACATTAACTTTGTGTCAAGTTCTTATTAGATTAACAAATCATGTCACAAATTATCAGACACAAAATTTAAGGTGATATCATAAAAATGAAAATGTTATATCTGTATTTGAAACATATAAAACTTCAGGGGCCCGTCTGCTAATAGGCGTGGCCCTTGACAACCTCGAATTGCGGTGTAAAAGAGGAGGGAACTAATGTCAAAGAAAGAGAACAAAACCCAAAGCAGAGCTGGCAAAAGGCAAAGGGGGAAGAAAGAAAGCAAAGGGCAGAGCTAGCTAGCAAAGCTAAACTCTTACCCACCATTTGATTTTGACCATAAAGCAGAGACAAGAAAGTTTATATCATTGCATTGGATTGCCCTTGCCTACTATGCGCTTTCTTTCTGTTTTTGTGTCAAAAAAGAATTAATTGGGGTTGGTGAAAAAATGAAAAGTTCTTTTCCCTCTTTCTCTTTTCCTTTCCCTCTCTCCTATTCATTCAATCATAAAGCACTCGATTGCTAAATGATTTTTGTATTCTGTGCTCGTACGTTCTCCTCGAATGAAGAGAGATATTGAAATTGAAAGAACAGCAAGAGCGACAGAGAGAGTTAACAAACAATCAATAAATATTACCTAAACGTATACTATTTAACTTACCTTTTTTAAATTATTACCTTTTAAAATTAGCAAAATACAGTATTATATATTTTTATGAATTGATTAAGGACGTACCTACCACCATTTGTTTATGTAGACAAACTGTTACTATCATTTTGTACAATATTATTATTATTATTATAAAGTAAACCCTAAGTTTGCAAATGTATGCAATTTATTTACCTTAATTTATTTGCATAATTGATGTCACACATAATATGATATTGTTACAAACTCTTATGTTTTATTCGGTTTTTATTTTTAACTATCGAAAAAAATTTAACATATAAATAACGGTATCTAATAGAATTATTATATTCGTTGTATTAATTTTTTTTACATTATTTTACTTTTGAAATCATTGAAATTGTTCAAGTTGTACATTTATTATTTAATAATTCTTTTAAAACTAAACTATGTGATACTATCACTCTATTTTACCCTCGTTCGTCTTTATTTTTACTTTCTATGGTCTTAGAGTATCGAGTGTTACATTATATTCATGCTTTATTATATATATGTGTGTGCATGTACTGAAATAATTAGACAATGTACATTAACAAACTGGATTTAAGTACTGTTTAATTTGTTGTTCAATATCTAAATTCATGTGTGTGCCAAGCAAAGAACGACTCATATAGAAAACATCTACTCTACGGAAGAAAATAAATATGGAGCAACTCAAAAATGTTTCAAGTGAAAGGCAAACAAGATTTTGTAAGTAAGCTTAGAAAAAGTTTGTAGAGCCCGCAGCAGGCATCAAGATGGGTATAAGAAGTCTAATTCTTTTATGGAGAATCAAGGATTAAATATCTGTTGCTTTTCTGTATATGACATGTTGATCGTTGGCCATAATGTTAGTAAAATTGACTGACTAAAGAAAGAACTTAACAAGTTATTTGCTGCGAAGGATTTGGGATCAAAACAATCGAATTTTGGCACGAAGTTCTACCGTGACAGGAAAAACTAAAAGTTATAGTTATTTTAATAATCTTACATGAAAAAGTTCTTGAAAGATTTAACATAGGGTAAAATATGTTTGTTCTCCACTTGGAGGTTACTTTAAGCTTATTTCAAAACAATATGTTACAAGGGAGAAAGATGCAATTGGAGTAATAACTCAATTTCTCTCTAACCCTAGAAAAGAAGAATGGGTAGTAGTGAAATGGATTTTTAGATATCTCAGAGGCACTTCCAAAGCATGTTTATATTTTGATGGTGAAAAACTTGTGCTAGAGGGATACACAGAGGTTGACATGGCAAGAGATGGTGATTCTAGAGAATAAGTTTCAAGATATTTGATTACTTTTTCATGGGGAACAGTTTCATAGCAGTCAAGACTTCATAAGTGTGTTGCTTTGTCAACTATAGAAACTAAATATATTACAGTCACTAAAGCTTATAAAGAAAACATGTAGATGATAAAGTTTTTGCAAGAGTTAGGGATGAAGCAAGAAATCTAGTAATCTACAATGTCTATTGTGATAGACAGAGTGCCATTCACTTGTGAATAATTCAACCTTCCATTTGAGGTCCAAGTTCATTCATGTTAGACATAATTGGATGTGTGACGTACTTTTGATGAAACTGCTATGATTAGAGAAGATTCATACAACTAAGAATAGATCTAATATGATTATGAAACCATTATCCAAGTGAAAGCTTGAAGCCTGCAAGCAGAAAGCAGGCTTAGCGCTACCCCCACATGAGGCGAAATGGAGAGATATTTTGGGTTGGTTTCCTCCACATGCGAGGGATACCTAATCCAAAGGATTAAGAATCCTTTGGCAAAAGAGTTTCCTAATCAAATAAATAAAAGATAGTCTAGTCTTATATATATATATATATATATATATGAAGAAAAAATCCATGTAAGACTAGGAAAAGAAAAATGCTATATATAAAGGATGATTTATTTTAGGTTTTACATGACAAAAGAACAAAAAAAAAATCACATAAAGTACTAATAGGGAGAAAAAAAAAAAGAGGTCAACGAAGGGAATGGATTGTAGGAATAACATAGTTAGCATTTCTTTTAACTTTTCTTTTATAACTCATAGGTGAGACCATTTATCTTGTTTTTCTTTGCAGAGAGTCAAAAATATTATTATTATTTTTTATATTATATAGTTATGTAAAAGACACTTGATTATAATTTTATTATTTGATAGAACAAATGTTAATTTTGAACAACAATAGTGTAACTTTTTTTTATTGTGCGTATAAAATGTAAAAATTGATGTCTCTTTTGTTATTTTTTTAGGTTTTATAATACTTTATATGAATAATTATTGTAATCGACATGTAATTTTATTTTAAGAAAAAAATTAAATTAAAATAACTTTCATCATTAAATAAAAAATTTTAAAAAATCTAACAAATATATCGAAGCAAATTTATTTGCAGCGAATCACCTCTTAAATCAATTTTTGATATTTTCAAAATAAAAAAGATTTTAATTTGTCAATCGATATTAAATATAATATAATCAAACAAATTTGTTATAAATTTATGATTAAACCTTTCCTAATTACATCTTGTATTATTTTAATTTTTTGTATTAATTAAATCAATTACCATCTGCAATTTATGGGCATAACTAATGCAAACCCTTTTAGTTAACAGTAACTTTTTTTACTTCAAAAGTTGACATATTAAGTTTCATATACACTTTACATACATACATACATACATACATACATGTATGTAAACTTTGAATCAAAATACACCACCATATATATATATATATGTGTGTGTGTGTGTGTGTTGTCTTGAAGAACATGTGAACTATTTGTCATAAGCGAAGAGAGTGGGGGAAAAGGAGTTGTAGAGTTGTTCTCTCTGTTTCTCTCTCTATAATGTTCACCCGCCGTCTCCGGGAGAGTAACTAAGCAATGGGTTGCCAAAACAAAAACCCTTGTACTATTTTGTGGGTATTGACTTACAGGCTTATCAGAGAGGAAAATGAGAGCTCATGCTATGATGTTATTGACAGAATTATTATAATAGAAAGAGAAAGAAAGAGAAAAGAAAAGAAAAGACATTGCCTTTGTTGAAGTGTCATTTTCATATAAATACTCTCGAGGTATTAGAAAATCATAAATCCAAATCCAAACCCAAACCCATCTCTCTCTCTCTCTCTCTCTCTCTTCTTTAATTTCTTCATTATTTTTTTCTTTCCCTCAATCCTTCACCACACATCCCTCTCTCTCTCTCTCTCTCTCTCTCTCGGCCTGTCTGTTTCTTGAAGAGGAGAATTCTTTTCCTTCTCTTCTTTATTTGTGTTCTTTACAGCACGCTTTCCTTTTTCCCTTGGCCTTTTTTGGAGGTGGCTAAAGAGTTCTACAAGGCAAGGAAAGAAAAACCCAGTTCAAGAATATTAGGTTTTTTTTAAGGTTATTTTTGCTTTTTGATGGTGTTAATTTTAAGGGTTTTTAATTTTTCTTGTGTTGCAGGAACCAGAAGGCAAAGATTGAGTTGAGAAAAGTTTATATATCTTGGAGAATAATATGTCTTGTGAAAGGGTTTTCAGTGGTACTGAATCGTCTTTGAATCCGATTCCTGATCTTTCCCTTCAGATACGACCTCCAAACAGTGCTCTTTCTTCGATTTGCACATCTGTAGCCGCAAATGGAGGAGATTCAGCCTTGAATATTTGGCCCAACGACGAAGATAATAATAATTATGACGACCTAAAATCTCACAGCGATAGCTCGATAAAAGCTTGCAAAGAAGCTACAGACACCGAGCTTTCCCTAGCAAATCCAAAGAATACTCATGCGTTAGAAGCCGAGATTCCGTGGAGAAGAAGCTTCAGCTCTGGAAATAGCAGACAAGATCAAGCAGCGAGGTTCAGAAATCAACAGCTTCTTCAGTGGGGTAATACTTCCCAAATGAGTAATCTAAATCATGGGATTTCAGTGCTTGATGTTTCTGGAATGAAACCAATCAAAGGAATTCCGGTTTACAATAACAGTAGGTTTCCTTTTCCGAACAATAATCATGGAGAAATATCTGTACTTGATCCGAAATTTCGATTTTATCAGACGACATATCCGTCGTCTTCGTCTTCTTGCCCCACGTACTGTTCTCCTTCTTCCTCAGCTCCTGTTTTAGGAGGCTCAAGCGAACATCATCACTTTAGTTCATCATCTTCTTCAGAAGCTTCTGCTTATAGAATAGGTACTGCACCAACGTTTAATGGAATATCAGTGGAAACTCTTGAACCAAAGCTTCCTTACAGCCAATTCGGGATGAGTTTCGGTTCTTCTGATTTGTTTGACAGCAAGATGAGATCAAGATACACGCCAAAGACGCCGAACAAGAGGAATATGAGAGCGCCGAGAATGCGATGGACAAGTTCTCTTCATGCCCGTTTTGTTCACGCGGTTGAGCTTCTTGGCGGCCATGAAAGTGAACTACTCTCTCTCTCTCTCTCTCTCTCTCTCTCTCTCTCTCTAACTTAGCTTAAATTTGTCTCTAATCTTTATTTGCGGTCATAATTTTGGGTTTTCTCTATAGGGGCAACTCCAAAATCTGTTCTTGAATTCATGGATGTCAAAGATCTAACACTGGCTCACGTGAAAAGCCATTTGCAGGTATAATATTTCTCAAGACAATTTTCTCTCATGGAAAATCTCAAAATTTTCACACTAATTCTGCGAGATTAAAGAGATAAAGGGTTTGACTGTCGATTAGCACAACAGCCGATGAGATGCAGGGAAGGAATGAACAGTTGTGTCTGTTTTCTGTGATAAAGGACAATTTCAACTTTTAAAGAGAGAGAGAAAAAATTAAAAAAAAAAAAAAAGGCAGAAAAGAAAAGTAGGACATCATTGCTCAATAATGCAAAGCAATTACTGACCTTACCAAACATCAACTCGTGGTTATTAAACAAACCGAGAAAAATCCAGCAAAGGGAAGCATCGGATTTGATTTTCTGGACTGAGATTTCTGTATTTTATTCCCTTTCTTTTATATTTAATCAATGTATTTACATATATTTCGCTTTTGCTTTGTCTTCTTTTGTATTCTCTCGCAGATGTACAGAACTGTTAAGAGCACTAGCAAGCCTGTATCTTCTCCAGGTAAATTCCTATTACTTGCTCTGCCGGTTTAACTTCTGACCTAATTTTTGGACGAGAAATTACTCATCGATTGGAACAAGAAGAAGAAGTTTTGATAAAATACCCCAATAGAAATGTTTCCTACTGGGTTTTAAGTCTGGTTTCTGTTCGGTGTTATTATCAGATGGATCTGGCAATGAAGATATGTTGTCAGGAACAGTTGCATCTCCTCATGAAAATGCTAACTGTGCGTTCAACCAAAGAGGAGTTGTGTCAAATGAGTCACTGCTGCAGGAACATCATGATAACTGTGATTCTTCTTCTGCAAATCTATGGAATAGTTCATCCAGGTAAATTCTGCTGCTCTCTCTCTCTCTCGCTTCATTAAATTGTATAGAATGTGATTGGTCAGAATTTTATGGGTACAATGTCTTGTTTCTATCTCTCTTTGCTCTCTTTTTTACTATCGTTGTGTGTGTGTGTGTGAGACTCCTTGAGGGTAGTCGAGACCAAACAAAAATGTCACTGAAAACTCATTGTGTGGGCTGTGGAGGGACCTCTTTGAGCAATAACACTTACACTTATAATGTTGGGAGATATATACAAATTTGCTTTCATTGATATACAAAGAATGGTTGTATGATTCTATGGCAGAGTATAATAGATTATTTAATTATTTACTTTTTCGTCTACTAGAATACTTATAAATATATAACACTTTTCAATGGTGTTATGTTATCTATCACATTAGTTAAATACAAATTTTGTAACTTAATTTTACGAGAATCTATGAAATTTAACTAATTTTAACTACAAAGAAGATTAACATTCATAAAACTTAAATTAACTGCAAACATCTCAATGACAATCTTCTGATCTATTTTCAATGAAACATCTTATGTTTCCCACGAAATTATCTCTACAAATGTTCTTAGATTTGTTATATGTGTGCATATGCAATATATACATAATACATCTCATATAACTTACACTTAAAATTTTTTATCCTCACACTAATCATTTTAAATTTTTTATTATTATTTTAAATTTTACATTAGTTGTTTCAATTTTTATTTTTCATATTTCAAAATTTTTATGTTGACTGTTTTTAATTTTACATTAAAAAATGTAAAGTACAATACACACACACACACATACATCTATACATATATATATAAATACAAAACTGGACTAACCAGAAATTTAGAGAGATTGGTACATTTCATAATACCGGACAGAGAGTACGAGTTAGGCTGCTGGCTGCATGCAATCGGAAGCATTTTGTTAGTAAGAAAACAAAATAATGTATGCAGTGATCATATCACAAGAGATTAGTTTATGTTACAGAATACAAGTAACAGTATCATTGTTTTAATTTATAACACTAGATTCTTTATTCTAATAGTAGTCATACACCACTTTCTCCTTGTCCCACTCATTTTATTTTATAATTTGATAGTTTACTTAATGTTTTTTGGGATTACTTGTTCTTTTATTAAAATATATAATTTTTGTTCGAGTGTTAATTGATTCAATTGATAAAATCTTTCTGAGTGTTTACGATAAATCATTCTTATGTTTGTCAATTTCTTTGTTAATATATTAATTTTATTCTTGTATCAAACATGTTTATCTTGTTTAAAAGTTAATAATTTTACATAAATTCTTAGAATATATGACATAAAAATTACTTACAAATAGTGTAATTTTGTCTATTTAAGATTATAAGATTTTGCTATTGAAGTTCCCACCAAAGATACAAATGGAAGAACAATCCACTATGCAAAAATCAATAATCAAAAGAAATGAAGATTGACACACTTTAATTATAATATTTTTCAAATTATAAAGTAAAAGGCTTAAGTTCCTACCTGGAAAGCTATTTTATGACTAGGAAAACCTCAAATCTTGTGCATTAGTAAAGAGTTGGTTTTTTTTAAAAAAATAATGATAATAAATTAATTAAATATTCATAATACCCATACTTTTATCTCACAAATTTTGCTTTCCCTCTCATAATATTCAAGAACTTATGTTGAAGGTAATTAAGCTTTTGTTATTAGCAAGTTGTGTAATTACATCTCTAGTGAATAGGTTAAATTGTTTGATATCCCCATATTTTATATTATAAATTTTCATTTTACTCTTCTTATAACATAACTTTCTAAAATTTACATTCCAAATAATTACATAACTTTTATTAGATAGTTAAATACTTAATTTCTAAACTAAAAGCTATACTTAGTGTGTGATCTCTACTTACATAAATTTCAAAAGAACCCTGCATGAAGAATTAAAGACTACCAAATGCACCCTAAAAGCTTCCAAAAAAAAAAGTCCTTTGTAGCTCTAGATTTTGCTTTGATCTCTTATTCTAATTACCTCGCGATTAGACTTGCTTTGCATTTTATCTTGTACGTAAGTTTACCTCAAAAAATCTAAGGTCCTTATGAGCGCGAGCATGCATGCGCGTGCACATTTACACACACATTTACACACGTTTCTGTAAAGTATGATAATTATAAAACCTAAGCTCGTTGGTTTTATTAAGGAATATAGCACAAATATATGCTTTGCTTCATCTTCTTTCTTTCTTTATGCTCTATATACTTATTCATCTTTACCTTTCCTTCTCTATACTTTTTATGACAACTTTTGGTGTTGGTGCCTTCTTCTTTAAATTGGGTTGGCTTTAGATTTTGGTTTTGTTGGGTGAGGTGTGAAAAAAATTGTGCCGAATAGCTTGGCAAGTTGTTCTAATCCGTTGAGCCTAGCGCAAGTTCATATCCAGCAAATTGAAATGCCGCATGCTGTAGAATTCGACCATCAAAATTAAGTTATGTTAGCAAAATTGTCTGGCAGTGGAGTTCTGGGGACACGAGGCTGATTAGAACCCTTAAAATTTAATTCAAAATTAGAATTTTTAAGTCTAAGATCAGTTATACATTACTATTTATTTTTCTACAAGCTTGATAAGAACACGTTTAAAGAACTTAACAAAAATCTCAAAAGTCAAGGCCGCCCTAGTGTCTGGAAATCCCGAACATACCTTATGCTTTCTGGATGAAATGTAAAATATATATTGCAAGTTTGAGTTCCATCCCTACGTTATCAAACTGAAGATTACGAATATATAGCTGATCACTTCATACATTTTACTGTTGCAGAGGAACTTGGATACAAAATGGTTCAAGCAGCAATCAGCTGGAATTGCATGGACCAGAAATCCTGACATCCCAACAAAATTATGAAAACCAGTACGAGGTAAGTGATCGTAGAATGCTTCCTAGATTGGACTAAACGAAATTTGGTACTGATGTCCAATATGGAAGTGTACGAGTGACTGTTTACTAAATACTTTTAACTACTAAGCACAATGGAAGTACAACATAGACCTAAATGAGAGTTTGAAATCCATACAATATATTTAGGAATGAATGACAAATGCCTGCAAAGAGATTAACAAAATCGGTGCACAAATATGCAGGTAAGCGGATCAAATCCAAGCTTGGAGTTCTGCTTAGGAAGACCAGACTGGTGCAGCAAAGAAGACTATTGATTTGACTTAATATTTTTTTGATGCATCAAAGAAATGGATAGAAAGTAGCAGCTAGGATGAATAGTCAGTTTAGCTAGTCATCAATTCATAATCTCATGTTCTGATTCGCGTTTTAGCTAGTCATCAATTATAATCTCATGTTCTGATTCACTTGTGCATGCTTTTCTGGGTTAGTGTCAGTATTTACATTACATTTATGGATGATTTCATGTCATAATATATTGAAGCCAAAACAGAAGAACAGAAAAATTTTTTGTTTGTCTGTACAGACATGAAGGTCTACAACTAAATGGGTTTGTTTTCAAACTC
Source organism: Swietenia macrophylla (assembly GCA_032401905.1). NCBI lineage: Eukaryota > Viridiplantae > Streptophyta > Magnoliopsida > Sapindales > Meliaceae > Swietenia > Swietenia macrophylla. The sequence continues at coordinate 8,389,011 of CP135568.1, read as the reverse complement.
AAAATACATCTATGCTAGGGCGGAAACTGTGAATTAGTACTTGCATTTGGGGTATAATATGAAATTTGTAAACTTTATGGGTCATAATATGAAAACAGTAAAATTTATCGTGCTAAATGATAAACATTAGATGAAAATTTCGAGCAAAACACTATGTCTTTGCAAAGATTTTCCTTTCTGGCCTGGGGCCCTCAGGTTTTAACATAATTACGACATTGCATCTACTGATGCATGGTTAGTGTTGACGGCAACTCTCAAAATTTAAAACGATTAACATAAAATTAAAATATGTAATAAAGAATTTTAAATATGAATATAAAATTTAAAATAATTAATATAAGAGTTAAAAAAATTAAATATAAAATTATATAATTATACTATAATTAAATTTTAATTGAGAATTTACTTTTATATAAGAAAAAATGGTTAACTTAAAAAGAAAATTTAGCTCAGAAACATTTGGGAGAATTGAAATTCTCACTTTAGAGTTGATATAAAATGATCAATAGTACCAAATTAAATGGTGGTTTTCAATACAGTATTGGTGAATTGTGAATGATTGAATTTTGACAAGAGAGAAAAAATACAGATAAAAGAAAGTTGAATGCATAATTTTAAAAAAAAAAAATTCATTAGGAATTTAATGGAAGAGGAGAGTGGATGCGTTATTGATTTCTATCCAATTCTAATTTCCATTGAATCTAATTTGTAAAGGTATGCTTGGATTTTTTAACAAAACCATGGGCTACTGCCACACTTCAATTATTCTCTGCTAACTCATCAAATTATAATTCAACCACTTATTTAATAATAATATATGTAAAAATAATCAAAATCGAACTAATATTGTATAAATTTATATTTATTATACAGTATAAACTAAATTCAAGTCTAATTCCGTATTTGACGAACTTAAGTTATTTATTATATATTTCGGTGTTTAAATCGGATATTATTACTATTTATTTTCTTAATTTTAGTGAAATTTTCTCTTTTTTTCGAATAAAATATGATGTTATTTTAGTTTTTATTTCCATTTTTTTTGCTTTAATTTCATAACAATATATATTTTTTTTTGATGGATAATTAGTTAAGCAGATTAAATTTATATCAATAACAAAATATTATTATTTCTTTATTTGACCAATGTAAATTATCATTTATTATTGGACCATAATTATTGTTTCTGTTTTGTCAGTATTGACAGGTACCTTGTACAATCTTTTTGAAGTTCATGCCTCTTTCTGTACATAAACCTACCATTTGATACCTTCCTTTAAGCAATCCCACCATTGAATTATAAATGCACAGCTAAACAGCACGTATGGTAGTACAACAAAGTGGAGACAAACAGAAATGGAAAGTGGAGAAGTAGTGAAGAAAGCCGACTGTGGATGCTGTGGAATCTCGGAAGACTGCACAATTGGATACATCTTGTGGAGACAACAGCGATTTGGTGGTGTCTGGGTCGACGGCCTTTGTGAGGAGGCGAGCAAGTACGTCTTGGGATCGGAGTTGAAGCTGCTTTGAGGCTCCATGCCACGTTCCGGGAGGAGGCTGCTGCTACTGCTGATCTCTCCATTCGCGTCGCGAAATGTATCCGTCAGTTTGTCAAGAAGATCATTTCGGCTTCTTCCTGTTCTTCTCAGCTTGAAGAAAGAGTTAGCCAAGCTGCAATTAGCACATGTTCTAGCATGTTACATGTCTAATAAATAAAGTTACTGAATACAGCACGAACAGCATGAAACATGAACGAGTCTGAATTTTTCAGATCAGTAGAGCATGACGCGATTACGCCTGAATATTTTGGTACCCACAAGGACACAAAATCAATGCGAATTCAGAATCCCACAAACGAAATACATGCGATTTATAGCTGCACTGTGTAGATGCAGGTAGATACGGCATGGCAAGAGCCAAATTATGAAACATTAATTGTTACATATATGGTCTTTTAGTCTCAAACAAAGGAAAAAGAATGTTATTATCATAAAGTCCTATAATATGTTTGGCTGCTATTTGGGATCCAGAAGAGTAAGAAGAAAGTTCCTGTAATGGCCTGATGTTTCTGAGTGAACTGCATCACTCAAAGCCTTCTTGTATTTCTTCAGGTATTCAACTTTTATATACTGCATATCGACTCAATTCTAGTAACTACCCTTCTCAGAGCGCTTTCCTCAGTGCCCAGACCTTTCATTGAGGTGTACAGTATCTGAAAAGAATTATCAGTGAGTCTTAGAACAATTAGTATAACAAATAAGGGACAAATTAATGGCATCAGAGTGATCAAAATAAAACTTATGCATTTTAGTACCATTGTCTCACAAAATATAAATTCAAAAAAAAAAAAAAAACCAGTTAAACAATCTAAATTCAGCTTCATAAATCATGGTAGTTACTCTTTAAATTATCAGGAGACTCATAGCCAAAATTTCCATATGTTTCCTTCTTCACTGCGTGATACAAAGCAACAAGGTTCAGCATCACTTCGAAAATTCCTTGAGAAATAACAAGACTTCAGGGGAAAAAATATTACCTTTCTAAGTGTGTCCACACATATTATAATAAATAGAAGCAACATAAGCCAAATGTGCACGGCTTCGTTCACAAAAAAATTTGGATGAAAGTCTTCTCATCAGCCCCGAATTTCTTCTCCCCTGCTTGTAGAGTGTTTTTGCATCATTCTCAGCCATCAGTTTGTCGACTTCCGGACCTTCGCTCCAGGGTGGGCTTACAGATGCCAGCAAGAGCTACGCCAAGTATATTAACCAAGTCATCAATAATTCTATTTTAATATATGCAAAGCTGTAAGTAACAACGATCTAGCCGGAAACTTTACAAATCAAAACCCACTGCTAACCATATCCCACATGTAAACAAAGTTATTTGGGAAGTAAACCAATGCATCCCATTTATCTGGAGTTATGGGCATAGTATTGCATACATGTTTTCAGTCCTACTAAAAGAGAATGGAGAAAGATAAACTTTAAAATTTGGATAAAAATTCTCTTTTAATCTTTTCTATCCTATACTTTTAAAAATTTAGTGATACGTAAGTATAAAAGAGAGCGAATGATTGAGATTTTATTTTAATTTAATTTTTTAACATGTAAAAATTAATCAAAAATAGAAAAAAACTAAGAGAAAATCTTAATTCTTAAAATTTAACCTTCCTTCAGATATATTTGTTGCTAGAAATATAAGAATTAGCTTGATGGATGGACCATCCACAACAATTAGAACCCTTAAAAAAGTAATATGTTTCATTTTCCGCGTAATTAAAATACATCACCAATGCTTAGAGACAGTTAGTAAATGAAGGACAATTAAGAACATGCCATCACTAAGTGTAATCAAGACAGCAATATCACGTCCCAATTTTGAATTGACAATGATTTTCTCCTAATTTTTTTTATTTTTAATTTTGAAGAATTCATTGACATATAAATATAAAAGAGAATGACAATTTATTCTAGATTCATATAAAAGTGCAAATATTTGATGCATCAATTATACCCATAGCACAGATAATCTTAAAAGCACCAAACTTCTGAATCAAAGTCTCCAATGGGGTTGAATGTAAATATTATTGAAATATTTGGTTAAATATGGATATTAATAAAAGTATGAAGGGGTAAAATGCAAATTACTATTCACAACTCATAACCGACGGAATCAGGTTAGTTGGAAGTTGGGTCCAATTTTCTCTCTGTTTTTAACAGGTTGGTGGAATTGGGCCCGGCCCGTTTGCCACCCCTAGTTCGTTTTGTTCCCTTATTCGCAATTCGAATTTTCACTTTCAAAAAGACTCTCTCTTCTTTGTTTTTATTATTTGTTTTTACAAGTTAGTGGAGAATTTGAACTTTGGTCCAATTTGTATTTTGTTTTTGTTTAGTTTGTTTATTCGGACTTCTAATATTTATTTTTAAAAATATGATCTCACCCTCACTTTGTTAGGGGTGTACATCGGATTCAATTTTATCCAAAATTGTTAAAAATTAAAATAAAAAGTAAATTCTTGAATTAAAATCGATTTTTTTTAGAATATATTTTGATTTTAAAAATTAAGAATTGAATTGAACTAAAGAATTGACTCGATTTAAAAATTTTAAATATTTTTATAAAAAATTATTTTTATTAATTTTAATTAAATATTTTTTTTTAAAAGATAATATATGCTATTAAAATTTATTACTGAATTTATATAAATATAATTTTCACGTAGTATATATTAAAAATTAAAATTTTAATACAAAAATAAAACTAAAATTATTTCACAATAAATGTGACTTTTTGAATATATATACACACACACTTAAAATTTTAAATTAAATATTATTATTAAATTATTTATATTTAAATTTCAATAAAATTTATCCAAATTCAGACCCCACCCAAAGCTAATATGTCAAAGTCAAGTTATGACTTGTCATCCTTATCACCAAGCATGCAATAAACGAAACTCATGCTCACGTGACCGTTTTGACTAGGCAAAACAGTATTATTACTCAAGACAAGTATCTACGAATCAAAAATTTACACGTGTCGAAAAGAGACCCTGATGTAGGACGACTACAGCAGAAAAAATGCACCTGTCCCTATTAAAGTATCGCTTCCTCCTTCGCTCCTTTAGAAAAGGCGTCAAGTCGCCGCATACTCGACACGTGTCAAATGCTCTGCGTTAAATTAGATTGATATTTAACAAATTATTATTTAATAAAATACAAGTCTGCGTCCTGTAAATTTGGCAGCCTGTCCTCGAACAGAGCTGTATTCGAGCGCTAAATTTAGCATAACATCTGTTCAATAACTGACATCTATTCAAATTCTGAACATTTCTATGCCTCATTGAGTTTCTCTTTGTTTGTCATCAATCTGTTCGATAATATTCCTCTGAGAAACTCGAAAAATATTCCCTTGATATTGTAAATCAAGTCGTTGAATTTAATTCAAAAACAATGACAATTAAACAAAACAACCCGTCTTTGATTCTGACATCTGGTGCAAGCGGGCGCATTAACGCTCTGTTTTCTCTCAGAGCGTTGAAATATATCATAGCTATTGCGCATGCATTCATTTTAATTTTGTTGGTGCCGTTCCGAGGCCGGCAACGTGCGGTGGTGATTGAAGAGAAGCAGGAGAGTAGCAGCCATAGAAAGACTGCCAAGGTGCGTGTTCCGACGACGATCGTGCCGTGGAAAAGCACTACAGGGTTGGCGTTGGGTTTGGAGCAAGAGGTTGTGGCGAGGAGATCGTTGGCGATAAGGAGAGTCATGCAAGATCATGATGAGATTACTGTGAGAGAGTTTTTACTTTTTGTTACACCTAGAGGTGATACCATGTTTACTCAATCTTGGGCTCCAGGTCCATCTTCTTCTGTCAATGTTAGGTATATTTCATTTTTCATTTGCTTTTTTATTTTCATTGCATAATTAATGATGAACATTTATCGTTATTTTATTAATGATGCGTGAATGAGGAAATGGGTTTGTTGTGTTATGCTTAATTTGTTTAGTTTATGAACGTTTTTCGTGAAATTTTTGGCTTCATTTTTAGATAACGAAGATCGTTACTGTGCTTTGTCATCTTTATTTTCTTTGATTTTGAAAAAATATTGTCTGAAATCAATATCAGACACGTTCTTAATATTCTCTGGCACGTCCATATCATCGTAGTTGCCTAGCAGTATGACCAATGTGCAGAGTGATATCTAAAAGGAATATTGTGGTCTGAATTTAGAGCTTTTGTGATATTAATTCTCTGTTGGTAGACCGAGCCCCAAGAATTTCACTGCCCAACTCAAACTAACCGTTTTCTTTCTTGGCATATTCTTCACCTGGTCCCCTTTCATTGCTTATTAAATCAATAGCAACTGAATTTGAATTTAATCCTTAATGTCAGCAATGCCTTTTATTATTTTCTTTGTCACGGATGGACCACAATTTTATTGAATCAGAGGTCTAAGAAACTCTACCATGATGACAGAAAACTTAACAAATATATGTCAGTTATATTAAAATCTCACTAATAAGAAAATATTGAGCTAATTTGATTTGGCTAATCCAGTTCCTTAGCCTGACTTGGAAACAACGATTGGCATGAATGATATCAGTATCTTTAACATGTTTAGCCACTAAGGATTTCTGGAATTTTGAACAACTTCTATGTGATGTAATTTTACACTAATAATTTTTTTCCCGCATAATCTTTTGTTAGTATGGAGAGGAGAAACTTATTTTAGTTGTTGAATGTTCATTTTTAAATTTCTATTTCCTGATTAATCTGATTAGAATATTATTCTCAAAAATTTTTATGAATTTATTATACAATGAATAGAAATATGCGTGTCTGCAACTTATTTTTAGTATATTCGTACTAGGGAGTTTTAAATTGAAAGAGCACATTAGACATTTCCCTTCTTATTGATGTTGAGGAAAACAAAAATGTAGCATAAAAAATAAATTTGATTATGTTTATGCTAGTCTAGCATTCTATTAATTGTTCTTATAATTCTTATCAGCATGAGAGGATTGAGACCTATGATGAAGTATTTTACAACATGAGAAGTTCTGATGATCATATTATTTAAGGATGGGGACGCTTGCAATGCACTTTAGTGATATGAAAGCATATATGACAACCAAATGCAATTATTGGCAAGTTTGAAAGCTGTTAACTCACAAATGTCATATTGTGTAAAAGCAACTGTTTGCATGCTTGAATTTTTGCTGTTTACAATCATGCAATCCAAAATTCTATACCTACTAAATTTTTTATGTGAGTTATATGGTTATGAATCTTACATTTCATAGAACCACAATTAAACCGTCCATTGTCTGACATAATCAGACTAAGTTTGTGAAGACATATTTGTTATACGTTCATAACAATCTTACTTCCACTGGACATGTTGTAATACAGGCAATCCTGTCATTCCCCTTTTAGGCAACACGTAAAGATGAGCGCACGGGCGCACACACATCTAAGCTGTTTTTTGCATATTTTTGTTAATAACATGAAGAATTTATTTCCTTCAGTAGTAGAAAAGCATTTTGCAATTTTGTTATTCCCTTCATTTTATTGGCTTTTCTATTCCATAAGCAGATTTTTTCCTTCTATTACCTTGTGCTTGATTTTTCATATTTCATATTTATTTGATTATGCAGGGGACTAGTTGTTCTATTGCATGGCTTGAATGAGCACAGGTTTGTTATTTGTGCAAATACAGCTTCATATTTATTTGATTCTGCATGGATAGCTCAATCTTATGTTTAAGATTTTTCCATTATCTACAATAGTGGCAGGTACAGTGATTTCGCCAAGCTGCTAAATGCTAATGGATTCAAGGTTTTTGCAATGGATTGGATTGGTAAGTGAAGCCTGTTGACAGGCTGATCATTTTCATATTCTTAGAAACCAAAGTTATCTATATGCACTTGCTTGAAATTATACCTGAAAGACAATGATCTTTTCACAGATATAATTAATTCTTAACACACTTTTGTTCTACACTGACTATTGATTTCACAACTATTTTTTAGTTTCATACAAAGAAACTGACATGAAACAAGAGAAGATATTTTCTTCTCATCACCTTTAAACATAATAAGTGTGCGTTGTGAACTATTTCCCAAAGTGTGATGTTACTAATACCTATCTTTTGTCTTTGTGGTTTAGTGAAACTTCTCCTCATTTTTGTTCAACTTAAGAATAAATCTGTGGAACAAACTGTTATTAGTGCTTGATCATATTTTATTGCCCTGTCTAATGCAGTCTAGTTCAGCTATGAATGATTCTCACATGTACCACAAGGAGTGCTTACAATGTGAAGTATTAGTTAGATGAGTTTGAATTGGCTTTAATGCCCTTGGTAATTTAAAAAAAATGCAAAATTCATTCCTAATTCCCTTTCAGAGGGAATAAGTGTCAGCGAGTTGCATCCAAATGAGCATCATATTTCTCTGAGTTCCTAGGACAGTGACTATTCTAGAAGTGCAGACCAATCAAAGACTTGCAGTTTCTTAACATGCATTTTGTTGGCTACTGCAACTTAGCCTGTTTCATTTTTGCAGCAGGATTGAGTCTTAAAACTTTTTCAAAACATACTAATGGTTCTTTTGAATCTGTCCATTTAATTGGCTTTCTTTCATCAGTTTATCCTTCAAAGAAACTTTTGCATTTATAAATATTTTTATAGTCTAGAGACTGTGCTCTTCAACAATGCATCTATATTTGGATGTTGTAGGGATTGAGTAATTCAATTGGCACGCCACTGGAGCAAAAAATGTAAAATTCGAAGCTTCTCTTAATAAGTAAGGTTCCTATTTGTGTGTTTGGGAAAGAACTTTTACTTCTAAAATTGGTAAGGATACATAAGTAGGGGGTTGCACGCTTGGAAGAGAAGCCAGAACCTCTGGGAACTATATTCTTGTTTTATTTGTTATATAGAAACAGAAATAGAAGTTACTAGTGTAGTTCTTTTTTCTTCTTGATGGGCCATCCAACAAAAATTTTAGCCATTAGTTCCTTTCTGATGGTGAACTTTTCTACAAGTGCCTCTCACTTGGTTCTCGAGTGCATGTATGTTGAAACTTGGCCATAATTAAACCAAATCTGTGTCTCTTTGTTTAAAAGAATTTTTACGGTTATTTGCCAGGATTAAGGAATAGGTGCAGAAGCTTGAAGTTTTTAGTGCTTTGTCATGGTAGTTCCTAGTTTCTAGTTATCATCTAAATCATATATTTTCCCTCATATAAGTTATTTTGTTCCTCTTTTATTAGGACATGGTGGAAGTGATGGACTGCATGCATATGTTCCTTCTCTTGATTTTGCTGTCAATGATATGGTATGTTCGAAAATTCATAAAGAAGATGCTGATGATAATACATATAATATAAATCTCGGATTCAGTTAAATATTCTTCTCTTTAATTTTATACAGAAATCCTATGTTGAAAAGGTTTTAGCTGAAAATCCCGGCCTTCCATGTTTTTGCTTTGGGCACTCGACGGGTGCAGCCATTGTCCTTAAGGTAAGGTTTCTGTTTTTACAGTACTCTGAATGCCTTCATATTTCCATTGAATTCTTTCAATACATTACAGTTAGACTGAAAGTTTTTCTTGGCTTTCACTGTTAACAAATTGCAGGCAGTACTCGATCCAAAGTTTCAGTCCCGTGTAGAAGGTGTAGTACTAACTTCACCTGCAGTTGGAGTTCAGCCATCCCATCCCATTTTTGTGGTATGCCTGCACTTTACCGACAGTTTTGCACATAATCTTTCCTAGTTCTCTAACAAAACTTTTCATTTTGGTTGAGCCATCCATTTGTAAATATGTTAATTGAATCAAGGAGTGGCATCATTTTTCAATCTCCATGTTATTTCTCCTGTAGGTACTTGCCCCAATTGTTTCATTTTTGTTGCCAAGATACCAAATCAGTGCGGCGAATAAGAAGGGAATGCCAGTGTCTCGGGACCCTGAGGCACTAGTAGCTAAGTATTCAGACCCGTTAGTTTACACTGGATCCATCAGGGTCAGAACTGGCTACGAGATTCTTCGAATCACAAGCCACTTACAGCAAAACCTGAGCAGATTGAAAGTTCCTTTTCTAGTTCTCCATGGCAGTGCCGACACTGTAACTGATCCCAAAGCTTCCCAAAAACTGTACCAAGAGGCTGCCTCAGCTGACAAAATCATGAAATTGTATGAAGGACTCTTACACGATCTCCTCTTCGAACCAGAACGAGATGATATCGTGAAAGATATAATCGAGTGGTTAAATTTTAGAGTATAAGATTAAGGTAAGGTATTGCAATGAGAGATTGCAATCTGATTATCGGACCAATTCAAATATTGACTGCAAATAGACAGAAACAGGAGAATTTGGAATCTGGTTATCCATTATGTTAGAATGTTGCAGGATGCCTCTTCCCTTGATGAAGACAAGTGTGATTGAATAGAATAAAATTCAGCAGTTTTATATTGAAACTTCACTGATTGATTCAAACAATGTTTTCAAGTTTTAAGAATTCCTCAAATGTTCTCTCTTTCATTTTCCCTGGAAAGATGAAGAATGTGTGCTGATATTGATTATACAATAATGTGATTAGAGGTGTCAAAAGGTCTGATTTGCACGACCCAGAAAAAATAACAGGTTGAACGAAATTTTTGAAACAAATTTATATATTTTTTAAATATAAAAAATTAATCGATCAAAATGAACGATAATACAAAATATATAAGTAATTAGTTAAAATAATTTTAATGAGATTATTTAATAAAATTAATATGTATTATTAATTAATTAATTAAAAAATTAAGAAAATTAAATAATCTAATTTAAATAATAAAACTTTCAAAATTAGTAGTGGAGGCAGGGGAGGTTTCTTGGCTGGAAGGAACAAAGAAAGCAGCGAGGGAAAGAATGAAAGAAAGAAAGAGTCATAAATAACTTCACCAGAAACCGCGTACGAGAAGTCGTTTCCGCGAACCAGTTGGAAAACCGAGTTTTGACATGTCTCGTCGTACACGCGTCAACCCACAGGTGGGTCAAGTAAACGCTCTACGACAACTCCCGTGGCATGCACGCACTCCCTCCTCCCTCTTGCCCCTTCAACAAAAAAAAAAAATAGTTGAAGGAGCATCCAACGGATAGGGTTTGATAACCACTGAGCAACTCATAGGTAACGATATTCAGGTCCTTGATTTTTATATTTTTAGAAAGAAGGTGCAAATTTTCTATTTTTTATCAAATAAGTCACTAACTAATGAGAATGAGAATTTCTCTCGCAAACCCATAATACCCGACTTTAATAGAACAAATTTAGCATATCTCTTAATAGATTTAGAATGAGATTAATAAAAAAAAATCTATAACGAATTTGTTACTAATAAGATTGCAAATAAATCTACAAGTATTCGTTATAAATACTTGTAAATATTTAATTTTTTAAATATGTAATTTTGCTGCATGTTATTTGGAATCTAAAAATTTTGTTATCAATTAATTATGACTTATTATATTATAGTTTTGTAATAGATTAATGTATGTTATGATTAAATGATTTCTTATTATTTTTTAAAATTTTAATTTTTATTTATGATGTTTTATATATAAATTTACACAATAATTATATACTTTTTTTATAAAATTATTATGATTAATTTTATATTATATTGATGAACTTAGTATTTTAAGTGAGTAAAATATTTTAGTTTAAATTAATGCTAAAAATTTATTAATTTAATTACAAAAAACTCATAATATTCATAAGAGTTTAATAAATTTTAAATATTCATCTAAGTTAATTTAATAATAAAATTTTAAACTCGTTATAAATTTGATACAGGTTTGATATTCAATTTTTATAACTAATGAAACATGAGTTTAATAATATATGTTCTAGACTTAATCCGTTGTCATTCTTATTAATCAATATTAAAATGACTAAATTACTCATATAATTTTGAATATGTAACTCAATACTTAATGGCATCTCAGTCATTTCAACCGGATTTTAATAAGATTTGAGGGCTATTTGATACAAACAAAAAATTTATGTTATTATTTGTAAAAAATTTTTGAAAAAAGGGATCTAGATGTTATTGTTCAATTAACTGATAAAGCGTGTACGTCTACCGCTGCTTGTGCGCGTAAGCTAAGCTGATGCCGTCTTCCTCTTCCAGTTCTTTTTATAACAATCCAATTACAGAGAGGAAATCGGAGGGCGATGAGAGTTAGAAGCTCTTAAACATCGAACCTTTTTAATTTTCCAAATTCGAGCATTGGAAGTGATTTTAGAAATGCGAGGGATTTCTCTCTTTTTGGCAACCTTGGGAAATTGGCTTTCATTTCTTCATCCTTTATTTGGGAAGATTGCAGCCAAATTCTTACCTTCTCAACTCCAGAATATGTTCTCTTTGGTTTCTCGCACCGGCAGACAATTGCAGCGTTATGAACAAGGCTACCGCCTAGTTGTAGGGTCTGTTTCTCTTTCTTTTCGTTCTCTTTTTCATTCATGGGTTTTGATTTTTTTTCAAATGGGTTTGTGCTGAATTCTGAATTTCTTTCTGTCTTTTTGTTTTTGTTTTCTGATTTCAACTGGGTTTGTTGTTATATGAATAGGGTGGGAAACTCATCTAAAGGAGAAATTATTTTGTCTGAAAATAGAAGTTTAAATGGTTTTTCTGAAGTGGATTTGTGTTAAATTATGATTTTGTTTAATTATTTTATCTAGGTGTGTTATTGTATGTTAGGGAAGGAATTTGTTCTAAAGAACAAATTATTTAGTCTGGAAAAGGAAGTGTTCAATTTCATTTGATAATTTTTATGTTATTTTTTTAAGAACCCGAGGTAGCATGAGAAAGTTTTTGATGGAACCGATATATCATGTTATGTATTTACGTTACAATTAACTAATGATGTCAGTGATAATAACGACGAAAGAGACTATTTAAAAACACATATCATACTTTTTTATTGATGATATGATCATATCGGGACTCTCCTACCTAAGTTTTTCAATGACAGAATATGTTAAAAATTGGCTTTCTATAAGCTAGTCACTCCAGTCTATCATTTTCAGCCGTGTGATTTTGTGCCTGCTCTAACACCAATTGTAATAAACTTGCCCCTAAAAACCAGCTTGAAAGGGATTTTCAATTCATATGGAATTTAGGAGCGTTGCATTTTTATGTGTAACTAAACATTTAGCTTTTCGTTTTCACTCTGGGATTTGGTACAAGTATAATGTTGTGTCAATCGTAATTTGTGTTTGTGAGAATATTACCTTTTTGCAAAATAGAAGTCCTAATCTTGTGTATTCTATTGGTCATTGAATTGAGCAGATGCATTCCCTACAGATATAGATCGTCATCTACAAATGATGACACTTTCACTCAAGAGATAGAAGTTCTTGTGATTAGTTCACAGAAGGGAAAAGGAATGCAATTCCCAAAGGTACTACTAACCACCATCAGTTATTCATACTTGTTCGTATTTGAACTTTATCAAGTGCAAGCGTTTGTATTTTGACGTGGATTTGTATCTACTTCTTAGCAATTTGGTGTAACAACTATAATTTGTCATTGAATTCATAAGGAACATGTACAAGTCCAAATATAGACATCCACATCGAAAAATGGCTGCTTGTATAATTTGTAAAATATATGATTACTTCATCTCCTATGTATTCCTTAATGTTCTTCACACTTTACATGAATTCAGGGAGGATGGGAAATAGACGAATCTATGGAAGAGGCCGCCTTGCGGGAAACAATAGAGGAAGCTGGTGTGACTGGAAACGTAGAAGTAAGTATCTGCTAAACATTGTTGTGTTGAGTCATTACTCCTTAGATATGTAATGTGATTAGTATTGATTGTTTACTTTGACACCTCTTTTTCCAATTGTAATTTGATTATTTGAATATTCTTGCAGTTTGGACTGGGTAAATGGCATTATAAGAGCAAAAGCCATCCCATAATTCATGAGGCTTACATGTTTCCTCTGCTTGTCAAGAAGCAATTAGATCTTTGGCCAGAAAAGAGTTTCCGGAAACGAAGTTGGGTACGTATGAATTGCAATATGCTTTCCAATTGTCAAGTGGAATTTGTTAGAGAATTCATTCTAATTTCATAATGTATTGTACTATATAGATGACGGTGACTGAAGCCAAAGAAGCTTGTCCCCATTGGTGGATGAGGGAAGCTTTAGATGAATTAGTCCGTCAACAGATGCTGGTGCAACAAAAGGCATAACAGGATTAAACAAGCTATGCACCAAAACATTTTGACAGCATTATTATGGTTTAATTATCAGACAGATTAGGGATGGAACAGGTAGAAGTCAGGAGTCACCAAAATTGTACAATCTTGTAGAAGTGGAATTGTTTTGTTGCCATAATAATTTCTGTTGCTATTGTATATTTTGGAGCTGGGTGCAACTGATACTGATTGGAAGCCCGAGGGTTGGTTCAAAGGTTTAGAAACAGAGCATCCTGTAGATTTCTTTTTTAAGCTTCATCTCCTCTTTTTGGCTTTAGTGAATTATTTTTGTATGTATATACTTTCTATTCAATTCATTCATTCTTTCATTCAATTTGCGTCTTCATGAATATCCGTTCACAATCCCTTGCTGTCTCTTTTATTTCTCAGTATACTGGCTTTTCTGTCTGGTTACCATGGAAAATTTTGCATAAGTTATCTATTGATATAATAAATAACCCTATTTTATTTGTCTAATATCATTTTAAAGATGTGCAAAACTTCTGGATTAAATGAGATCTTTATCCTGAACCCCGGCTTCTTTGCAAAAGCATTGAGTGCTAAATCTGCAAATTACCCTCTTCATGAAAACAATACCCCCTCTAGCTTGATACCTTTTGTCTGTGAATATTAGCTGATACCTTTTTTGTTTGGGAAGATTAATGGTAATTCTGAAATAGATGAAACAGATGATTGGCTACAGCCCTAAAATTTGAGGATAATATAAATGGATAACATTTAGATTTTTAAATTTTAAAGTTTTTAAAAATAGAGAAACAATTTGTTCATTTGTTACAATTAAACCCGTCATGTGTATCCCCTATTAAAGAATTAATATATTTTTTGGCGTTAAATTATAGATTTAATAATATTATATTATTCAAAATTTGATATTATAATAATAATTTTGTGATTTAAATAGGGTAAGACTTATTTTTTACAAACAAAAAATGTCCTTGTTTGTAACAATAGAAATATTTATGTACCAGTTAGCATTATACCAAATAATTGAAAGACCAGGGGTCCCAATGTTATTTCCCTTCACTGCCCCGAAAACCTTAACCGGAGGAGAAGGAATCACCAGAAACCTCCCCAAAACCCTGCAAGGCTGTAACCGATTATTACATTACAGTTGTCAAAACATAATCTTCTGCACTGTCCTTGCAAACTCCAAATACTATGTCCATAATTTACAGTGCATCTTATTACCTCAATCCCAAGCTTCATCCGGTTACAAACTCTGCACTTCGATCCAATTCCTTCAAGTACAAATTTCCCACTGCTTGGAATTACTCCTTCAATAATCGGAAATGTCATCATCGAAGAGGGACAATCATGGCTGCCGCCAGAACAGATTACTATTCCACTTTGAATGTTGGTCGGAATGCGTCGTTGCAGGATATCAAAGCCGCTTATAGAAAGCTTGCTCGTAAGGTATGGTTGCAACGACAGGCAAAATGAAATTATTATAAAAATAATATTTGTTGGAGGTGGGATTCAAATTGGATGTGTGATCGTGTTAAAGATAACTTATTTTGTCTTGATTTTTTTTTTAATTCTAGGAAACCAAAGTTTTTGAGCTCTTCTGAAGGTTCTTTTCATGTGAATATGTACTGTTTCTCGAGTTACATCCTTATAGAAAAGTTGATGTCTTTCTTGTTTTGTGCAGTATCATCCAGATATGAACAAGAATCCTGGGGCAGAAGAGAAGTTCAAAGAGATAAGTTCTGCGTATGAGGTAACTGTTCTTTGAAAAAATGTAAATGCATCTTTCTTGAATCATTTATATATTTGCCCATCTTAAAGCTGTTTTCCAGGTTCTGTAAAAGTACTCGAATGTCCTCTTGTTTATTTATTTTTCTAAATCTTGGTGTTGGGTATTTGGAATTGGATTTTGTTCATTTGTTAGTGGCATGATTTTCTCACTGGTGATGTATTAGTTGAAGTGTATACGAGGGATCAAATCACTAAAAGTTTTTAGTATCTGATGATCTTATTGTACCTACACTAGCAGCTCTATTTCTCCATTTCTCTCTCTCGTTTGTTTTTGCATTTACTAATGAAGCATTCATGTAGGTCCTGTCAGATGATGAGAAAAGATCTTTATATGATCGCTTTGGTGAGGCAGGTGTAAGTGGAGAGTCTGATGGATCAGGCAGAGCTTCACAGGGTGTAAGAGCATCTTCCAAAATAGCCAAATTAGTAGATATTTTAATTGTCATGAAAACATAGCCTTTTACTTCATGTTCTCTAGTGACCATTCTTCCCTTTTTCCTCACTGTGGATGGGGTTAATTGGTGGGTTTAAGTACAGGCTTTTGCATGATTACACTTCTTGGCTTATGAAATAATCAATTTTTATCTTTAGGTGGATCCTTTTGAAGTATATAATGCATTCTTTGGCGGCTCAGATGGGCTCTTTGGAGGAATGGGTGAGGATGGAGGCATGAACTTCAATTTCAGAAACAAAGGAAATTGGGGTCTTGACATTCGGTAACTATCTACCTGGACGGTTGTTATCAACTATTTACCTTTTAAAACATTCCTTCTTTGTCAGCATGGAGATGGGTGTTCAAAAGGCAGTACAGAGTAGAATTTTTCATGCAGGATGTCTGCTGGCCTTTTACCGTCTCTCTCAAATACATTGGTCTTAATCCTTTTTCCTCTCTATTATAGCATCTAACCGCAAATCCTTTCTATATGTTGTTTTTGATGATAACTTAACACTTTCTCTTACAGAAGCTTGAATTGCATAAATTTTTAGTCATGTAGGACAGTAATCTTCAGCTTTCATATTAGAGCAGTGCTTCCTAACTATTGTATCTTAATTGTTCTTTTTCTTTTTCTCATCCATTAGAAGTTTTAAAAAATGTATAAATTTAACACACAAAAGTTATGGAAATTATGAAAAAAAATAATAATTACCATATTTCAAACAACAATAAATCATAATAATAGTGGTAATAATAATGATAATAATGTTGTGAGTGCTACTTGGTTCAACTGTTAAAATCTCTTGTGGTGGTACAAGAGGTCCAGGTTCAAACCCCCTTAGAATGATTGGGGAGGGGTTTGATTTCTTTTCTCGTAATATTTAAAGGAAAAAAATGATATTCCTTCATTTTTATAAGGAGGCTTTAAGAATTTTTTAAAATATATCCATTGTTTAATCCTATCTTTTTAATGCTTTGGTGACAAAAGAAATAGGATATTATCCTTTGAGCCTCTCCCAATAGCTTCCATTTTTCATGTTATCTAAAACGATCATTCTAATGAAAGGGTGAGGAAGAAGGTGTCGTACAATCAGGACTTTTTGGCAACTTATTTTTGCCCACGTTTGTTTAACATTGTCCTATTGTCCCTTTTAATTAAAGATTTTGTTTTCTTAGTTTGAGATTTTCTGTATTGTAGGTATGACCTTCATTTGAGCTTTGAAGAATCGGTTTTTGGAGGACAGCGTGAGTTTGAAGTTTCTTGTTTTGAAACATGTGATAATTGTGATGGAACAGGTGCTAAATCTAGTAGTTGCATTAAATCATGTACTGCTTGTGGGGGTAGAGGAGGGGTAATGAGAAGTCAGAGAACACCATTTGGAATAATGTCACAGGTGATTTGACATAGCAGAACAACAATGAAGATTTCAATTAGTTTATGCCAATCGCTTATGAACTTTTCTTGGTTTGCAAGGTGCAATGTATGTAGATTGTGAGAGGAATAAGAAGTTTACCTATATTTTTCCAACTCTTTTTTTTTTTTTTTTTTCAATGAAGTGAAGTGGAGCATGTTGGGATGTGTTTGATTGATCCCTTCATCATATGACAGTTACTCATTTAGATTTTCTTCTTATCCCTGGATGATAATGTGGGATTTATTGTCTGTTGGGGTGGGGTGTTTAACACTACTAGATTTGAATTAAAACTGAAGATTTTACTACACTGACTATTTGATGTATAGTTTAGGTTTAGAAGTTGGTTAGTAGACATATGAGTGGTCCCCAAATGAAACTCAGATTAAGGCCAAAAAAGTGATAGGTCGGATTTTGATCATATTCTGATCTTTAAAGCAATCAAAGCATGAAGTTTATGAGCTACAAGGCCTAGAGTTTGAATACAAAGAGTCTTAAAAAAGAAATTGAAATAAGACGGGAAAATTCTTTTTCTGAATTTTATTTCAGAAAAATCTTCCATAACTATTTGACAAGTAAGATGGCGTAATCTTTTATTACTTAGTCTGTCTCCTAATCTCCTTATATTTATCTCATATGTACTTTCCTGCCTTTGGCATATCTCTATAGATGATATTGTGTATGATTTGTAGTTATCTACTTGCTCCAAGTGTCGTGGAGAGGGCAAGATAATAACTGATCATTGTCGAAGATGTGGTGGCAATGGTAAAGTAGAGTCAAAGAGAAGTATGAAAGTAGTTATCCCACCTGGTGTAAATAATGGATCCACCATGCAAATTGAAGGAGAGGGGAATTTTGATACCAGAAGGTATGTACAATAAATGGCTAAAAGAATATTTTCTCCTAATGCTATTTAAACTTGTTTTATTGACAGTCTTTTATATATTGGGTTTCTTAAACTTGGTTGATTCTAGTTCTTATGCACAGATCAGTCTGAGAAGGTAAATGAGAAAATTATGAAGGCAACATGAAAATGCAGCATGCATAGGGAAAATATCAGAATTTTTGCTTCTGTACTAATAACAGTTTTAATTGTTTGCTTCAAGGTCCAAAAGGTTGTTTTTCATTGTGTTCAAGGATGCTAGACAAACGTTTTCTTAGCCCATACAGTTATCTGCTATATAAGTTATTTATGCAAGTTAAAAGCTAGGTATTTGTCCAATGCAAAGTCACTGTAATTATAGTCCTGAACTCAATTATCTATGTCCACTGTAATTATAATGCTGAACCCGAATAAGCTACGTACACTGCAGAGTCAAAATCAGTACTCTTAAGTTTTTCCTTTTGTGGATTAATTTATTTTTCTGACTCTATTTCTTGAACTGTAATATTATTTCTCTCTCACTCTCTGTCTTTGAGTGGTTGGCATTTTGATTTTCGTCCTTGCTTTTTTTTCTTTGGCAACCTTGACTCTATGAGGGTTCTGTCAAAAATGAGAACAAGATAAGCCTAGTGAAGGATGGACATGATTAGCCTTACCCCTTCAAATAAAAATATAAACATTACAACTACATTGAATGGTATGCAAAAGAGACATGCAAATGCAATCCAGACCATATATGATCTTTCTTTTCTGATCGTTCTTTAATGAATTTGTTTGCTATGTTGAAATGGTTAGCTTGTTTTAGAATTTTCTGGATGCAGTACATTTGTTAATTTGTTAAATTATTAAATTATTTTCACAGCCTCAAAAAGAAAAAAAATTTTTGTTACATCTTTGAGGACTCTCTACATTTCTCTAATTGAGGCAGTTACATTTCAATATCTGCAGTACCATATTTTAATTTATTTATACATTTTGCATGTGATGTTGCTTGATAAATGTGAACAGTCATAATAAAGCAGTTCACGTGTTTTTCTTTTTCAGGAGGTTAGCTGGCGATCTCTTCATAGTCCTCCATGTAGATGAAAAGGAGGGAATTCTAAGGGATGGCCTAAATCTTTACTCAAAAATTAGTGTCAATTATACTGAGGCAATTCTAGGGACTTCAATGAAGGTCGGTTATTATACAAGCAGAAAATTTTTGACATGTTTCTTTTTAGATTCTTCTTCTGTGCTGCATTTATTATCTCTTACGGACATCTTAATTTTCCATCCTTATGCTTGTATGTGTGGGGGTAAATCATCTTGATAGTTATGCAAATAATATGTCATTATCTTGGTGATGAGGGGTACACTCATATGTAAAATGGTAAAATTTGATACAACCAAATTGCCATGCAGATAGATACATGCAATGATGGTCAACCTGTGACACAATTGTGGATAAATTACTTGCAGTTTATTTTGTAGAAAGATAATCAGGAAGCAAAGTGAGAGGACAAGTGAACTCTGTTGTTTGCTTGCAGTACCCGTGAAAAGACTCCTGTGCAGTTTTATATTTTCTTTTTGTTTCTTCTTTCTGCTCTTTCTTCATTTGTTTTACATTCTTAAAGACTTCACAGTGGTTTCAGAATGGTTGTGAATTATTTTTCTCAATTCTTCCTTTTTCATATCTTTAAAATAACTGAACAATGTGGTCATAGTCCAAAAAGAATCCTGGCCGATTTTTTTGTGCCTTAAAAATTACCAAAAAAAAAATTAACGTAAAGATCTTGAAATAATTTCAGCTATTTTAACATAAAGATCTTGAAATAACTTCAGGTAGAAACTGTTGAAGGCATGAAAGATCTTCAAATCCCTTCTGGGACTCAGCCTGGAGATACAGTAAAATTGAAACGCATGGGTGTTCCTGACATCAATAAACCATCTGTTCGAGGAGATCACCTCTTTATTGTGAACATTCTGATCCCCAAAGATATCAGGTCTGTATCCTTCTACCAGATCGACCATCTTTCTTTAATTAATGTGTACACAAATTCAAAATTATCTTAATTATATTTACCATATAACTTATGTGGAGCAAACCTTGATATGGAGACTATTTATCTATAAATATGAGGAGTGCAAATTGTTTTCCCTACATGCAATGATTTTTAGATATCAGAGTTGATGGTAAGATTGAAAGTTTTGACAATTGAGGTTTTCCTCCACATGGGTTTTACACTGCTTGTTTAAACTCTGATCATTGGAATCTCTGAAACAAACAAGGAAATGTGTTAATCTTAATTTTCTTTAATTAGATAATTAAAGATATATTGAAGCAAAAATTCACCAATATATATGGAAGGTAGAAAAGATTAATCTCGATGAATGTAGTCAAGAAGTAGGAAAAATTGGTGGTTGCATCAGGAATAGTAAATTGGTGCTATTAACATTATGGCTGAAGGTAATGGCTGAGTTTGAAAGGGGCTTCTTTTAATCATTACAGTTTTGAGATACTCCTTGATGGCTAAACCTTGGGGGAATATTCTGGTTTTCATGACATGTTTCTGGTCCTTTATGTTTCCAATGTGACAGCGACAAAGAACGTGCACTTATTAAGGAAATAGCTTCGATTAAATCATCTCACAAAGGGCATTCGGTATCTACCAACAGCGCCGGTATTTTATCCTTATCCATTTTAACAAAATGGCATTATAGGAAAATGTATCATTAAGGCTGATTAATAGTAGAAAGGATATTCATGTTTTATAGTGCTGCCTTTATTTTATTTTATTTTATTTATTTATTTTTTTTCCATTTGTGCCTTTTCTTTCAGAGGCAGTTCAACATGACTTCGACAAAGATGAAGTTAGAGAAAAGCATGCTTCAAGCCAGGGGATCAAAAGTGGTTCTTGGTGGAGCTCCATGAAGAGGTTTCTGGGGTATGTATCGGTGGCGGTTTTTGTTTTTTTTTTTTTTTTATAGAAGATATTGTCTGCTTACTAGTTTCAATAATTCCTGTGCCTCGCAACTCGAGAAGTAGGAGAATTCCTGTACTTCAGCTTCATATGTTTCTGAAAATCAGGGTTTGAAAACACGCATAACTCTTCTGCTTCCAAATTACAAGTACAAAACACAGTTTCCTAACTTATGCTGGCTCAAAAATTGTTTAAAACTACATCTCTCTTTTCATTTTACAACATAGTTTCCAAGAACAAATTTGTAAAATATTACCTTAACATGTCAGTACATGCATTAGCGTTTCTTAGTTCGTGGCCACTAGGCTCCTTGAAAGTGTAGTGGAATCAAATGTTGGACACTTTAGAACTCAGAAGCCCTCGTTGATAGTTTAGATCGAGAAATCAATTGTCATTTGAGACATGTCTGCACAAATATAACTTCATGTTACGGAAGGTGCATATAACACAGAACACGCACGTACTCCAGGAGAGTGGCTGGAGTACGTACATGCCTGCATATATAATTTACTAAACGCAATCATGTACGTGCCTGCATGCAAACACACACAATAGCCGAGGGCCCCTTGGCTACTGCCATTGGTATTTTATTTGCATCCATCCTTACGAAATATATAGGATGCAGATGACCTTAAATGCCCACTATTATTTTCAAGTTTGCTCCTATATCTACAAATTTGTAACTACACATCATACAATGCATATATAATGTACAAATAACTTTTTCGTATGTTCCGAGAATTTATAAAGTAGATCAAATCTTTTGTTATCAAGTTGATTAAGCCCTGAACATACATACTAGTAAGATTGGATGGGAATTGACTTTCAAACTAGAGTAGTGTTTAAAGGCACTACCTGAGTTTATGCACATGCATGTGCAACAAACTTACATGTTCACATAACAAAAATGTTTCATTAGAATCAGAGAGTTGAAGTGTCCCTCAGCCACAGATATTGTAAAAGTATTGCATGGCAATGCAATGGGTTCACGATATATTGGACTTAAAGCTTGACCATTAATAAGTCAACAGTCAATACCGTTAAATATCTGTTGGCCTTAAAGTTCTGACCCTTTTGATTATTGCCTGATTTGCAGGCAAAGGCAGTCTCGAGAAAGGTTTGCATCAGCTACTGCAGATTCATCAACACGGTTTTGTCATAGCAAGCCAGATTCTATCCTCATGGTTTCACTTTTTACAGCTTTCATTATAACTTGTATCTTTAACTTGGTGAGAAATACAGATAAGGGCACATTAGTACATCGAAGAAATCGAAGAACACCATAAGAACAGTTCTAAAGCATTTTCTTTTAACCTAGTTTAGTGACTGATTTGTTACTGCACTCCATACTTGGACTGGATGTTTTTGTTTCAGGACTTCTTGCATCCTCCCCTCCTATGAAGTTGGAGAAAATCAATGTTTGTTGAATACAATTTTATTTGTAATTCATTCAAAACTTTATTGTATCCAATTCAAGCCATCAATTTTCCAGTGCCTTGATTCTAAACAAGAATGCAGATTATTTCGTAGTAAATTTTAAGTATATTTGTAACAGTTATGTTTCTATTTAACTTTAAAAAGTACGATAAATAATAGATACTTATTTTTATTTGATAACTTAATCAAATATTTGTCTTATTAATCTATCACAAAATTATATTTATCTTTTTAATATTTTTTTCAATATTTAATGAAAAACCAAAGGAGAAAAAAATTCTGAATTGGCCCTAATATCAAAGGGCAAGTGCCTCAGGCAAGGTCCAGCCTTTAGAAATGATTCCAAATAATTATCCTTCCAAAATTACCTTTGAACATGATGAATGGTGAATTTTTGTAATTTTGTGGTAAGAATTTTTTATGCATTCAACTTCACAATAATACACTGAAAAGACAAACAAATCCCATGTTGGAAAAACATGTTTCCTCATCTTCATTAGGGCACCTTGTAGTTTTTCAAATAAGGACATAGATTTTCCACTTCTATCAAATAAGTCCTTAACCGATAACTACAGTGAAACAACTGAAAATGTCTTCTACCGTTGAAGTTACATAGTCCTACGTTTGTGATAGCCAAAATCAGCAATATTAGGGATACAAACTTTAACTCTACCGGTATAAATTAATGTAATAATATTATATTATTATTACGTATTTCAAAAAAATTATAATATGAAATAAATTTATATAAAAAATTATATACTAAATACTATTTTAATTAAAATTCAATATTATAAAAGTTAATCGATCATTTTAACAAGAATGGAGAGACTATTTGATACAAATATGTTCTTGTATTAAAAGACATGAGAATTTATGGAAATGTTATTACATCATTTTGATTTTATGAGCAGATAAAAAAAAAATCAAATTTCAAAATTATTAGGCATTGGATGCCAACAAACTAAGAGCATCATGAAGTTATACGACCACAATATCAGACTCTGTTCACTTTTGTGTTCTTTTTAATTTTACAGATAATCCTCCATTTTTATGAAAAGGTTTTGGTCCACCAGAAAAGCTATTATCATTTACAGAAGCACTTGGTACCACCCACTGCCCAAAGTTTGAAATTTTTGTTCATTTTTGAAGGCTGTGTTTGGCTTTAGAAGTGATTCTTAGATGATATTCAACTGACTGATATTAACTGCTATTTAGTTGTCATTAGTAAAGATTTATGGAACAATCAGCTGTACCTATATTAATAATCAACTCCTTAACACATTTATGGCTTGTTTGGTGACCAACTTCTCATTAACCACATAAAGTACAAGAATCATGTTGTACATCATAAATTTAGGAATAAAATAAGATAAAAATAATTTTAAAAAAAAAGAATTTTAAAATAATTATGCTATTAATGTAGCAAAATTATGTCCTGTACTATATATTTTTATACAATTTATTTATTTTTACTTCTGTAAATTTTCACTAATTCTGTTATAATTGATAATCTATGATTCTATTCTAATGCTTTAAATTATATTAAAAGTCATGATGCCTCAATTTTAAAAATGCTTTTGGGCTTGTAAATTCAGAACATTAGGAAAAATATACATAGATAATTACCAGAAAGCTTTTAAGAAGAAACCGATGCAGGGTTATCCCAAACAAACCCTAGAAGGAGGAGCATAAGTATATTGTATCTTGGGTTTTGGTAAAAAGCAGACATCTTTATCCTTTACCAATGTAAGAACTGATTTTCGCCAAAAAAAGAGACACTGAAGAGATGGATTCACCAGTAGAAATCTTATAACCACAACTTAAATTAAATATCAGCATCTAAACAGATCGAAAGTGTCATCAAAAGCTAAAAAGGTGAAAGCAAATGTGATAATTACAACCACCATCGTCCACCCAACAAGAACAAATGTAACAGATATCCACCCCAAAAGGATTAATTAAAAAAAAAAAGAAAAGAAAAGAAAAAAAATAACTAATACAATGGGGACTACACAGAGAGAGGGAGGGAAAAGAAAAAAACAAGGAAGAAGAAGAAGAAACACAGTTGGCTCTAAAAAGAGAAGTTGAGGCCCAAATCAAACATACAACAAAAACACCAGAATTACAGGCTAATTACGGGCATAATCATGTAGCAAAGCAAGGATGATTTTTCAACCATTCATGGGTAAATGGTGTAGGCCCAGACCAACTCATCAACTTAAAGATGCATCATTGAATTGATCGGGTTGTGGGTCGTGATATTCTCGGATGCTAGATCGACATAGTTCCTCAATGCGTCTTGTCACTTCTGACATTGAGGGACGATTGTCAGGGTATTGCGCTGCACAATCTATTGCAAGCTGCAAAAGTTGAACCATTTCCTCCTCAATGTTATGGTACCTGAGGAGCTCGAGATCAAACACCTCTGAAGTCCACTCCTCTTTAACTATGGACTGCACCCATCTGGGGAGGTCAACTCCCTCCTCATTCAGGAGGGAGTGAGTAGGGGCCTTTCCGGTCAGCAGCTCCAAGAGCAGTACCCCAAAGCTATATACGTCGGCCTCCTGGGACACTCTGCGGGGGTCAGTCACCTCTGGTGCACGGTAGCCAGCTACTCGGTTGGGGGTAGAGGAAGGACCAACCAGGTGGGCTAGGCCAAAATCAGAGACTCGGGCCTCATAAGATTTGTTTAGTAGAATATTAGATGTTTTTATGTTTCCATGGGAGACATTAGGGCCTTGAGAGTGTAGGTATTCAATGCCACGAGCAGCTCCGAGGGCAATGCCAGACCTCATTTCCCAGTCCAATGGAGTCCTAGCTGCTCCTTTGTTCCCTGTGGTATAAAATAAAAGGCAATATTGTTGTGAAGACAAGTTAACAACACTAAAAGTTTCAATTCTTTCTTAGTTCTCTTTTGTATGCTCACAAAATTCAATATTCAATTTCAGTAACAGAGTTCGGTTCAAATTTCGGATTAAAACCCACAAAATGCCTGAAGATGATGCAAAATACAACAAAAACCTCGAAAACTAAATCATATCCGCATGAGAGCCAGAAGAATTCAGTCTAAGTAATTCACTTCACAAGATGATTAATTATATCCTCAACTCAACTCCAGAAAGCTTTACAGAAGCAATGGAAAACTGACTATCAACCAACCTGTTTATCCACACAAATATTGTGGCAGAGGAAGGACAAGATCTCAAGGAACTCATGGGAAAGTTAAAAAACAAGCAATTAGCTGTATCACAACTCACAAATGCAAATGCTAGCACGTACAAATATCCGAACAAAATAACAATAAATTCATGAATATAAATGAAAATGAGTAATCTGCTCTGCTTAGGCTTTAAGTAACAAAAAAATAAAAGGCGAAAAGATTATCAAACATACAGAAAACCCAGTAATCATCACCAACAAACGATAGTGCAACAAAATTACAATAATCATTCATCAACAAGAAATCAGAAGAGCAAAAGATAATTTGAACTGAAAATGCAAGCCATTATTTAGATTAAAGAAAAACTCACCATGTAGTAGTGCAGACAAGCTTCCCATAGGCATGTAATCATATACAAGAAGCTTTTCGTCTCTGCTGTAATAATAAGCCCTAACAGGAACCAAATTTTCATGATCCATAGCTCCGACTCCTTCGATCTTCTCCTTGAACTCCCTATCAGAAATGGTCACATCCTTCAACCTTTTCACGGCCACAATCGTTCCCATTTCTAGAACAGCCTTATAAGCAGTCCCAAAAGTTCCCTTCCCCAAAACTTCAGCAGAAGCTCTCAATAAATCCTCCAAATCAAATACTCTCGCCGTGTTCCCCAAAAACACCAACTTTTTAGCACCATTGAAATCCGCATCTCCTTTACCATTCCCACCCATAGCTGCTGCCGCCGCCGCTGCCACTGAATACCCATTTCCATACCCACTATCCTCCACTTCCCCAACTGGCTTTTCACCAGGATTTTCAATTTCTTTTGGTTTAAAGGGAGTGATGTCAACCGACCTTGTGTTTTTGTTAGTCTTCTTTCTGCACAAAATCATCAAAACCAAAAGAATTAACAGAAAACCAAGGACAGATCCAATCACAATCCCTGCAATTGCACCACCGGAAAGCTTCTTCTTTTTCCCTTTCTTATCATCAACATTATCACCAATTTCACCAGTTGGTGAACTTGGCACAACTACAGTTCCACTGGTAGCACAATCTTTGAGAGGTTGACCACAAAGCGAATTACCCAAAAATGCAGACGAGTCAAACGTCTGAAACCTTTTCGGTATCGACCCATTTAACAAATTATTTGAAACATTCAGCTGCCCAAGATTTATCCTATCCAAGTCAGGAATCACCCCAGAAAGCCGGTTGTTCTCCAGCAACAAAGTCTTCAACCTCGTCAAATTGTTAAAACCCGTCGAAATCTCACCAGAAAAATTATTACTAGCAAGATTCAACCTTATAAGATTCTGCAACCCAAACAAAAACTCCGGAATCTCGCCAGAAAAATAATTCCCTTGCAAGTACAAATTCCGAAGATTAGAGCAGTTAGCAAGATCACTAGGGAGTTGTCCGGTGAGAGAATTAAGCCGGAGACTGATACTACGTAGTGAGGTCAAATTTCCAAGAATGCCAACCGGAATTTCACCGGAGAGTGCCACGCCCGGCAGCCTAAGGGCAGTAACACGGTTCTGCATGCAATGAACACCAGCCCAATTGCAGGGACTCTGCTGCGACACGTTCCATAAGAGCGTCCGGCCGCCAAGCGACGAACGGAGAGAGAGCAGAGCTGCACGGTCGGAAGATAGATCTGGCTTTGAGACACGGAAGCTGCAAATCACCAGTAAAAGCCACAAAAAAAGAAACCGGGACTGCATACTTGGGCTGGTTTTGGAAAATGTGGGTTGTTTTAGAGAGCGATATTTACAATGAAGAAGACATTTTGAGTGTTAAAAGTGAACTGAACTGCATTTATGGGTTGTTGCTGTTGTTGCAATATTTGGAAGGGAAAGAGAATTAATTAATTAGAGTGTAGTCACGAAAACCCCAGCGACTGACCCTCCGTAGTAGCTGTTTTTGTCTTCTCTTTCTCCCTCTACTGCTTTCTTTTTCATGCTTTTTTATTTCTATTTATTTTTTTATTTTTATTATTTAAAAATGTATTAATTAATTTGACTTTTTTTTTTATATATTTTTCATATTTTTTAAAAAATAAAAAATTATTAATATATAATTTTTTAATTTTAAAATTTATTTATTTATCATTAATAAATATATTAATTATATTAAAACAATAAAATTATTCTAACTAAAATTTTTTCTTATAATATATTTATATAATTGATATAAAAATATAAATAAATAATTTAAAATTACAAATTTACAAATAAATTTATTAATTATATCAAATTAATTTTTGATATTTACAATGAAAATTTGGTAAAAAAAATAATTTATTATGTAGAAATTAATAAAAAAATTAATATAATAAAAATAAAAGTTAGTTGAGGACCAGTTTCTTACCAAAAATTAAGAAAGGGTTATTCTTGCAAGTATGAACTTTAGACTCTTTGTCTTGTATTGTGCGTGAGGTAATCAATCTGCTTGCTTTCTTCGTTATCAGTTTAACCCCCAATTTCACATTGCACGTTATGGATATCACGCATACATTCATGAATACATACATGCATGCATGCATGCATGATTCATTGCCGTTGACTTACTTGTCAGCATCGATTGACAAGAGTGTGGCTAACGCTACGGCTAGAACTCCAACAATATATACAAGCAGGACAAAGATACCCTCCTCTTTTTCTTTTTTTTTTTAATTTTTTAATCAAATATTAATACACGATATATATTCATAATTAATAATTAAAATTATATTTTAATTTTAAATTTATATTTTACATTATAAATTAAAATTTTAAAATATAATTTAAATTATTAATATCACGTATTAATATTTAATAAAATCAAAAATTAAAAAAATATAAATAAAATACTTATATATGTTATATTATTTCTCAGTCATTATTAGATTAGTCAACGTAAAATACAACTATAAAGAGCTAAGAATAAATGATTAAAAAGGTTAGAATATTAAGAATTTGTTAACTTTTTAACGCTAAAATTTTAAAAAAAATTAATCAATTTTTAATTTTTATTAAATTATAAAAATATTATTTATTATTAAATTACATATTATACTCTATCGTTACATAATTAATCAACAATATTATTTTCACGTCTAAAATTCTCACAAGTGAATGAAGTAAAATTTTATCATCTTAAATAAGAAGCCAAAAAGAAAAAAACAAAAATTGAGTGTAGATATTTAGGCTGCTATATTTGTGTTAAGATGAATTTTTTTTTTAAAAAAATGCTTAATTAGTATCATAGCAATTGAAAAATAAAATATTGTACTGGCTGAAATTTAATATTATAAGAATAATTTGTTGTTTTAATTGAAGTTAATTAGGACCAATTTGTTATAAATAGATAAATTTTATCTACATTTCTAAAAACGCAAAATATTAGAAACCTAAATGTTATTATCCCTTGTTAATTACTAGAAAAAGAAGCCTATGAAACCAACGACTGTGCGGTCTTAATGACGGTCGGGGAACATGTAGATATTTAAAGTTGGATTTGGTGGGTTGGGCCCATGTTCTTCTCAGACAATTCAACTATCAACCAGTGTCACGTGCAGTGCATGTGCATTCCCTTTCTTCATTTCTTGTTTCCATCTATTTGTAAGACGGATAGAATTTCGGTATTTACTTTTAAAATCATTTATTTTATACAATAAAAAGGGGTAAATTTTATTCAAGGACACTCATATTTCACAATTTTTCATATAGACTAAAAACTAATATTCGATAGTTTTAAAATAATAATCACTCCATGCCCTCTTTATTAACTACTGCCAATTACATTAAAATTTTATAGAATGCTTGAATAAATAAGAATATTCGATAGCACTATTATTAACTTTGAATTTTAACCATTAAATTTATATGAATTAAGAATTTAAAATTAATATTATTATTTTAAATAAATAAAAAAGAGTTAAGGAAACCTCACCTCTACCCATCTATCTTTATATGTATTGAAGAGCATTTGAGAGTATTTTTTCAAAAGTATTTGATACTAAGAAAAATATTTTTTAAAAAACCTATTAATTTTGAACAAATAGTACAAGCCCTTTTAAGTGAAATTCACTCTTAAAGTTGAATTTAAAATTAATATTACTATTTTAAATCAAAAAAATTGAGTTGAGTAAACCTCCCCTTTACCTATCTATCTTTTATATATATATATATATATATATATATTAAAGAACGGTTGAAAATATATTTTCAAAAGTATTTGATACTAAGAAAAATATTTTTTAAGAAATGATTGGGCTATTAAATTAGAACAAATACTATGGCCTCCTTTTAAGTGAAATTCACTCTTAAAGTTGTAATTTTCAGCCCACCTGCCTTGTGGGAGTGAGAATGATCCAACATTTGAAATGGTAGTTAAGGTTGTGTTGGGAGGATCATCTCATCTAACAAACATAAGTTTTCAATTCCTTTTAATCACCAACACAAGCATATTTCCATTTGACTATTGCTAGTTTATCCAATGACTGAAAACCAATGGCAAGCAAATTGCAATGGAACCCAATAATTTGGAGGAGAAACAAAGAATACTTTCAAGTAATGTACCAACCCCAACTGCAGTATAAACAAGAAAAGAAAATGTTGGGGATGACTTTGCATTAGGTGAGAATATTTTTTTTAAGTCATTTTAAGGTACTTAATAGTAAGCAAGTACAAGTTTGCCAACCCCACCCACATGACATAATGAATAATGACATTCTACTGGCACTTAACCACAAACAATAATGTTGAAAATGCATCTACTAGCTACAATTTTGTTTTGCAATTTTGTTTACAACTAATAAAAAACATTAAGTATGGGATTAAGATCCTCTCCTAATACTATTTCTCTTTGATTTAACAAAACGATAACTCGTGACATAACAAATAATAAATAGTTCAGATTGTATTTTAAATTTTTTAATTTATATCGTGAAATATAAAATTAATTTATAAATTTTATTAAGATACAATATAAACTGTTTATTATTAATTATACCACATATTGTTATCTTGTTAAAAGCCAAAAAGAAAAAAGACTAGTAGAGAATTCTAGTCCTTAAGTAAGTCCCATGTAAATTGATGTCAGAAGATCCATGCTAATTACAAGGGAGCAAAAATATGTCCCTAAGAATAAAAACCAAACAGAATTCTCCAACTAAAACAACAAATTTATAACATTACTCCTAGGCTTTAAAGCCTGTGACTTAGTTGGGGACTATAGTCCTTCAACCATTTTTCAAAACACTATAGCTAAACTGATTGGTAAACACAGACTTTTAGTGAGAACTGCCCATTTTTTAACTTATATTTGACATCTAATATGCCATTCCACAGCAACTGTAATTTCAATGTCACAGCTCCTTAATCTCAAATATAGTTGACCACTAACACAGCTGCATAAATCCCCATAGTGATCTCCAACAATTTTCCCCTACTGTAAAAAGAATGGATAGATGATATAGAAGTACCACAGACTCTTGTCCTAAGCCAGAGAGAAAATTGACAATTCAAATATAATTCAGAACAATCTTTCACAAGCAACCCAGAAAATGGTAGACAATGAGCAAACATAGTACTTAAGCCCATAGTCAATCCACCCAAAGTTTGCACAGACTGAATTGTGTTTAATTGAAGACAAGGTTTCTTGCTAGTGTTATATCTAATCCGAGTAATAGGATCATCTGACTGACCATATGTCTAGGAATGATGTGACTGTCAAGTTACAGGTAAACATCAACTGCCAGGTAAAAGTTATTGTTACTAATGAGCTTTCAAAAATTACGCAGAAGCACACCAGTTACAAACATACCTTGAATTTTGTTTGTTTTAATGGATTGACTTGCATTTTTCAACCAATTTTATATCACAAACTCCATGAACGACTAGCAGCATGAGACTTCAGCAACTGGGAAGAATACAAAGGTTCAAATGACATATTACATGATAATTGAAACATAATGGGATGTGTTCTCATTGCTGTGGAGCAAAATATCAAAAAGGTACACATACAAAATAGATCAGACTGTAAGCAACGGCAACAAGTTCAGTACAACATAGTGTCCAATTTAAACAAAACTCAACAGTAAAATTGAAACCCCAGTCTGATCCATTTACCTATATGAGAATGACCACATCCCGAAGCAGTTTTTGTCTCAAGTTTTCTTCTATCTCTGAAAATATAAAACATCAAATTCAGATGACAGTACATATTATATAAAGAAGAATAAGATAAAACTGAAAATGTTGAGAACTTTAAAATACCGTACGTGTACAAATGTATACAAACAACACTGGTGAATTGATGTCTTAAATACGTCCTCATCCACCTAATGCCAGAAAGAGATTCCAGCTTCTGACAGCAAAAATATGCCCATTATGGGTTAGGATTTCTTGGGGGACCATCCTTCCAACCCTTGGAAAGCAGATCATAGTTGATTGATGCTAGCTGGGAGAGATTCTAACAGCAATAACCAGATTAAAATTAGAGAAGAAATAGTGGTTAGAGAAGAAATATATTCAACAGAGAAAGTTAGTGAAGGAAAATTGAATGCCATCATGTGGAGGCTAAACACAATTGACTGGAAACAACTTAGATTCATTTACATCATTCCATAACTTAAACGCTATAGCTGATTTCACCCAAGTGATTCCCGAATGAATTCAAAACGAACTTCATTCCAAAGGCCTTTTACTAAAGCAAGAAAAACCAACAGCTTCCGTACAGTACAACGCAGCCATCAATCGGCAACAACAACAGCAATAACGTTTAACAAACTGGAATAAAATAAAATTTGTCTTTACCAATTTGTTTCCATCCTTACACATAAAACAGCAGCAAGGCCAAAATGAAAGGTTTGATTTTCGGATTGACAAAAGAAAAAGTGTCAAATAAAGAGAAAAAATCTAACCCTCCACTTGTACCGTGCAGTGACCAGTCAAGTATCCATTACTTTTAATTTACATCTCTGAAAACTTATACATATTTAAACAGATCTTTAAAGAATAATAACCTTTTTCCACTATAGAAAAATCCAGCCTTCTTTTTTTCTTTTTGAGTATAACAAACCTAGCAATTTGATCCTGAACAAACAGAATTACAAAAGAATATCCAAAGATGAACCACAAGAAAATTCAGCCTTTTCATTAATCTGACGTCTCAGTTCAGCAAATAATTGACTACTGGCCAAAAAATGCGGATATGATAATTTTTGCATTGATAATATTTATTGGTAGTGAAATCATCACCCAAACACAAAGAATTCACTATGAAAGTAGTCATAGCAAGTTGTAGTTAATCAATTTTACATTCGAAATGTTAAATTTAAATTCTTAAATTCTTTTATGTATTTATTGATTTGTTTTCCACTCTATAAAGGTAAAAATAGATAAATAAAAAAAATATAAACAGAGAAGTTAAATTCAATTTATTATTTAAGCAGTTGGTCAACAGACTAAGTGATGAAAGATGAACAAAAAATTGTAAACCCTACCTTGAATGAGAAATTACTAAATGAGTAATTAATAGATGAGCCCATCTCGAACTCTGCAAGACCTCCACATTCATCTCCCTGTTCATTTTTGTTGCCCATGGATGTGGTCAACCTCAAATAATATGTAGCCATACTAAATCTTAAAGTTCTGCGTATTAATTAAATTAAGCTAAACTTTTAGGACCATATACCAATTCTTCTTGGCGATTGCTGAGGCAGCTACTGCTACCACTTAAGCTATCAGCATCACTGGAGTCCTCAAATTCACTGGCCGGATATACATTTTCAACTGTATTCCATGAGTAGCGACTTGTGAAGTAACTGGTATCAAGTGCACTCTCTGAAGTTGGAACAAATGCAGCCTGCGGAAAATGACAAAGGTTAAGATGGTTGGTCAATCTAAGACCTTGAACACTAATAAACCATATTAGTATTATATAACAGAAAGGACATTCACTACCTTCTGTCTGGCAAGCGTGTCCCAGTTGATATCTTTGAAGAATATGTGCTGCTTCACCTGGATGATAAAATTTTACTCATATAATCACAGCAGCAAAGGAAAAGAGGCAAATATGTAGACCAAATACTTAACAAGGCATGAATCAAACACTTGAACTGAGAACCAAGATCACCTCTGATGCTCCTCCGGCTCCAAGTCTCTGATGAGGATCTTCTGTCAATAATCTGGAAATTGAAATGTAAATGCAACTATGATTAGACCACAAACTTAATCAATTCAATAAAACTAGCCCCCCATCTTGGCCAAGTAAATGTCACACCTAGAAAACTACTCTTATATAAAAATATCACATCACAATAGAAGCAGCACAAAATCTTTAAAATGAAACTAGTTATGAGCATGAAATCATCACTATTAACAAATCTGAGTACCTGTCACAGTAAAGAATGCATTCTCTGTAGTAGTTGCATTTTAACACATCGTATAAGAAAATTCTATACAAAACAATGGATTGCCTCAGGGGACGAGCCTGAAATTGGCATCCAGAGGCCTGATTGTGTAAGAACCAAAAACATGGGGTCAAACTAAACAAAATAAAAATGTTTTAGAGGATGAATTATATACTTATGTCATTACTTAGGTTAATTGCACATATTTGGTTAATCCGGGCCCTTTGTTTCATTCATTTGTTCTCCAATTGGAGATATAAATGGTAAAACCATGAACACTTGAGTTAACTGTCAAATATAGGCAAGCCGCCTTAATTAGCATGAAACAAAGGTTTAACGTTTAAACAAAAAATTTTCAACAAATAACTTTTTTCGTTGACAAGGGACATATAATACACACTAATGAAATTGCAAACAACAATAATTCAGAAGATAAAGCATTCCTCATCATATACATGATAAGACACTAAATAGGCCAGTTTAGGTTCATATAAGCAATGATAGAGTTTGCCAAAAGTGTCCCAAAGAAATAACTATATAAAAGAAAAATCAAAAGATTTACTTACCGATCAATCAGATCATGAGCTTCAGGGCTCATTTCTTCAGGAACTAGAGGCCAAGGTATTTTACGGTTAAGAATATTATCGAATATTTGCTGGAATCAAAACAGAAAATAATAACTGAGGTGTGGTCTCGGACCTCAATCAAACGAAAGAAAAGTAAGAAAGAAATAAGTAAATCCAGATGTAAACTCATGTTTTGACCCCTACAATTAATTCAAGCATAAAATATCTTTCCCCATTTGTTAAAGAAAATAACTTAAACATAGTGGAATTCTTCCTGTAACAGCACCCACCTAAAAGGTAAGGACATAGGTAAAAACAAAAAAATCAGAGATGACAATAAAAGATAGAAAAAAAGGGTGAACTGGAAAAACAATACAATAACACCAAAGAGAGTAAAAAAATAAAAATAAAAATAAAAACAGAATCACCATTTGCAAGAACTAGCATATTGAGGAATGTGCTAACCTGCGGGTGCTCAGCAGTAAAGGGTGGTATGCCAACAATCAATTCAAATAAAATGACACCCACAGACCACCAATCTGCAGTTGTGCCTGAGGAAAATTGTATAACCCAATGACTTTTATCATTCTTATAAGTTATCGGCAAAATATTTAGAGAAAACAGGCTTGACGGGTAAAAACAGAAAAAGCAAAATAACCAGGTGCCACCATGGTTTGAAAATTGCAAGAAAACATCATACTACAAAAGTGATTGTCATTACTAAAATTCTAAAACTGTTACTTTTAGTAATAACAATTTCAAACATTTATAACCAACAGAAATCATATGGATCCAACTTCTCTAAGAAATCATGCAATTGTATTTATTTAAGGATGGCCACAATTTAGCATGAAGTTCAACTTTAATACAAATGAAATGAAAAAAGAAGATATTTATAGCACCTTAAACTCAAAAAAAGGCTATACA
The DNA here is from genome assembly GCA_032401905.1 of Swietenia macrophylla. Taxonomy (NCBI): domain Eukaryota; kingdom Viridiplantae; phylum Streptophyta; class Magnoliopsida; order Sapindales; family Meliaceae; genus Swietenia; species Swietenia macrophylla. Next base: position 8,353,299 of record CP135568.1, on the reverse strand, counting down.
AACCATGTCCTGTTCCCAAAAGTATTTCTGGTGCCAAGTAGTCAGGTGTGCCCACAGCAGAACGTTTCTTCCGCCTTTCTTGCTGATGCTCAGATGCAATCAACTCTGGTTCGTCTTCCCCAAGCAGAGATGTGCCACTAACTGCTGGACCAGATAAATCATCTGTGCTGTTGATGAGACCAACTTTTGAGAGCCCAAAATCTGTCAACTGCTCAGATGGAATGAAAGACTTCACTAGAGAGTAACTGAGAAAATGCTTCATTTCGATACCTCAAATATGACTACAATTATTAAACACTAAACAGTAGCAAAATAATTAAGCTAAAGAGAAATTTTATCCATGTTTAAACTTCATTCACCATTAGGTCATCAAAAGACATGAGGTCGCATGATAAGGACTGTCTTTTAAAAATTCCAAGGGAGGGAAGTTGATCCCAATTACTTGATCAATTCTTTTCTCCTTCATGTAAGAGAATTAAACATGGCCATGACAAATGAGGCAAGAAATTTATGGTACATCATGGAAAAGATATTAAGAAGCAAAAAAACTGCTTTTTGAGACAAGAAATTTATGACACTTTATGGCATGCTAGAGCAAAATACTAACCACTCAAAAAGAAGTTTATCCAAATTTAAATACTACCATTAGACCATTACCTATCAACTTAAACTTGTGGGATCAGTGGTTTCTCAAAATTGTAATACAGCCAGTCTGGCCAAGAGGTCTTGTGTTTGAATCCCCCTATTGTATTAATTATCTTTATTTGATAATAAACAAAAAGAAGCTAGAAGATTGTATCAATAAATGCAAAAGGATAGGAGATATGTGTCTGTGTTGTCCACAGAGCAAACAGAAAACAAAAAAGAGAAATCCCCCCGTTGTATTAATTAAGTTATAAAAAGTTGTATTTGTACTTGTGTATGTGTCTGTGTTGATTAAATCGAGACTTATAAATGAAGGCACAAAAGAGCTTAAATATTATCAATTTGGAACATTATATTACCTGTTTAAACTTTTAAAAACAGTAGTTTATCAACAGAATAGATTTATTCCAGAACAGAAATTCAGGGAAAGAGATAAATACTCAAAAAATTGGCATCTTACAAGAGAATAAAGTACTATAACTGACTTTTGTCTAAACAGGCAATTAAGGTTATGCCACCTTAGAATTGTCAATTCAAAATTACGGAAAATAAATAGATAGATGCACACATCTCAGATTCTGCATCGTAAACCCAAAACTAGTTACCTTGATATGACCGTCATGTGCAATCAACAAATTGTCAGGCTTCAAATCACGATGAACTACACGCAAAGAATGTAAATATTCCAAGGCAAGCACCTGGAAAGAAAAGAATACATTCAGCATCACCAAAATTGTGAAGGTCAGAAAGGGGGTGAACAAAACGAAAAGAGAACTTACAACTTCTGCTATGTATATGCGAGCAACATCTTCATCTAAGCAGCCTAAATTTCTCAACAATGAATATAAATCCCCTCCATTCAAATACTCCATCACAAGGTACAAATTCTCACGGCATGTAAATGAATAGAAGAACCGAACCTGATACAGCTTCCACTCAAGTTAGAACAGAATTAAAATATCCAATTCAATGTAAAACTCTTTGCAAGCTAGACCTGCTCACCACAAAAGGATTGCGAACTGAAATCAATATATCACGTTCTGCTAATATACTTTCAACTGCATTCTTGCGGATCATATCTGCCTTTTTAAGAACCTAACAAAATGGCACAAATAACAATTAAGTTCGGACAATTTAAACCAACTTCCCAATAGTTGACAGTCCTCAATGAACCAAACAGGAAAATTACAGTAAGTCAGTATAGATATATACACTTAATGAATGCCTTCCAACCAGCATTGACTTGCTAACTATTGTAATGAAAGGGAATAGAATGAATGAAAAAGTAATAATGCACATACTACAATAAAACCAACTTCCAACAAAGTTTTAACAAACAACACCAAAATGATGGTACCAATAAAATTTCAAAAAAAAAAATGTGATTATAGGTTTTGAATGATGCAGTACATAACAACGCTGAATAAAAAGTAGAAGGAAACTGAAAGCATAATAGTCAAAGCCAAATTAAAGGAAATAGCCAACTTTTGTAGCCCAAACACTTTATCCCAAATAAAAATAAGTTACCAAATTGAAATAGCAAGAACAATCAAATCTAGCTGCTGCAACCTTTACTAATATAGAACTTTCATGAACAGCTTGTTGGGTAAATGCTGTTCACAGATCTCCGTAATATCAGCTTGTTTTGGTAACTTGCGAAAGCACTCAAATTTAGATCTGAAAGAACTATCTGAAGCAAAGTTGCATGGTTAAAAATCATTAGTGTAATTGTTTCATATATACACAAAGTAATAAAGTTTGTCAATGAAGCCTATTATCAAATAGAATGCACTTTCCATGAACATGTACAGGTTATGTGCCAATTTTCACCAAAGGCTGCTTTCTATGGATTCCAATAAGCACATCAAGGAAGCATTATATGCCCAATATAACTACTAACAGTAAAGTTCATGCCGTATTATAAGCAATTTTGGCTTCAAACAAATATGGCAAATTAATCAATTCAAATCTAGAAATCAGTTTTCCAACCTTTCTAAGGATATAACATCATTGGGAGGTTGCTTAAGAGGACTTGCACACTCAGATTGATAGTTTGGCAATAACTGTTAAGAATATCTCACTAAGCATCAATATATGTCCCTAAGCCCTCACAAATAAACCCCAAAAAAAAAAAGAGAACAGAAATCTGATTTCTGTGTATTAATGAAAGAAAAAAAATTTCATTTGGATACCTGGCGTACACAAGGATGCAAGAACATCCGCAAAACAAGGTATCTATAACTGTTCAAAAGAACACAAAAAATTTTTGAGAGTATTCTTCTACAATAAACTGAAACAGCCCCCAGAACAGCCCTTAACCCTTGTATCCCAGACATGCTGTAAAATGCCCCCTCAATTCTAACATTGGACACATCTTTAATTAGTCACTATGTTAAAATCGGGAATATAGACAACATGATAAATACAATGATATACTTTCTCAATTTGAAAATATTTTTATATTTTGTATGTGATGGTTAAGTTCAGTACTTCTCTGGTTACATATGTATCCAATTTTACTACTTCGCTGAACGTTTATCACATAAATTGAAAAGTTATTTAGATATCAGATGGTAACCAAATCAGTTTATTTTGCTATGAAATGTGTTAAACAGAGAAGCTGGCAAGGTGACACAGATGTCACATCACAAAAAGTAAGAAACAATATGAGTCATAGAGTTCAATCGATTATGTAAATTACAAAGAAAAAGAAAAGGAGTTCCATTGGCCCTTATCATCAGATTATCTAATTTATATATTAGATCGAGAAATATTCAAGCCATATGGAAGCTGGCACTCAAAAACAGTAGCAACACCTGGGTCCTCCAAAAAGGTGTTCAGAGCAACAGTTTTATGTTATATTTCTGAATGAGAATTTGCAGAGAATTCCTGATTATAGCAATTATTTTTCTGTGGACTATACATTTCTGTCAATCTGGGGATAAAATTTTGATACCCAACGTAAAATTTTTCATTATTCTTCTTAAAGACAGAACAAGAAAATGAGGAATTTCTACCTAAACTGAGTTTGCTATTCAACTTGAAACACTAGCTCTAGAAGAGACAATTTTTATCCAAAGTTATCAGGACTCTGCTAGAAAAAAAAAAAATAATTAGCAGTCATTGTCTAGGCCACAAGGCAAAGTTACTGAACCTCAATAAATAACAGTACAACTATTATATAATGCATGACCTCTCACAATGAGCATCACCATTGAGAATAATTATTCTAATATCATTATCAGGTAAATGAAACTATTTTCAATAAGTAGGCCTTTAGCAAATAAGCAGAATTGTGTGAACTTCAACCTAAAAATTATTATCACAAAACAGGAAGTTTAGTTCATAAATTCTCTGGCTTGTCTATTACATAACAACTGATCAAATAAAAATATGAAACCAAAAGTACCCAACACATGCTATGCTTTTGATACAGCATGAATACTTCCACTCACTGTTCACCAAATAGATTCTTATTTATTATTCAGAATGGTTTGCCTTACAATTTATAATCCCAGGAGAAGAAACAGAACAGAATTCATTTCAAAACAATGATTAGCACTTACAAAATGAAGGATATAGTGTTTTGTAATCTGCATCCAAAATTTACTTCTCCAGGGAATTAGTGACTTTTTATTCATTGTGGGTACTTTATTACTCAACACGGAGAGTAAAAAGGATGATTTCAATTAACAAGGTTGAAATCTACATGGTTAATAAATTCATCAGTACTACTAGAAACATTAGCACAAGAATATATTGTGTTCTACAAACATTTTGTCAATGTTTGCATGATATACATTTTTTGAATACTCTAAGACACATTAGATAAATCTATTTTTGCTTCCTTGTATGTTTCTATGAGGTCATTATCACTTTATGCTCACCATGTACTTGGAAATGGCCCCGCCTTTTCAGTGCATTACCTTACAGAAACAACATTTAAGAATTGCACGCAAGTCCATACAAAGGCTTCAATATAGGATGGCCAAGTTAAAAGCTACGAAAAAAAAGGACCTAACATTATAAAGAAATTGAGAAGAGGACAAAAAAGGGTCTTGCATCAATAGCCATAACAATCTCATGTCACAAATAATTTAAAGAAAGAGAAATGGGAAAACCATTACAAGAGATATCAGTACATGAAATTTATCATTTAATTTACACTTTCAAATGATTTAAAATGATGAGGAAGGAACTTCAATAGAACCTCCAATCAGAATCACTTCCAATAGAACAAAAGGGAACTAAAGTTGTGGGGAAATATGGAAGAAAAATGATAATAAATCACAATAACGGTATCAAATGTAGGTACCTTTATTGCAAAAAGATCCCCTGTGGTTCTCTTTTTCGCTAGGAAAACCCGACCAAATGCCCCACGACTGATTGGTTTTATTATCTCAAAATCATCTATAGAAGTACGGTCCTTTGAAGAATGTACAGGGCTTGTTCTCAAGCTACGAACAACATCATCTTCCAAAGGAGCATCTTCATCGATTACAGTGCTAGTAATATCAACTTTATCATCAGGCACTAGCTCACAAAGCTGCAAATACTTCTCCCTACGTAATCACAGTTCATGTCAGGCTAGCACATTGAAGACCTGTTAAAACTCTTCTTGATCTCTAGTTATGAAAGTTTCAAAAGGAATGTCTAGCAAACTCTTGCTTAGAAAGGTAAATGTGCCTGTGTGGATTGATGTTCTCAACCACTAGAGCACCAAAATACTCACTGAATCAGCTTCTCGATACGAGTACTAAAGGTCTCCACCGTGAGTGCATCAAACTTCCTACGCTCAGTGACAACCCTTAAGTCTTCAAGACAAGATAGCAAATAAGGAATCGTGCGTTCATCATCCAATGGCATAGTTGCTACACATCTTGCAATGTCAGCAAGTTCATTCATCTGCATCACCAAAAAAGAATTTTAGCTCGATATCACCAGCATTTCAAATTATATACTGATCCATTATTGATTATTCGTAAGCACTATGATATAACAGGGACAGAAAATGCATATTACACATCTACCCCATAGTAGTATGCTACTCATGGAAAATAAGATGCAATCAATACCTAAATCTTATTAAATAGTTTGATGTAAATTACATTTACTGCACCGTTCAGTCCATATGCATCTACCTAAAAGCTACATAGAAGTTTTGCCACCAGATACATAATCATCTAAATTGATATTGGACTGACCCTAAATCAATCAGTGCACTACTGTTCCATTTATCTCTATCAAATTACTCTTTAACAAAAGATAATAATTGTAGAACAAATCACTGGACTGAGTAACAGAATGGTTGAGCCTATACCCCAGCATGAACACTGAAAATGGACAAAGAACGCTGAACATTCAGTGAAAAGTCTCACATTAATCTTGATTAGAGTATATAGAAGCCTTTTATATTCTGATGCATATTAAACATGGTTGCAATAACTGATTTACATTATTCAGGTCCATGCAGCTTATCCAAGACTATGCACAAATTATCATTGGAAGAATGCATCAAATATGCAACCATTTGATTGTTTGATAACTGAAGTACCCCGTCATTGCAGGTAATAGTAACCTCGCTTAAAGGAATTCCCAAGAAAAAGAGATGGGGAAGCCAAATTCATGACCAATATTATTTTCTAAATGGTGCTTTCTAAGCTTATTTCTAAGAGGAAAATATTGTTTTAGATAAGGATAAAAAGGTCCTGTCATTGATTAAAAAAGCAAATTCATATCATCTTCAGAGAGTGCATATTCAAAAGTAAAAGTTGAAAACACCAAAATGTTGCTTCTAAGTTTTCTTTATAAAGTTAGAAAAAGAAAAATTGTTTTCTCCAAGTCATTTTGTGAAAACGTCAACCAAACATGTTTTTCCTATTTTCTTTTTGGAAAACAGAAAATGCATGTTAGAATAGCATACCACACACCAGCTAAGACTTCTTTCGTTTTGCCAATTTGGAAAATTCTTAAGATATAACTTTACACTATAATACTAATCCATGTATGGCATGTAAAAAGTACTAACAAAAACCTAAAGCACAGGAGGATAACATACCCAGATGACACCCAAGACCAAACAAAATCAACAAAACTAATCTGCTCTAAACAGTTAATAACTTTAACACAAGAATAACCAAGAGCAACAACTATGCTCTTAATATACAGAATATATAGAAAGATCTTAGAGCTGTTTTCAACACTTTCTACACTGATGAATATGCCCCAAGAATTTTAAATTGAGCATATACTCTAACACGCACAAAATACAAAATCACAGAATTGAAGAACAAAAGTTGAATGATGCAGATACCTGCGGAAAATCATCATGCTCAGACAAATTACCCTTCCCTGTCAATAGCAAGTCTATTTGACTGGTTCTTGGAGTTAATAAAGGAGACCTAGGTGTCATGCTACCAGCAGATGATGTTGTCATTCCTTGATCAGATTTTGGACCGAAACGTGTTTTACATGACATGGAAGGTAAACCCTTCAGGTCATCCATAAAAACAGAATTATCAGCTTCAGGAACATAGTCAAGCATGTCCTCCAAGCCTCTCCGACACCAATCACTGAATTTTGGAGAGAGAACATCAGATTCTTCAGTCACACTTGAATTTGATACTTTTGCAACATCTGGGCTCCCTACAGCAACACCATGGATATCCTTCTGTGCGAAGGATTCCATGATCTTCTCAAGTGTTTCAGCAATTCTGGCAAGACGTTCATTGACACTTAGAGCCTTCTGATCACATCGGTCAGCAATTGCACAAATTTTTGAGTGGTCTTCCACATGCAATGTTGGAACCTCTTCTTCACAAATTCGACAAATTATTGAACTACTGTCGTCAGAAATATTTTGTTGATCTCCCCAGTAACCCCAAGAAACTTTATGTTGGTGCTTGGAAGAATGTTCCAGAGTTTCTTTAGAAGTAGGAAATTCAGGAGGCTTAGCTGTCATATCCACCTCAGAATCTCCTTGACTGTTATTTAAACTTTTCAAAGGTGCAACTTTACTATCATTCTGCTCCTTTGACGTAAGACTTTCCTTTGAGATTTTTCCTGCTGGAACTGGAAGTTTCTTCCAAGAGGCCATCCGATCTCTACCAGCTGGGGACTCCAAGTTGTTTGCATTGTCATCACAAGAAGGAGAAAGAATATTTCCCTGCTGTATAACATGGTCTCTCTTCCAATCCAAGCCATGTTGTTCTTGACTATAAGATTTCCTTGCTGAACCCGCCTTTGAGGCCCTTGCAGCACTAGAATTTTTTCCCTCCCTTTCCATGCCCTGAGGAATTCGTTTATCTGCGGAATGCAGTAATCTTGACTGACGAAGCTGGAAGACATGCTCATCTTCTGCTAACCCACTTTCCTTGTGGAATTGCAACAATCTAGTACACCTTGTGAGAATGAAAAGCATTCTGGTATAAACCTGCTTCAGCATACCCGGAGGAAGTTCTTGACGCCTATCATCTAATTCCTGAACTATGCCTTCACACTGTAGCCAAAATTCTCCAGGTGATGTCATAGCACAGCTCCGAGCCAAAACCAGCAAGTCCTCTATAGTTTCCTGCCACTCCGGATGACTTTCTGCATTTTTTTCAAGAATTCCAACAAGATCTCCAGCAAAAGTAGCCAAATCAGAGTTCACTTCTTCCTTTGCTTTATCAAATTTTGTCCGAATCACAACCAAGATCTCCTGAATAAAGCAGCAAACTGGATAAATACAAAATTAACTTTTGAAACCATAAATCATCCATCACCAGCAAGGAAATATAACACAAAAGAACCAAAGTACCTCCACATTATTTAAGCCTCGAGGCTTCCAAAATGGAAAAGGACGTACACCTTTAGAGTTTAACTCATGGGAGAAACTTTTGACATCGGTAGGAAACCTCTTTCTAGGAGCACTAGTGAGACGGAGTATAGCTTGAAAACGGGGAGATTCGGACTCCTTTGGGTTTTCATAGTCGTACGAATTCTAGAGAGAATATATCAAATTTTCAACAGAAATATGACAAGTAAAAGAATCTACAATAACAAACACTAAGACTGCAGGAAGAGCATCATTGAAGATCCTTCCAACATACCTCTGGTGTAATAACATCTGAACTTCTTAAGCTACCATTGCGGCCCCATGATGATTCAGATCGTGCTGTTAAGGTAATTCAAGGTATCAAAGATAGCATTTACGAAAGAGATCAAATAAATTTGCCAATTCACTTTAAAGAGTTATTCAAAGAAATATCCAGATCAATTAACATCCCGTATTGCATTATTTCTCAAGAAGATAACCTATTTTCTTAATGAAGCAAAAATGAAAGAATAGCAAAACCAATGCGAGGAAAAAATTTACATACCAAAAGGAAATGCAGAAAGTACATGAAAAATGGGCTTGAAAACAAGTTAAGACGGGTATTTTATGGATACAGAATCCTTATCATGTAATGTTTCCTTGGGTGCAAAAACAATATGATGGCACCACAACTATAGTATTTTCATCCAGCCCAGTTACAAAAATGAGTTAAACATTCTACCAATGAATTTTTCATGCAGAATTTTGATCCTATCTAAGTTATGTTGGTTCTGCAACAGAGGCGATGGATTACAAGGATAATATACTTGCTTTCAACTTGACTAGTTCAAGGGATGTATGGGAATACTTTTACACCGAGTTATCAACCAACCATAGACTTAACAAGTCTAATTTTATATTAGACCTTTTTTATAAGAAACAAGGAAAGTGTCGATACTATGGTGCTAATTGGTTCAACTAGTAGAACTTCTTAAGGTGGTACAAGAGGTATGGGGCTCAAATCCTGCTCACATTGGGCTCGGGAGAGGTTTGGTTCATTTAATGTAATATTTAAGAACAAAAATAAAATAAAAAAGGAATGAAACATCACTGTCACCAAATACGTAGTTTCAACTTCCCTTAAGGGTAAACATTCAAAGAAAAGACAGGGAGAGGGAGAGAGAGAGAGCGAGAGAGAGGGAGAATGATGTGGAGTCAAGGACAGAGAAATAACAATGAGACTGTGTTGCAAACTAATGGTAACTGTCCAAAAACATCTTTAGGGCAGACATTAAAAGCAAAGGGCAAGAGAGGGAAGTGATGAGGAGCCAAGGACAGAGAAAAGCATGGCAGCAAACCAATGGAAACTGTCTGATAACATCTACTGCAAACAATATAAACTGTTTTGTGTTTATTATCAGCATATTGCCATTCGTCTTCCATAAGTTTATGTTCGATAGGTTCCAATCATCTGTCATCGCACTCATTAGCATAAAAGATTTGACAACAATTACTTAAACATGTCTATTTCTGCATTATTTCACAAAGCAATCCCTATACAAACACCAGATCATCCAATATGATCCGGAGCCAATGTTTATTATCAGTTCATCTATCTATAAGAGTTTCAAAAATTTTGCTTTTCCTCTCAATCAATGACCAAACAATGCAATTAGTTGATACACCACAAATTCCCAATTTGTTAACAGTATAAATTTCTACCTTGACTCAGTTGTGAAAAATAACATACTGATAAGGATTAAAAGCAATAACATGCTGATAAGAATTAAAAGCAATTTGAGAAGATCCAAGGTTTTTTTTTTTTTTCTTTTTAACTTTGTGAAAATCTTTTCACCTTAGATATGATAAAACATACATGAATAACAACGTTGAATGGACTGTCAGACAGGAAAACTCAGATCTCAAGAAAGAACACAGCTTTACATATAAATTTCATAAAATGTACGTACAATATCTTATTTTAAAATTATAAATTTCTCAAAAACTAATCACCATTTACAGCATTTCACATGTTCTCTTTCTCTTGCTTCTTCAACTTTTTTCTTTTTCTCTTTTTTTGGGTAGGGATGGGCAGAGAAGCAGATGTAAATTTTGCAAGGATATCAAGCATTCTGGAGTTTTCAAGAGGCAAAAAGACCAAAATAATGTTGGGATGTAACTAAGACTGAATAATTAACCATAACCGTTACTGCTACTTAGTTTTATAGTCCAACTAAACAATGAAAAGGAGGCCAGGTTATGCTCTATCAAAGCTTTGATAGAAGGACCATAACATCCAATTCATACATCTCAAACTTATATCATACAGCATGACAAGAACAAATTCAAAAAGAGCAGATCAGGAGGGAGAGGGAGGTTTTGGATCCACAGCCAACTCTGATTACTAGTTCATCTCTTCATTTCGAGATTACATGAACTTTGCTTTTGCACTAAACCAGAAACCTAGAGAAAGCAAATCAACAATGCTAATTGATACCCCACATGGTTCCAAGCGGTGAATAGAACAAATTTTCACCTACATTCACTTCTTTGTAACTAGCAGCATGATTGTAAAATTCTCAAACAACTTGAGAAAATCTAAGGCTCTATGTTCTTTCTATTAACTTTTTAACCCCAAGTATGATTCATGGTCACAAATAGTGTCGGGTGTAGCAACTACCAAAAACCAGGACCCAAGGATAAAAAAGGGCAGTAACATCAACATAACTCAATTCAGAAAATATTATATCTTATTGGTCAAACTCCTTTCAAGAATTTACATGGTTACTAGAAACCATTAACTCCTATTTGCCTTGACTATTCAAAAGGATGGCATTTCAAAAGGAAAGAACAAATAAATTCTTCCAAGCATGTGCATGATGAGTGGAGCAAAAGATGAGATGAAAAATGATCATAAAACCCAGAGATAGTCCTGCCAAAATAGAGCCTGGGAGGCGTAAATACAAAATTGGCCAAAATTTCATATTTTCTTCACTTAGTGGATACTTCCGAGACCAGTATCAGCACCGGTCTATCGACAACACAAGACTTTTACCATAGCAGCAAACAATGGCCCTAAAGTTGAGATGGCAGATCACCAAAACAAAAAAAAAAAAAAATCATTTTTTGCTAAGAAACATAAGAGAATTAAAATTATCTAGACGCAAAATATCCCCAAAAGCACCTAAAATTTTCAATGCCTATTTCCTTGATTTTGTTATTGTCCTCCTACTTGGGGCACAAAAACAAAATGTACAACTCGTCCAAATACTCGACATTTATGTCACACAAACCACCAGGCTTCGAGCATGTTTACAAGATGGCTATTCTTAGTTCTGGCATATCGGGGAAGTATGAAAAGGGTCATCAAACACCAATGAAGTACTTTTATTGTAGCAGCAACAGGGCCAATAGTGAAAAGCAATCAAATAGAATAAGAGGGTGATCTAACAACTACTAAAGCGCACAACAAACACCAAAAAAGTATTATACTCCATGATTAAGCAGCCATACCGTTTGCATTTTCAAGCTGAGATAAAATCAAATAAGGCAAAACTTTTAATTAAAAGCAATAAAATACCTGCTTCAGAAGACGATTCACCCGTCTGGAAACGGGACCTAGCCTGCAAATTAGGACTCTGTTCTCTAGACTGCCCACCGCTACCAACAGACATTCTATCAGATTTATTCACAGTATCACCAACACCAACACTCTCAAATTTACTCATCAAATCCTTCTTCTTTCCCCCACTTCCCGACTTCCCAGAACTAGAATTCCCATCATTATACCCACCAGGCCTCGATAAATTACTCGCCGCAGAACCTTTATCCCCTTTAAAACTAAAAAAGCTATCCTGAGGCAACGGCCCCGACCGAGTCTTTATCCGATTCAGTCCCAAAGACGACGCAAGTATCGGAGACACCGAACTGGGCACTTCCTTTTTAACATTCACTCCCGCATTCAACTTCGAACCCGAATCCGTGAAACCGGGTTTACCCGGAGTAGTTGCTCCTGGAGCTGAAATGGTTTCTTTACCTTTGAGTTCTTTCTTTTTGACTCCATCTTTGACTTGGGTCTGCTTACAGGTAACAGCACTGAGGCTGCTACTAGTATTTGGGATATGAGCGGCGGTGTCTTTAGAAGTGGATTTGGGTTTTTTCTTATCGGATCGTTTCGGGGAATTGGATCCGATAGATCGGGGGCTGGATCCGTCGGGACTGGAGGAATCCGATTTCTTGGAAGAGAAGAAAAGCTTGTTCTTGAAGACCATTTTGGGTAAGAGTTAATTAATCTAGAGCTTGTTTAGAGATGATTTGCTAAGGCTGCAGCCCCACCATAGGCGCCAGGCTGCTACGGCGAACATTAGGCGAAACTTCCAGAGAGAGAGAAACAAAGAAACGAACTGGCGGGCAAATCTGAAACCGAGAGATGATTGGTTGGATGTGTTGAGAGAGAGAGAGTAGGAGGACTGAGCCAGGGAGAGAAAGAAGCGTAGTTGATTGTAAGAAAGAGAAGCGACAGCCAGAAAGTGGAAAGGTAGGAATTGTACAGCAGCCTTAACGGACTAATTGCCACCTGCTTAAGTTCTAATTAATGAGAAATTTTTTAAAATAATTTTATTTTAATATTTTTTATATTTATAATAATTTTAAAAAATTTTATTAAATTAATTATTGTTGATAATTTTATTTTTTATAACTATTTTTTATATTTATAAAATTAAAAAAATATATATTGTCTACGCATTTTTTTTCGACTGTTAAAAACTTTCATTTTCTTTTTATCATCGTATCAATGACTTAAGGGTACTTATAATATATTTTTATTTTATTAATTTAAAAATAAATTTTCTTTTTAACTCGTATTTAAATTTTTAATTTATATTTATTAAATTAAATTAATAATAATTTTAATATTAAATTTAATGTAGAATTTTTTGAATTTTAATTTTAAATTAAATTTTATATGTTTATTATATATGTATTTTATGAATTTGTTTAATTTCAATTAAAAATATATTATTTCATATGAATTTCTTTAATTTATACTCAATATCAATTTTTTATTTTAAAAATTATCAATATTAAATCATCTATATTTAAATATTATATATATATATATATATATGTATATATATATATTAGATATATAGTTGATATTATGCCAGTTGGTATTCGTTATAGAGAATTATGAGTTACAATATCATATGGTTTAGAAAAATATCGTGATAAAAAGATCGAACGCTTATCAATTTCAAAAAACATTAAATATCAAAAGTTATTAATGATGTTATATGACTTTATCAAAATTGAACTAATAAAATTTGTTATTTAAATGAAAACGAGTTTCGTAAACAATAAAACAAGGTTCGTTTTATATGTTGATATCGATAATGATTATAATGTATCTGTCTTTACAAGCAATATCGTGGTATCAATTAGTAAACATCTTACTCTCTTTTACATCACTATGGAGTAAATAGTTGTTGATGATCATAGAATATTTTGTATTTTTTATTTGTAAATTACTAATCTAGAAGTTCACATATAACTATTTATTTCTTTTTTTGGAAGTAATCAAATTAACTTTAGTTAAAATTGTTTATCAGACGATATATATATATATATATATATCTTATAGAATCATCACCTATACATCGTGAAAATACTACAATTTATAGTCAGTACCTACCATGCAAGTATAATGAGAATCTTATATATAATTTTTTTCATAATCAACCACATATAAACGGTGAAGATGCTTATAATATTAACGATACACTTAATACCCCATATAGAAATTATTGCAATAAGAATAGGGATGGCTCTACGAACATGAGTTGTGAACCATATTATACTAACTCAATAAGGCATCAAAATGATATTCCATGATCATCAAGCTTTCCATGTTTGACACCAATTTTACCATCAATTGTTTGGCTACAGTAAACATAATCTACCTCTACTCATAATATTATATCTATTGGTTATATTTTTAATTCAAAAAAGAAGTTGCATGATGTACTTGGTATATTGGCACTAAATAACTGTTTTCAATTTCAAGTTTTAAAATCTATAATAGACCGATTTGAGATGAAGTATGTAATTGATAGATATAGATGGCGAATTTGAGTTATTAACACAGATAAAAATGGTGAATATTAGTTTATTAATCGTTTTTAAAAAGTTCATATTTGTCAAAGGAATCAATTGTAACCCGGTCACTATCAAACTAATTGTCAATTTATTGATAAATATGTAATAAACAAATTTTAAAATATTAGTAGAATTTACATTCCAAAAATATTCGAGATAACATACATTATGAATTTAAAGTTCATGTATCTTATCATAAGGTATACCTAGTTAGAGAAGAGGCACAAAAATTGGCATGCAAAGACCTAATTGAGTTATTTAAATTACTACCATAATTTTATTATATTTTGCAATAGTGTAATTTATGTACAATCACGTATATAGAAACAAATGAGGATGATAATTTTTTGTATCTTTTCATAGCATTGGGCACGTCGATTAATGACTTTTATACATCAATTTAATCAATAATTTCTATTGATGGCACATTTTTTGAATGGTATATACCAAAAACTATATTTGCTGCAACTGTTCTTAATGAAAATAATCAAATTTATCTTATAGTATTTAAAATGAAGGACTTTGAAAATAATACATCATAGAAATGATTTTTAGAGAAATTACGAGATATACTTGGACATATTTTAGATCTGGTATTTTTGTTAGATCGACACAATAGCATCATAAAAGGATTAAAGAAAGTGTTTTCTGATTATTACTATGATTTTTATTCCTATCATAATTAAAAAAACTCAAGGTAAAGTACAAGTTCAAAAATTGTAAAAAAAGATATTTTTTTGTCATGATTTTATTTTGCTGTCAAGGTATATATTTATACTAATTTTGAAAATTATATGGGTAAACTGAGGTCGATACTCTCAGATACAGTTAACTATTTACATAATAAAGTGAGATTTCATAGATGGCACAGATGTCACTTTTCAGTAAGATAATATGATATAATAACAACTAATATCGCAAGAAGTATTAACGGCTTACTGAAGGATGCACGAACTCTTCTAATTATAGTCTTAATGGATTTGATATAATTAATGTTAGAATATTAGTTTTATGAAAGGAGAGAAGAAATTGTTAAATATAATAAAGGCACTTTAACTCAAGTAGCAGAAAATAAGATTAAACAGGAAGATTGCTCATTTCTTATATTATCAATGTATCATGTTTTCCGACATGAGTTTAAAGTGATAGATAAGGGCAAATTATTATGGCCAATTTAAGCACAAATACATATTAATGTCAACACTTTAATCTACAAATGTCATGTACTTATACAATATCAGCAATCAAACATGTTAAAAGCCGATATGGGAACTTTTGATCAAAGTACTATAAAAATGGTAGATTTTTAATAGTATATGTACACGAAAATTCACCCAATTGAAAACCAAAATTTTTAGAAGGTTCTAAATGAGGTGTATACTACTGTTGTTAAGTCATCAATAAGTCGTATTTTATCTAATTGACTAACAAATCAATGCATCTTATCTATGGGAGAAGATGCAATTATTTGTATATGTTCTCGTTATAAGTAATACAGACATAATTGAACAACATATAGAAATTCATTATATCGTAATGAAAATGAATAATTATATGTTATTGTATTTTCTTACATCTTACTTATTTATCATATGCAACTTTATATTTTATTTCATATATTATATTACATTTTACTTATTTAATATAAAAAAAATTTATAAAATAATGACTGAATCAATTAATAATTAATAATTTATTATTAGTAAACTAATAAATATCAATTATTTAGTAGTATTATGTTAAAATATTATCTTTTCTTTACAATATTATTATACGGTTGTTGTATTAAGCCTAAAATATTAAAGTATTTAAGTAATAGTAATATATTTGATAATTAATTTCATATTAATTAATAATTAATAACTTTTTAATATTTAGTTAATAAATAATATTATTTGAAATAATTTATGTAATTAATAACTTGTTTAATATTTATAATCAATTATTTACATAGTTTATTTTATTCATTCATTCATTATTTATTATTTATTAAATATTTTTACACTTGTTATTAAATAATTATTATATTTTTATTATTAATATCATATAAATTAATTAACAATGAATTATTTGTTAACTTTATTTTAAGAAGACATTAACTTTATATTTAATTTTTAATTAATAAATTAAGATTATTATATAATTAATTAATTATTAGATAATTAATATATTTTAGTATGTGTGTGCACGCGCGCATAAATAATTAACAATTGATTATTTGTTGACTTTATTTTAAGAAGAAATTAATTGTCAAGTTTAATTTTTAATTAGTATATAAGATTGATTTAATTAGAAAATAAATAATTATTATTTTCTTATTGTATGGTGTATTTTTTTATTTTTTTAATTATTAAATAAAGTACAAAAATTATAGTAATATAACTAATATAAATTGAGTATCATCAATATAATCATCACACATACAAATCAAGTGTCATTTTTATTTTAAAAAATAATCCATGCTCAAAAGTGAAATATCGTTGTTGACCTAAAATAATATACTGTATGAATTTACATATAAAAATCTTACAATCTGCATTCTCTATTGTCTGTTAAGATAACTCCATCATTCAAAAAAAAATAAGAATGCCGTACTTACATCCTACAAATTCGACCTCACACTATTAATACCATATATATACATCACAACGAATGGTAGTTGATATAATAGTGTTAATGCCTCGTTTATATCTCTATTAGAATAGTATTGTGGTGCTAAATCGTATACACGTATTTAGTGTCCAGGTATATCAATAATGCATGCAACTAATATTTACTACAAATCAATGTAAGAAATAAAAAATGATTAACAGTACTCCAAGATCTCTATATTTTGTCAGTGTCATCTATCACATGTTCTTGTATACTAAAAATCTATAGAAAAGTGCTCAAGTTAGCAATATTTTTGTTCAATTATTCCTAAGTATATAACAATTTTATCTGCATATTAGTAAAATTAACGTGAAAATAAAACTCAAATTGATAAAAAAAAAAAAAAGCAAGCATATGCAAAAGATAATTTGTGATACAAAACATATATATAGATATACAGAGATAACGGTCAAATTCTGTGATATCATATGAGGATACGCCATTTGTCATTGCGTGAGCAAGTAAATGTACTCAACTATATGCTAATCAAATTATAACATATATGTTAAAAATTAAGATAAGATAAATATTATAACATACTTACAGGTATGATATTTACATTATCCTCTAACTGCGCATTTAAATCAGAAATATTGCGAAACTATTAAGATGTCAATATAATCAAACGTGTCTATATAAAAGCATCTAAGTCTTCTAACCATTGTAGATACTGAACATATAAATTATTTGAATAAAGGCCAATGTGATTTACAACCAAGTCCCTCAGATACTGAGGTAGTGGTCGGCTAGAAGGGACTCCATGATTTCTTTTTAATAGATTAATACATAAACTTTTGACATATGACCATTCTTATACATCTGATCAAATCGACTATCGCAAAGGATACATGTGATAAAAAGTGAACATACTAAATTAAATAATAATATATTCTAAAAATTAGGAAAAATATTATAATTTAACTTTTATTATCTGAATAAGTGAGACAGTAATTGTCATTTACGAATGAAAGGAGCTTAGCATCTACTCTTGAAAGTCTGCCAAAAACTAACCAATACGGCTCATCACATTATACTTGACCTACTACTGGATATCTGATCTCATTCCGCAAAAGTCTACTGCTAATGCATCAAATCAATCTATCATGTTATATTCAATCCACTGGAAGTCCTATCTCATCTAGTGGTAATCTGAACTTAACGCTTAGAATTGATCCATCATATTATACTTAATTCACTAGATGTCATTTCTCATATTATGATACTATGAACTTATCTCGTCCAATAGATTCATTACACTTTTTCTAAAGTCATCGTCATAATAAGGGGGCGGTACAGGTAAATAATGATACAATGGTGGAAGATA
The DNA here is from genome assembly GCA_032401905.1 of Swietenia macrophylla. Lineage (NCBI taxonomy): Eukaryota > Viridiplantae > Streptophyta > Magnoliopsida > Sapindales > Meliaceae > Swietenia > Swietenia macrophylla. The sequence goes on along the minus strand of CP135568.1, from coordinate 8,334,727 downwards.
ATAATATGGCTGAGGTACTAACGCAGGTGAATGATAATATAACGATGGAAGAGAATAATGTGGTTAAGATGTGAGTGAATAATAATGTGATAATCTAAGAGAATAATGTTATAGATGCACAGGTGAATATCGATGTGACGATGTAGAAGCATAATATGGCGATAGCATCAGAAAGTAATGCATTATAAATATATATGAATAATAACGTGAAGGCATAGGAGACTGATGCTATAAAGATACAAACCAATAATGCGTAGATGGAATTGGAGAATAATAAAGTATATGCACATGCTAAAGTGATAACACAGACAAATAATTTGATTGTATATGTTACAACAAATTGGTATATATGTTTGAGTATGCATTACTTAACAATTAAAAAATTTAAATTATATTGCGTCAATAATTTTTACATATACATAGGAGTATTTGGCTCAAACATGTACCTTAGAAGTCTTATTTGTAAGCAAAATAAGCCCGTATTTGTCGTTTGACTGAATAACTTAAAGTAAATCTGCTACATACGGTCATTACTCTCGTAAGGATCAGACTGTAATATATTAAACACTAGCGGCCTCTAAAAAATTATATTGATAAATTTCAATATTTCAAACTATATAATATTTGCTTTAGTATGAAATTAATCTGCTATTTAAAAGTATTTATTTACAGCCTATATACAGTCTTCTTACCAAGAGATTGTTTAAAATTCTTTCACTACAGGATTCTTGGAGTATCATCACTAATGCAAGTTGCAATATAATTTTACAAGCTAGCCATGGTCTCATAAATCCAAAATAAAAGTATTAATACAATAAAGTGCTACAAAATAAATAACAATTTTAATTTTAGTACAATTAGTTTTTATAAATACCTAAAATGCAATAGGTATTCCAACAATATTGTAATTTCCTATAAAACTCTTGTTAGATGTATTTAAATGCAATGTATTTCTCTTATAATTAGTATATTATGCAAAAATTGATTGTTGTAACGATTCATTTGTATAAAAAAAGACGGCAAATTTTCATGGATATCAATATCTTCTAATATATTCAACAACCATAAATCTGCATAAGTCCGTCTAACTTTGCCAAACAAAAACTTTTTAAATAGATAAAAAAAGCGTCAATCACACCGCATCAATATCCAATATACTAGAAAAATCATGAAAGTTGTTTGTCTCAATATCGTCTAGCGTCATAATATCTAAATTACTGAAAAAAAATATCACTCAATCATGTACTTCGAGACATGTGACACATGCCAAGCACGTGACACAAGCAAAAGATCTTTATCCGTGTCATGCGCACAGTGCGTGCATGACAAGCGTTAGGTCTATCACTAGCGGAAGATATTCGCTTGTGCCTTTTTTATTTTTTGCATTGTTTTGATCAAATTTTCTAGTGTAAATTGTCAAAATCTTTCCCTTTTTAATATTTTTTCAACAATATACACATGTAACTTGTAAGATTTATATATTTTAATTAATTATTATTTTTATAATTATCATGCAAAATACAAGCATCACTAATTAATAACAAATTAACTATACATTAATTGCTTACAAGTATTTTTAAACTTAGTAATATAACAAAAATTAATAATACAAATAAGACTAACCTCTACTATTTTTATTGTTTTCGAAATTTATCAATCTATGTGTATACTTTTGGAGGTGAAGAAGAAAGTAAAGAAAGATGAAAAAAGGTGAAATGCATAGTAAATTTATTGGAATAAAATTGTCAATATAATTTATTTGGATAAAATTATCAAAATAAATTATTTTGGTAAGAATCTTTTAAAATTGGTTATAAATGTAAAGGAATGTTAAAATAAAATTATTTTAAAAAATTTTTCTTAATTAATTTGATTGCTTAAATTACAAATATATTAAAATTATTAATTATTATTATTATTAATTTTATATTTTATATTTTATATTTTATTTTAAAATAATATAAATTTGTATGATAGCCTACTATAAAATATTATAATTGATTTTAAAAATTATAAGAAATATTTATTATCATTTTTAAATTAAAATTTATTTTAATTTTGTTAATTGAATCCATCTCTACAAGTCAAGCCCTTAGAATATTTATGTATTCTAAATTTATTTTTAAATTTTGACTAAAGATAACAATTCTAATTTGAATTATCGTACAGTATTTTTTATATTAAATAAAAAATAATTTAAATTCAATTCTTTTAATATTTGTGTAAAAAATTTAGAACCTTAACTCAACATAATTAATAAACAGTTAAACATATATAATCATGTCAATTATTTAAGATATATAATTTTATACATTTTAATATTTTTTAAAATAATTATGGTACTATCTATTCAATTATTAATAACTTTTATTCTAATTATACTAAATACTTTTTAAAATATAAAAAATAAAACTAAATATTTTTTAAAATATAAAAATATGTAAGAAACATCTTACGTAGCAAATGACTTAATGTATTATAATTATATAGTTAATTGTAAAAATGACAATTTAGTTGGATATCTAAAATATTTGATGGTATTTGACCAAAATTATTCAATATCTAAAGTTTAGCAAACATCAAATAGGTTTTAGTTTTAAAATTAGATTTCCAAAATTGATTTTACAATTATGATTTTAAGTATCAAATATTCAATATTTGATAAAAAATACTATTTATAAAAAATATTATTTTTAAATGATAAGTTTACAAATTAAGTACTTATAAAATTATTTTATTAAAATATTTAATTTGAAAAAATATTGTTTTTCTAATACTATTTTAATAATATTATTTTTAAATACTTAATTTCAAAAAAATATTTATAAACTTTATTTAAGAAAATAATATTTTTTTTATTATTATGAATAGTTTCAAATATCTAATTTTTTTGTCAGTTTCAAATATATAGATATTAAGCATTTTTTTGAATATAGTTAAAAATAAAAATATTAAATATTTGATCAAATAGAAAAACGGATATCATAAAATTTTTTCATATTCTATTTATTAATATCCCTAATTAATTATTTCATAAATAAATTTACTAATCAATAATTTTAAATTAAAATTTATAAATTTTATATTATATTCATGTTGGGTTAACGAGTTAGGTTAAAATTGTTACCTCAAACTATTTGTTGTAAAATCTTTAATTTTTAATTCAAAATTTGACCTATGTAAAAAAATTTAGAAAATTTTTAATATCAAAAAATATATTTTTTATTAATAAATTCATTTGTCAATTTTAAAAAATAAATTCATATTTAAAGTAATAGTATTTTAGTTTTTTTATTTTAAGTTCTAGTTGAAGTAGAAATTAGACGTGTTAAAATATGTTGAATTTTTCTTTATTATATAAATTAGTATATTTAAAAAATGGGACAATTGTAATGGTATATTGGCATGTTCCAAGCCCAGCCCATTTCGAGAAGACTGGATTCAGAGGAGCGGCCGAGCCATTTAGGAGCCCGGGTGCGTGGTTTGGGTCAACTTTGCAGTCCAAAATAAGACGGTTTGGTCCGTTTCCATGGACCATGGGACCCATTTTGAACTTGGACTTCATTCCTTGAGTCTACATTTCTAATTACACCCATTTCTTAATACACCGGCCCAGATCATAACTTTCTCCTTCCCAAAACAAGATTCATTTGGCCCATCTCTTTTTTATTATTATTATTGAATTCGCATCATCTTATGATTTATTGCATATGTTTCGTGAATCTCTCGTGCATTTAGTAACAATTAATAGTAATTTCATTACACTTTTATTCGTCGTAAGCTGTTGATCACTGGTACATTGAAGTGGTAATGCAGCCATTTAGATATCTTAAAGAGAAAGTTTTAGTTAAAATAGTTACATTACATCAATACTATTGATATAATAAGACTATCCAATTAACAAAATAGAAAAAATATATTTATTGGTAACGAACGAAAAAAAATCAATAAAGAGTTATATAAAATTTTTTATTATATTAATTAAATAGTAAAATTTTTTATTAATTTTTTTATATACCACTAATAAATATGTTTATTTTATTTTATTAATTTGATAGTCTTACAACATTAATAATTTTGAGTTAGTAAAACCATTCTATCTAATACTTGCTCTTTTATATAATATTATAACACATGCATTTAATTTGAGTTTGATAATTATAAAAGTAAAAATGACATCAAAAGAGAAATTTTAATATACTTAGTTTGATTAGATTGAATAAACCTATTAATATATTACATGTATTATTACATTATTTAAATATAAAATTTAAAATATTATTATAAAATTTAAAATAATTAATATAAAATTTAAAATAAATAACATAAAATTTTGAAATGCATAATGTAAATTTTTAAATAATTAACATAAAAATTAAAAATAAAATGACGTAACAATACATATGAGCAACGAAGCCAAACCCCTAATTACCTCGTATTGTTATCTTGAAAGAGAACAAATTATCAAATTCAAATACATTTTTTTTTTTTTTGGTTATAGATCACACCAAGGCTGTAATGTCAACCTAAAGAAAACTACAAAAACAAAATTAATGTAAAAATCAAACAATGAACTAACAAGTACTCTTACTTCTTTCCATTGTTGTCTCTTCAGCTAATACCCAATTTAACAAATACTAGTACTATTACAATTGGTTAAGATTTCAAATAAGTATGAGTATAACAATAAATTTTGACTGAGTCCATTTCCATTTCAAATTCAAGATTGGGGTGCATTAAACTAGTTATCTTCTATAATAAAAAAGTATTAAATTACACCACCCACACGTGTATAAATATATATTTTTAATTATAATAAATTTATTTTAAAAAATATATATAAATAATAAACAAAAAAATTGCAACACATGCATTTAATTTGAATTTGACCAATTATAAAAGTAACAATGACATCCAAATAAAATTTAATAAATTTAGTTTGATTTTATTAAATAAATCTATTAAAACTTAATTTGATTTGAATGAATAAATCTAAAATCATCGTACCTAGATTTTTTTAATTTTGTAATATTAAAGATCTTTTCACGACAAATGAGTCATTAGCACTTCTTTTTTCACTTGTTTTATGTTTAAGAGTATGTATTTTCAAGGACTTAGCTGGAATACATATTATATATCTTATATTTTTTAATTTAAAATTTAAAATACGAAATAAAAAATTTAAAATTATTAATATGAGTTTTAAAATAAATAATATGAAAAATTATAATACAAAATGAATAACATAAAACTTAAAATACATAGCGTAAAAAATTAAATCACGATTTTAAATTTTAAAATAATTAATATAAAAGTTAAAAAATTTAATAAATATATCTTACATCTAATGTAATATAGCTAAATCTATTTTTCAAATGACTTTTAGTTATTATTTATCTTTATTTGCGAAGAAAATAATTATCAGATATTGAAAAAAAAAACAATATATAAGGTCAAACTATGAACAAACAAAAAGTACTCTTATCTCTTATGTTTTAATTTCCATAGTTATCTCTTCAACTAATACATTATTGAACAACCGAGGAGACATCGAAATTATAATTTTTTGACTTGTTGCTTGCTATGATTTAATTACTATTATAACTGATTAAGATTTCAAATAAGTACGCGCATAAATAATAAATTTTGATCAAAATGAGATGGTGATTGATGTCATTACCACTTAAAGATTTCCATTTCCATTTTCATTTCAATTCAAGATTAGGGTGCAATAAACTAATCATCTTGGTATAATTGTAAAGTATTTAACCATGCCATCTAATTATTTGAAATCACTCACACGTGTATAAATATATTGTAAATTATACTAATTTATCTCAGTGATTTAAAAAATACATAAAAATATTTTGATTTATTGATTAAAAATATTTGTTTAGATAAAAATAAGCGTAATATTTATGTAAAAATTTTTTTAAAAGGTATAAATTGACATAACTTATCAACTCATTTATTCTAAATAAACAATAAGAATTAATAAATTGACGTGTTTTCGTGCATTGTTGAAACTTCTATAATTAACAAATACAACGCATCAAACTTTAAAAGCTCGACAGTTATTTTTTTATTTAAAAAATAAAAACTTGAATTATTTATCTATAATAATCAATTCATTGTCTCTATTGAATGACAAAATTATTTTTATACTATTGAATATTCATAATCAGAGTATTAGGGTATGTTTGAGATTAATATGTTACATATTTTATAATAATTTTAAGGTTTTAACCGCTATAAAATAATAAATATATATGTAAAATTATCATTTTAGATTGTAGTTATTTTATTATTTTTTTAAAAATAAAATTAAAAAAATATTTTGTTGAAAATTTTTATTGAAATTTATTTAGTATTATTATTATTATTATTATTTTAATATTTAAAATCGAATGCATTCATTCTTGTATTCCACAATAATCACCACTTCAAAGAGTAAGTCATTTCCACTAAAAAGTTAATAATTATCAAATATTTAACCAATGTGTCTTCAAAGTATACACAAAAATGAAATATTTTAATCATTTGAATAAGGGGCGATGACCAATTTGTGACATAGAGACGAATACATTACGTCCTTATTCGTAAAAACTCAAAAGCTCATGGACCCGAATGAAATTACCCCATTAATAATTAGAAGAAAGAACCATAAAATAATTATTAAAAAATAAATTTAAAAAGAAAAAAATACAAATAAATAAATGGGTAGAAGGAAGGTTTGAAACTCTATCGGGAATCTGCTCTCTTCACGTGAACGAAAGGCCAAAAGGAACCGACATAGCACTCACCCAAATAGACCAGGCAGAGCTTGTCGTATGTGTTTTTAATACGGCATGCAGAACGTGTGTTTTGACCTCGTCTTTCCGCGATGGTGGCTGGGCCCCAAATTTGAAACAACAATACAAGTCACTATAGCTAGAATAGAAAAATGGAAATAAATTAAATAAAATTAATTTACAGGGGCTAATTTGATAATTGACCATTTCTTTCTTGATCTTCCCGCAGCCCACATGCAATATTATTTAATGAATATTTGTTTATATTCAAAGCGTGTCACTCACGCTCTGTCTACTTTTGTTTTGGACCACAACTCTATTAATATCTTTTTTTTTTTAAAGAATTTTTAAAAGCTCTGGACCACAACAGAGCCATAATTAAAAATGATTTTTTTTTAAAATTTTAAATAAATAAATAATAAAAATAAATAACACGTGACAAGTGTGTGAAAATTTAAAAAATATGCCTTTAATTATAATAATAATAATTATTATTATTATTAATATTATTAAAAAAGATAATCATTTTCTTGTACTTCTTTAAATTAACTAAAATAAGATAATAGAGTCATGTTGTGGTACAAGCAGTTATTTCATGTCCTTTTTAAATTTTTGTTATAATTCTTATATTTTTAATCACATTTTTTAATTTTATTAAATGTAGTGTATAAGTAGAGAACTACAACATAATTTGAGATGTGTGATATAAAAATATAAAAATTATAATAAATAATTAAAATTATTTTACGACATGGTTGATTACCACGGAAAATATTATAAAATAGTGGTTCATATATTCATATACTTATCAATTGCGATAAAATTACGTTGTTTATTATATTAATTAATATAAATTTTATAAATATAATATTATTTTGTATTATTATTATTTAATAATAATAATAGTAATATCTATAAATATTTATGTTTTAAAAAACTATAATTTTACATAAAGCCCCACTAGAGTTATTGCCAAAATTAGTGATGTTGATTTTGAAAGTTTCCAATTTGGTTCAAATTAGGACCACATGCTTTTTTTCCCCCTCTTTCTAGAAGATTAATGGACCACCTCTTAAATTTAATATTCTATATCTTTTTAATGAATAAAATACACCTAGATTTTTTTTATTAGTGTGTTATCTTTTAATTTTATGGAAAATAAAAAATTAATTATTTTTTATTTATGTCTCTCTCTTTCTAAATTCATGCAAACTTTTTTTTCGACGCCGTCGTGTAAAATTATGTTAAGATTTATCTTTAATATTATTGTTAGACTGTTAATTAATTGCTTAAATTTTTGGATGTATAATTTTAATTAATATTTTTTATAGTGATTAATTATTTTTAATTTTGGAAAAAAAGAATATAAATAGCTTACAATTGATGAAGCTCTTGAAAGGAAATAGAGTAGGTAGACAGAGACATGCATTTTTAAATTAAGATTCCTTTTGTCCACAAAATATGCTAATGGCATTTGTTATATCTTGAGATATTGTAATCCCCAAATTAATGTGATTTTGGATTATTTTAATTTAATTTTAATCTTTTTTACCGAAATTTTTAATTAAATTACTCAACCCATTATATTAATATTCCTCTTTTGAATTTATTTAAACTAATTCATTGACCAAAAAAATAAATAAATATTTTTATTAAAAGAAAAATAAATAATTCAATTTTTAATAATTTTTTATTTATTAATTCAAATTCATTGTCTCTAACCCTATTTGATCTTAGTTTATATGTACAAGAATTACCTAATCATCAATGTCAACTTATACTTTGGACTTCAAATTTGTGGTTATAAAGTTATTTAATCGTGACATTAAAGTGGGTTTAATAAATTTGGTCTTAATATGAAATTAACGACTATCTCAATATATTTTAATTACTCAAGTGATTATTTAATAAGTATTGATTTATTGAATAAAAAATAAAAAAATGTATAATAATTTAATAATTAAAAATTTAATTACTTCAATTAGAATTAGGTTCATAATTGAGAATGAAATTCAACGATTTGGCTGCGATAAATTTTATGTATTTTAAATTTTGAATATAAAATTTAAAATATAAAAAAATAAAATTCAAGATAACATATAAAATATAAAATATTAAATTTTAAAATAATTAATAAAAAATTAAAGATATTTTACGTTTAATTTATTATAATTAAACTGAGAATTCAACTCTCTATTGTGTGAATAGAAATAAAAATAAAATATTTTAAAAAGAACAGTATTATTATATTAATAAAAATAATATAATAAAATTATTTAATTAATAAAATAAAAAAATTATTCATTAATGATAGATAAAAAAATAAAAATGAGTATTAATTTTAATTAATATAATTAAAAAAATTTATAAAATTTATTTTTTAATTTGTTTATCTATTTTTCGTAAAAATAGAAGTTGTTCTCTGCTTTTTTTTAATTTAAAAAATTGGTGGGCACACAATATTATATTGCAGACGCACACCTTATAATGCTTCCGGCAGATGTCTTCAAACTCGGATGCCTAACAGCCGGGACCACTTACAATTATTGAAGGAACAATAACATACAGATCCCTATCTTTTTTATGTTTTACTGTTATTCATACATTTATGTCAAATAAATCATAACATTACCTTAATATTGAATCTAGATTCAAAAAAAAAAATTATTTCATTCGTGCATAACGACGTACTTAATTTTAGAAAAATTGGTTAGACATATCGTAAGAATCTTTTTATATTTGTATCATGTTGTGTAGATTATAATTTTTTTATTTTTAATCAAATAATATTTTTTTTATTAGTGGCATCATAATCAAAATTTTATCAAGAATTTAAATATATGAATGTACATTGTAGTAAAAGAAAAATGCAATATGAACGATTTTTATTCCAATGTTACATAATTTAAAGCACATTTTAGTTGGTGAAGTTCAAAAAAAATTACAATTAGGAACCTATTAGAAGCAAATGAAGAAAAGATTTCCTTTTTTACAAAATAAAAAAGATAAGGATCTCAAAGTAATTTTTCATAAATAATAAACAATCCGAAACCTAAGAAATTTTCCTCGGGAAACGTTCACTAGCTCATAAGTCACGACTAACAAGATAGAAAAAGATCACAACTCGCGCCACGTGTCAGATCCACGGTCACTTAATATCCCCAAGGATTGCACTCAAGCACGCCAATCTTTAAGTTGTGTCACGCACGTGGTCTCTCACCGGCAAAAACCAGTCCTCCCACCGGTCCTTCCGGTCATCTACAATCATCATAATCCGACGGTTCACGTCTTATTCTTACATGTGATAATAACGTCAAAATTTCCCCTGAATTCTCATTTTTTAAAGTCCCCTCTCCTTCCATACTTTGCTCGCTCACTCGCTCTCGCTCTCTCTCTCTCTCTCGCTTCAGAGGCTGAACATTATCCGTCGTTTTTGACTGCAATATTGAAGGTTTCTTCGTTGAATCTGCTGCTGTTGTTGTCGTTTGATTTTCTACTGTATTCTGAAATGGAAAGAGACTTCTTGGGTTTGGGTACGAAAGCTGGTACGGTTACGGTGAAAGAGGAGAGCAGCGATGGCTCTAAGGATTCAGGTATTCTTTTGTTATTTTGGTTTTTAATGTATTTTTCTGAAATTCTGTTTAAATTTGTATACTCTGTTTATTCTACGATGGCTTTTTATAGTTTGTTGATCTCAGTTGTGTGTGTTTCCACTGTTTGCTGTTGAGTTTTTGGATTTTCTGCTGAAATTAAGCTGCAAAATCTATGTGTAGTGGTGATCTCATTATACCTGAGCTCTGCCGCCATTTTTTTACAATTTTGAGGTGTGCTGTTAATTTTCATCCTTTTTCTCAAGAACCAAACAAGGGCTATGGAAAGCTACCTAAACAAGAAACCCACGAGAAAAATACTTTTCTTTCGTTTTTTGTAATTAAAAAAAAAATCAAGGTACAACATACTGGATTCATGAGGTACAACTACTACACAGCGTTCCTAAGCTTATTGTAGGTAAAGGGGTGTAAAGTGGAGTCAAAGCGTCTACCGTTTAAAAGTTAAAATACTCGTGATTTTCACTTTTTTATTTTTTATCATTAATCCCTGGCTTAGTGCGAACATGCGCCATGAGTGTTCAGCCCTAGATCGGTTGATCAAAGTCAAACGGAGTAAACTGGTAGATTGTTATTGGCTGGAGAGGGTTGGTGAAAAATATTTTCCACCCTTCTATTTGTTGTAGTGAATAGGGTGGCTTTATTGCAAATACGTATGATCTTCATTTGTCAATTTAACGTGTCATGTTGAGTTGTCTTTTTAATTAAAATAATTATAAAAAATATTTAATTCATGTAGTGCCAGACTAGTTGCTACCACGTTTAATATAAACTATTGCCTAATTTGAATGATTTTATAAGGTAAATAAAATAAATGGCACACTGTAATTAAAAAATGTTCTTATGACATGGAATTAAATTATTAATTTATTTAATTTTATATAGAAGCATCTTGACAGGCAACCACTCACTTCTATTATATTATAGTAATATGATTACTTAAAGAAATGTAAAGGGTTGATTGTTGAAGGCCCCTCTTCACTGGCCGTGGTGCTGAAATCTTATTGCCCTGATTAATTGGTATCTTTTCTCTTTCTTTGGAAAATGATATAGTAAAGTTGACAAATTATATTGGCTGATTTAGAATAAGAGATATGGCAATGTTCACATTAGCATGATGTAATTTTTTTATGAATTATGTAAGATTCTTTTAGGTTGATTAAAAAGTTGTGCTCCCACCTCTACAGTTGTATTGGGACAAACGTTTTTGAGAAACTTTGCTGTTTATGATTCCATACTCACCAAGAAAATCAAGATTGTTTTCAGCAGATCTATCTAAAATCTTGTCTTGCACCAAAAAATTGTCAAATTGTATTTACTGCTTAGTTTAAGGTATCATCAATGTTGGATTTTTTTTAAAATTTTTTTATCTTTATAATTTAAGTTTGTTCATGTCAGATCTCAAGTTCGACAGGGAACTGCATTTGTAGACTTCACTAATAGGTATTATTTTCCATTTGTTGTTTGTTTATGTAGCACTGACAAACAGATCAGGGATGCAATTGTCTTTCTCAAACAAGGTTTCTGCAATTCCTCAATTTCTTTCTTTCAAGCCTGCTCAGGAGGATAGGCCAAGAAAGATTGTTCATGACCCTCTTGTCTCATCTGCGTATATGTCCATATCAAATACTGATGCTTTTGATTCCAACCAGAAAGCTTACTCTGGTGTGGTCCAGGTATGTTCTTGCCACCGTTCATTTATGATGCAGTGAGATAGCAAAAAAAAGAACGATAAACTTCTCAAACTTAGGAAAAAAAAAAAAAAGAATTTGTAATTATGTCAAAAGTTATGTTGAAAAGAAAAATATAATTTATTTATACTAATTTTAAAACATAGAGTCCTAATAATATTAGAATATGAAATTCTAATAATTCTAAAATAAATAAGAAATTCTAATAATGTTAGAATATGGAATCCCAATAATACATGAAATTCTAATAATTATAAAACACAAAATTTTAATAATCTTAAAACACAAAATTCTAGAATTTTTAAAACATCCCTCTAGTTGTTGACTGCGTCAATTTCAGTGTTGAAATTTTCTACAGTACTTACATCACACGTATATATAGATATTAGTATGTTCTAAATGTCAAGAAAGTGGAATTCAGCCACAATAGGCATTTGATGCTTGTATCTCTATTTGGGTATAAGTTTGTAAACGTTTGTCTCTTGTCAATTACTAAAGAATTTCAGAATAAAGCGAAGCTTGAACCTTGTTCTTGATCATTATATATGCTTTTGAAGTTTGAATTAGCGTCAACTAATTTCCCTTTTTTTGTTGGGGTAGAAAAACATGATTCTTGATAAGCCAGTGGGAAACCACAATGCAATGTCAACGTATGCTCTGCAACAACACTTTGATGCAAACCAAGCTCATCGGATGCAGGAAGTTAGGATGTTCCCTGTCTCTAGTGGACCAAATCAAACGATGACGGTATCTACGAGCTCTCCTGTGCTGCAGTCTCACCTCACCTCCCCTGTACAAAATGTTGCTGGTAATCCCATAAACCCTCCGTCTCTTGGAGCAGTTGCAGTCATATCCCCTGTTTCTGTTCTTCCTGCTAGTAGTCCCATTATTGGTACCACCGAGCTTAGGTATTTCATTTTTTTTTTGAAATGCGGTTTATTTGTTATTAAGCTAAAGCTATTGGATTGAAACAATATGATTGCTAAGATGAAATTGAATTTCTTTTGTAGGAATACTCCCAAGCCTAATGGGGCACCTGCTCAGTTGACCGTCTTTTATAATGGTTCTGTGTGTGTTTATGATGACGTGTCTCCTGAGAAGGTATAGCTATTCCTGTGTTGCACCCCGTTTCATGACCTTGTTTATATCTTTTGCTGGAATACATGTCGGAAATTCTTTTTGTTATTTTTTTTTCCTTTTCTATCCAGGCTCAGGCTATCATGTTATTGGCTGGCAATGGGTCCACTGCAACTCAGAATAAGACAGTTCCCACAACTACCCAGGTGCAGGCATCAATTCCATGGCCGTCTGTTGGTGATGGTTTTGTTTGGAACCATTCCCCTACTACATCACCAAGCACCCACCTTCAAAGCCTAGTTTCTGTGACCTCTCATGTTGGTTCTCAGTCAGCTGGGTTAACTAGTTGTATTAATGAAATAGCAATGGCAAAGCCAATGACAGCTATAGCACCTTCTAATAACCAACTGGAACCTGCCAAAGCAGTTAGCTCGGTAGGATCTGCTACAGCTTTGGTTCCATCTGGTAAGTCATTACCTTTTTAGTATACTTATTTTAAATTATTTGATTAAAAGGACTTCTATAATTCCTATTGTACATAAACCTTTTCATTTCCTTAAATTACATGTTTCTTGTGTTTAAGATTTAAATATCATTGTAACAAGACCACTCAATTCTTGTTTGCAGTTGCTGTGCCTCAGTCTCGTAAAGCATCCTTGGCTCGTTTCCTAGAGAAGCGCAAGGAAAGGTATGTACCAGTGCTCTAAATTTGAGTTATTTTAGTTCATGTGAAATTATTCTCTACTGTTTTGAGTTGGCCTCGTAATTACCTGCGATGAGAGATGGGCAGCTATTTGACAGATGTTCACGAGCCATTTTTCTTTCAAGTTTGCTGGCCCAGGACCCATCAAGGTCTTGGGACATTTATGGAAATTGAAAGCAAATAAACTCTGCATGTAGCTGAGAATATCCGAACACAGTTGTAAGTTGGTATTGATGAGAAGGCTGAAAAACTGGTATTAAATGATAATGCATAGATCAAGCTCAGGGCTTCTCTATGCAGAAACTATTCAAAATTTTAACTCTTTGATGATGAAACTGTAGGGCTTTGGGTACTATAAGAGTTTTTTGTAGTCTGCTTTGCAAATGTCAAATCCTGAGTCATTGTTAATACAAACAGTGTGACATATGAGTCCTATATAACTTGGCAAATGACGGGAGTTTATAACTGTCAATTCTATCTGGTTAACTTGTGTACTATCTGAACTTGTTCTTTACCATAATGCAAACTTAATTATCTCAGCACAAATTATGTTGTGTAATCTCAGGGCGATGAGCACTTTGCCATACAATGTCACCAAGAAATCTCCAGACTGCAGTAGCCCTGGGTCTGATGGTTTAAGTATCTCTGTCAGTTCTTCCGGCTCCTGTCTTCTTCCAGCTATCGAGTAGCAGTGAAGGATGACTCAAGACTCTGACACGAGAGAATCAAACGAAATCACACCACGCTTATAAGAAGAAGCCTTTGTCAACAATATTTTTGCTCAACTGTAAGGTCAATTCTTTCAACCTCATTAAAATTTAGTTCCATAGATATATGATGATATACTTTTGCTTGTTCGTTTTGTTTTGTAATCGGAATTATTTTTTTCCGATAAAAGTATGAATCGACCACCCTCCTTGTAACTTAATGTTACACTTTTTTCCGTTATGTTGTACAAGTATTTTACATGCATGGGAATTATATTTTTGTTTCATTGTTGTCTCTCTCTATTTACTTATTGTAGCCTCTGCCAAGGAAATAGAACAAGATTACTCAGCAGAAGTGCTTTTGTGTTGTATGGAAAATATACTTACATGGATATCTTGTATCAAAACGTTGTATTTAAAGAGCATTTGAACAAGATTTTGATGGTTGTGAGGTGAGTTTGAGAATCACCCCAAATTAATGTATTTTTATTTAGGTTTTGACATGTTAAGTTGTTATTTCAAAAGCATTATATATGCATAATCTTTTATACAAATTTATTCGTACAAATTGATATTTTAGTATTATATTGTTGTATAAAAATTTGAGTTTGTATGTCTAGAGTTATTCTTATGTTTTACTTATGGTATTTATATATATATATATATATATATATATTTTTTGTGATATTATTATTTTATATAGGCGGATTTTCTTAATTTAAATTTTTGACTTAAAATAATGAACAATTAATCTATACAAATTTAATGATTAAAATCTAAATACAAGTAGCATTTACTGTTGCAAACTAAGCATTCTAATTGCATGCATTAATGGTTTAAAATTGAAGTTTCAACTCCCAGTAAAGTTAAAAAAAAAAAAAAAAAGAAGGTTTGAGTTGCATTTATGGTTCAAAATTAAGGACTCAATTTAAGTAAAACTTACTATATATTTTTCATAATTAATTATTATTTTATATTTGATATGGTAAAAACTTAAACGAACAGGAAATTAAAAAAAAATCCGATCCATGAATTTTAAGGGGCTGTGTTCAGTAGCAGAATAATTGTCCATGTAGAAGATAACATGATGTTCCACACTACATGTTTTAGATTAATCCCGGTAAGGGCCATGTTGGGCCTCGGGAAAGAAGCTGCGAATGATCTGCCTGCCCCTTGGCATCAAAGCTAGACTATGATGAGGAGATCGGCTGATAAAAGTGCACTTGTGAGGAAGAATGACAACACACAGGCCAGTAGTTAACTTATCCTCCATAATAGGAGAATAATTGTCTGCTTGCCTTTATGTCTTTAGACTTATGTTTATGTTTACCTTGTGAGATATGTCTGCCAAAATTTGTGCTGTCTTAATATGTTCATCACTTGTTCTTGTTAACCGAGTTCAAGAATTCATTATTTGAACAACGTCTGAAGCCTTCTTTGAGTAGCTGTCTGTCTTGCTATCTGTTAGTCATATGAAATGTCTGTTGGCAATCCTTCTAAACTCCTGTATGAATATAGATAGCCAAGAACAAAAAAAGAAAAATGTGCTACACAGTTCATTATTTTCAGGAGTCTTGTAAACTGTACGGAGGAACAGAAACAACAAATGTTTAATTGGACGAGGATGTCATAACATATGGATTATATAATTTGCTGGTAAACGAGGAATGATCATCATTTTCTGATGTTCTTGGAATAAAACCTGAGAACCAAATAGAAGCAGAGTCTGTAGAGAACTCCCCAAGCTAGCAGGATAAGGATGTCATACCAAAGGTTTTCCATCTGAATATCCATGGAGAATATAACATCTTCTCCGATCAAAATGCAGTCTGGTCTCAAGAGTTCTGCAGTTGTGTTATGCACTTTGCTCCTCTTAATATCTCCCAGAGGTCCGGGAGAAAGTTCCTGTGGAGTTCCGTTGTAGCATTTTTTGTTTTTGAACTCGCTTGTAAGCAAAGCTTCAAAGGGATATTTGATTGCAGAAATGTAATGCAGCCACCTCCAGTAAATGGGTATTTGACTTCTCTTCAAGAAAAATCCACAGGTAAGGAAGAAAAGAGCAGTCGTGGCAATCACCACGGCATAACCAGTGATGTAGCTCGGGACAAGTGCACTAACAAGCATCACATAAGCATTTGTTGTTATGAGGGAAGCGTAGAGGATCATCCAGAAGTTGAAGATGCTGCTATGAAGGTTAAGCCAGTATTTTGTTATAGCAGCAAAAGTAAAACTTTGAATGGCAAAGAAGGGCAGATAAACTAACAGGGTAGAGATAACGTAAGACGAAGCCCGGTAAGCATTGTGGGAAGTTTCTCTAATGAAGATGAATCTCTCCTGGATGAATGTCGGAACAGCATCATTGGAAGAGAAGAAAACAAGACATATAGCAAAGATGTAGAAATTGAGAAGCCGGTTGATTGTTTTGAAGTCAAGATGGCTCAGATTTCTGAATAATGAGGATAGTACTAGTGCCATGACTGTTAGCACTATTTCTCGGGAGAGAAATAGTTCAGGAGTTCGGATCACATTCAAAGCTGTCCGCCATGAGAGAACAGCAACCTCCCGGAGCCACGGGTTTGCAAATTTCGGACCGTGGTCTGGCTCGTCGAGAACTTCTTCTTCGATCTCGGACTCTTCTTCGTAAGAAGGTGCATACGGATCTATTGACGGACTAAAAACTACGGGGGTTTTCGGACGAGATGGGTTTTGCTGGGACGTCGAATTTTGGCTTGAGACAAAACTTCTTGACCTGGAAATCGGCGTTCGTCCTGGTGTTCTTGCAGGAGTCCATGAGGGTGGGCGACGAGGAGTTCCCACAACACCATGGTAGATCCAGACTGAGAAATCTTTGTAAAAATGGGAAGCCAACCGTGGATTATACACACCACTATGCATGGCCCTTGGCGTTGCACCCTTCTTCCGTTCCAGGGAATTGTCAAACTCCTCGCCGTCGTCGTCTTCGTAATCATACTGAACAGAGCTTGCTCCAGGCGTCCTGTTTCCTGAAGTGAATGTTTGGCTACGAAGGCTGATGGCATGCTTGGATCGAGGAGTCTTCATGAGAGGAGTCCTTGCAGCTTTGGGAACCGGTGTTCTGGCTGGTTGATCGGGTTTGATTCCTTCGCGCTGGTAAACCACTAATGGTTCAAGGCCGACATTTGATTCATCGTATTCCTTGATAACATCTAGCAGATATTCCAGGCTATTCTCCCCGTCAGGAACTGGCCTTCCGAAACCAGAGAGGTGAGCAGGAAGGCCAAGTGGGCTTCCACCATATACCAGTCTTCCCCTGTACACCAATTTTTGACAGACGTCATACAGATTATGATCATCAAAATCTATGAACAATACTGTAGAATCAAACATCATGGCATGTAATTCATAAAATTTATCAAAAATTTAGTGTAGACATGTAACTGAAACGTTTTCTACTTAATTTTGAAATTACAATAACTAAATTATATTATAACGACTTATTTTTATTTAATAATTAATAATTATCGATTATAATTAGAGTTATAAATAATTTAAATTAATTAATATTTTGAGTCGGTTTCATATTATGTTTAATTTTAAATAATTAATTGATAAGTTCTTATAAATTTATTAAATTTGTATTATATCATAAGTAAAATTTAAATTTTTATTTAATAATTTTTAATAGAATCTAACAATGATACTGTAAATATAAAATTTATAAATTTATATTAAAATAAAATAATATAATTATTAAATAAATGATACGACATCGTTAATAATCGAATAATCGAATTGAATTTAAGTTATAAAATTATTGACATTGATCCATTCATGACAAGTTAAATTTGTGCTTCAGTCATGGTACTTTGATCACTTTCATACCTTGGACACCTCAATTTTAAACATATCCTTAATCGTTTATTATGAATTTGATTGATTAAAAGTGATGGTACCTTGCTAATACTGTGATGCGATCCAGGAGCATTTGGATTCTGTAAGAAGGCTGGTGGATAGTCATAAGAACAATACTACCGCTTCGAGCTATATCCTTCACCTTTTCCACTACGCTGTAAGCACTTGTGGAATCAAGACCTGAAGTTGGTTCATCGAGAAACAACAGCGATGGCTTGTGGATAATGTCGATTCCGATCGAAACCCTCCGCCGTTCTCCTCCCGACACCCCTCTCCTCCCTTCGTCTCCAATATACGTATGTGTCGCACTCTGAAAATAGCATAAATCGGTTAAAATTTTCGTCAAATTTGGTGACTCGTGCATTAATGATTGAACTTTTACCTGTAAACCAAGTTGGTCAAGCAGCTCGTGGACTCTCTTTTTCTTCTCACCCCTGGAAATGGAGGGAGGAAGCCTGACTTCTGCTGCAAACATGAAGGTCTCGAAAACTGTCAGCATCGGAAACAGCTGATCGTCTTGCATTACGTAGGACGAAACCATCTTCATATAACTTGTAGTCACCTGCACAAAAATTTATTCACACGATCATCAACTCTTGAACAAGTTTTTCATAGCATACACAACAAATTTCGGATGAATTGAACTTACCGGCTTTCCATCAATTCTGACAGATCCTTCAAGGCTTCCTTGCGCAATCCGACCAGCCAATGCATCAAGAAACGTCGATTTCCCAGCACCACTTGGCCCCATAATCGCCATGATTTCACCTCTTATAGCTTGGCCAGATATATCATCAAGAAGATAAGCTTGTCTCTTAATCCAAACCCCGTCTTTCTTCTGCTTTTTTATGATACTGTACGACAGGTTCTTGAACTCAACTCCTTGTCCTGGAATCATTTTTCGCGGAGCAGCAGGTGGCACCACTGCATGTTTTGCAGCTTTGGATTTGTCCATGTCTAAGAAATTCTCCAGGCTTTTGTCCGTGCCCCTCCGGCCTAGTCTCGCCATTGTAGTTATGATCAGTGAGTACTACTTCTTGGCCCCGTTTTCTGGCTTGTAGAATTGTTGATTATAAGAAGATAAAAGTTGAAGAAAGCATTTCCCGACAAAAAGTGCGACGGCAAGACTAAAGGAAAGTTATGACAAGTTGTCTCTGTCTCTACTTTCCCTTTGGTCCTGTCGTTAATTTGCTTTGATATTTCCGGAAAGTTTTGCACTTTTGTTTCATTCTCCATTCGAGACAAATCTTTTTCTGTTCTTTTAAAGTTTCAATGAACAAATTCAGGACCCTTCTACTATGTAAATAGGTTGGCATCTAAGGAATATTTAGCTTCTCTCTCCGCATGCTTTGAGCCTCCATATATACCAAACATTTGCAGTACTGATACGTACAAATTAAGAAGAAGACAAATTGGGATCAGAAGATTCTTATTTTCGGTGGATTTAAAAGCCTTGCAAATTTTAATCCCTACATAAATATTGAACCCTTCCTTTTCAAAGCATTAATTCAAACTGTGTCCTTTCAATATTAGTACTGAGTGAACCAAGAATTTGATCATCTCTCGTACCAATCTAGTGAGATTAAGCTAATTTAAAGTAAAGTATATATAAAATTGAAATGGGGAAATGATATGTCTGTATGTATGTATGTATGTGTGTGTGTATGTGTGCGTGCGTGTGTATATTAATTAGTTGGATTATATGTAGAATGTTGATTAATTATTACATCTTTTTATGAGCATGCATTTACTTATTATGTTTTATTCTTATCAATAATTAATTTGTATTTGCTTATATAATCTTGATCCGTCTGATCATATGATCTTACGTATAATATTATAAATTAAATGATTGCATGATAACTTGATGGAGTCACTGTAATCTAAAACTAACGAATATAGATCATATGGAATGTGTTTTTCACAACTGTAAATACCAAATAAGGAATTTGATCAGTTTTCGGATCCAGAGATACACGAGAAACTCTCTTCCTTGTCTATATATAGAACATCCTTTGACAATGTAACAACAATCCCATTTCTTTCATCCCCAAATAATTTCTTTTATCATGGATTCAAGGTTTCTCTTTGCTTGTTTTCTGTCATTTTCTTCCTGTTTCTTTCCGGGTTTTTCCAGAAACCTTGGTGAACAGCTGGAGAATGTGTCTACTCTTGGAAATTTGGGAGCAATGGGGAATATCACTCAAGGACTGGACGGTCTTCTAGCAGGAAATGGTACAGCTGGTGGTGCTGGTGGTGGCCCTGATTCACTGTCCTGCGTACAAAAACTTTTTCCATGCAAACCATATTTGAAGTCGCCATCGCCGCCGCCGGATTCGTGCTGTACACCGTTGAAGGAGATGGTTTCCGAAGGCTCTCAGTGTGTGTGCAGTGTTTTTGATAATCCTGAGGTGTTGAAATCTCTCAACATTTCTACGGACGAGGCTCTGAAACTTCCCACGGCTTGTGGTGCAGATATTGATATTTCAAAATGCAAGGCTTGTAAGTTATATAATTTTCTGTTGCTCTTCAATTAAGATTCATAGCAAAACGATTTCTGATCAAAACGTCCATATTTATCGTGATTATTGAAGCAGCCTCACCAACCAGTCCTTCAACAAAGCCATCTTCCTCCCCACCATCGCCCAGTGGTACAAGATCTTAATTTGAAAATGGGGTTCTAATTTTTATTTACAGAAATTGGAACGAGCAGTTGATTCTTAATTAATTTGATGTGAATTACAGGTTCGTCGGACAACAATACACCTCCAAAAACTGAAAGTGCAGCCAATGGAATCACTCAATCATCTGTATTTGGTTTCATTGCTCTATTTGTGGTTTTTGCTTTTTCATCATTTTAGGCTTATATATGTGGGTGTGTGTATGTATATATATATATAGATACAGTTAATTACATTACGTTGTTCAAGAATTCATATCATAAATTCGTTGTTCTTCCATTATTGTCTTTTAACCATTTATGATTCAAGTCTCAGCTCAGAAAGAATGGTATTAAATAAAAATCCTCTCTTTTACATACAACATGTTAAAACACAGCAGGATTCCCGACAGTAAAAGCCGGCTTCCGAGGCTTGAGAGAATTTTGACAGAGTTGGGTCCAGAAAAGATAAAATCTTGGTCCAGTGTTTCGCGAATCAAAGTATTATTTGAAATTTACGAGCGTATGAATTCGGAAGCTGACGAGGAGGACGGCAACTGCAAGCATATCTACTCGGAGAAGAATTAATATGGGCAACCAAAAGCACCGACTGTGCTACCGTAATGCTCTGCTCACAGAGGAACAACAGACGAGAGTCCGACTGAAAAGTTTGCTGTTGTAGAAGAAACCAAAAGAGAGTTATGCATGGAGTTGCGGTCGGAAACCCTAAAAATTTTAAATTTTTCCTTGGGCTTGAAATTTTGAGAGACCATTTTCAAAATTTGGACTTCGGACATGTTCCAATTCGCAATTTTCAATGATTTATTAATTTTATTTAAGTTTTTGTCATTTTTTTTAAACGCTTTAACTTTCAATTATAATTCATGGAAGACACGAGCGATAGTATGGTACGAAGCCCATTGGTATTCGTCTAGGAGCGGGAAGAAGCATAACAATTCAAAAAGCGAGCTTCTGAAATCAAACGAAAGAAAGAGTGAACTGAAAATGGGCAGTAGCCTCCATTCCAGAACACTAACAAGGTTCCGCACTCTCTCTGCTGGGTCTTACTTACTCTTCCGTTTCAAGGCAGAGAATCCCATGACTCTTTTCTTCTACCTGCTCTAACTCCGCCGCTGCACTGTCCTCTGCAACTTCATTCTTCTCCAGCTTTCTCCTCCGAGGATCAGGGTAAATTTTATTATTTATTCATTCATTCATTATCTTTTTAATTATCGCTTTGAATTTATTATGATGATGTTGGTGGTGGTTCAATGGCAGAGAAATGGAGAGGACTGAGGAGGGTCAAGACGGTCAAAATGTTTGTTGTTCTTACATGCGGCTATAGCTTTTGGACTAGGAACTTGGCAAGTTTTTCGACGGGCAAGACAACCTCAATGTTACTTATTCAAGTAAGACTCTCTTTGTTTTATCTAGGGGATTGTTTAGTGATTCTAAGATTTCATTTTTGTATTGGGAGAATGGTTTTTCTTTGATCGTGTCTATAGAACTGAGCACAGTTGTTATATGCACTGACAATATCCATCAAGCAAGCTTGAAAGTGGGAATTCATTATTATTCAACTAAGGTTTTCAATTTAAGTTTTGGAGTTTCAAGTTTTGTGTTGGTAGCTGGAATGCTATATTGATGTATGGCTAACCAAGTTTTTCTTGTGTGGAAGCTTTTGCAAAATATGCAGTTACCAATAAAGGGACAGTATCAGTAATTCTCTAATATTACACAAATTTTTACATTAGTTCTCAACTTCAAGATTATCAATATATTAAGTGTCAGAATTCAATAAAAATAAATATTGTATTAATATGTTCTATTTTTAAATATTTTCTCTCCTGTTTTCATTTAATGACCTTAATTCAATCTTGAGACTCATTTTAACATCAAATATGCTCAGAATGTGTTTGAATTAAATTCAATTAGATGGATATTTGATAATTTTTCATTGTCTGAACTTCTGGCTAAATTTATTACACACACCTTAACTCAACAGTTTCTTAGTAAGTTAGATTATATTAAATTCAATGTTTTTATATATACAGATAAAAACATTGGAGTATAGACAGAAAAGGTTGGAAATGGAACCTTTAAAGTTCAGTAAGTATTATATCTCCTCCAATGGAAAATTCAGATTCTCTAGAGTTTAGAAGGGTGATGTGCAAAGGAGTTTTTTGACGAGGAAAGATCAATCATAGACCATTTTATGGGTAATGAATGGTTTTATTGTATCAAACATCTTGGATGGCTTTTCCAATCATATATTGTTATATCACAGAGTTATGTTGATTGATGCTGCTGGATTCTTTGTTCAAAATATTTCCAGAGTCCATTAGAATCTACGATGGCTTGTGAATCCACAACATTTTTACTTTTTCTGCTATGAACTGTTAAATTTTACAAAGGATTCATAAGGAACGATGCATTTCAAGAGCTTCAAGAATTCCTAGACTCGCAGATGTATAACTTCGAAGAACCAATGTTCATTTTCTTCAAACCTACAGGACCAAGTCCATGCTATCGCCCCTGTAGAAGTTGTTGAAAGCATTTTTGTACCAGCAAATGATCCAAGAACCTGGCACTGGTTCTATGTTTATGTTCCTGCTATTGCTGGTGCGCTTGTGGGCTTCGTGAGAATACAATCTACATAGAGGACAGCAACGAAAATGTCAATCCAAGCAAACCCTTACCCCGTTCCCCTTACCCCGTTCCAAAGGATGTCAATACCTTGATCCGCAGTTCAGTCATGGCCGCAGGACCATCTAAATTATATGTTGAAGTGGTATGCTTGTTACCATCAATACCTTCAAAAATTGTCAGAGAAACTGTGTTCAGAAATTATCAGGGAAAGCTTTGAGAGAGACTCTTGCCGAAGTCAGGAATTTTGTTATTTAGATTCCATGTTAGCATCACTATGAGAACCTGAAAAATGTACGAGTTCTGTAGACCTTGGAATTTTATAGTTTTGTGAGGAGATGAAAGAAAAAGTACTGAAAGGTAAAGAAGATTAATCTGAGTAGATCACTCTACGATCAGAGCCCACATGGTGGCATCCAAATCATCAAAATAAAGCCACATTGAGAAGTATATCACTCTCATTTTGGATGAAAAATTCCTCGAGAGAGCCAGTGTTAAAATTCTCTTGCTCGATTAAATCTCTCTCCTCTTTAAAGTTAAGGAAATGACAATAAAAAATCAGAATATTTTCGTTCAAAAGATACATTTTTAGCCAAGATCATAAGAAAACTTTAGGTTGTTCTGCTGATAATTGTGTCTATCTTATCTGTGTCTGAAGATTCGAATGCTTCTAGGTGTTGAGACATTTCAACCCTGGGGGTAGTATCATTCAGCGCTCCCTTAAGCTCCAGAGAAACGTGGACGGGTCTACAGGGTGTTGTCCATTTCTAACAGGGTTTGTGCCACTACTGGGACTCGTTTTTGTAGTAACAGAAGTTTGTTTTCGTCTTTTCTTGGTCCCAATTGATCGAATCAGTTTGAGAGGGTTACCACTTGTATCAAACAGGTCTGGAGGATTGCCAATTTTACTGAATGGGACCCTCCCATAAAGCACGAATTAGTTTGTATGACGGGCATGAATGCTTAAGATGGGTTGAATGGGTGCTTGGCATTATTATCTGTGACATATTTCTCGGGCAGAAGAATTAGGGTTTAGCTCGTGGCGATGTTTGTGTATCTGAATGTGTGTGGTGCATTGAGCAGCTTAGACAAGCAAACTACAAATATATATTCAATGTACTTTATATTTTTTAATATAAAATTTAAAATAGGTATAAGACAAATAATTTAAAAACATTACAAATAATTTAAAATAATTAATATAAAATTTAAAATATATTAAAAAATTAAAACAAAAGAAAAAAAATTTAAAATAATTAAATATAAAAATTAAAAATTTATAAAAAAAAAAAAAGTACATGAGATGTATAATAAATAATTTCTTTAAACAATACATTAATATATATTTATATATTGAAAGAATGACAAGAAACTCGTGAGAAACGCTTTCAGTAGCCAATAGAGCTTCGCTAGTACATTTTTGACACTAACTAAAAGGAACCTAGTAACCCTGACAAGGACCACTTTGATACAAATAGTATCTCTTTGACCCTGTCAATACTTCGTTAAAATTGAGGGTATGTTTAACCTAAAAGTATTTCGTGTTGTTTGTTTGGATTACTTTTTTCTGCTCCTAGTAAAGTATAGCAATGGAAAGAAAAAAGAAAAAAAATTTCTTTTCAAGTATCAGAAAATGGATTTTGACAATATGCGTAAAAGCACTTTCAACAGACAAAAGCACTTCCAAAGAGTGCGCGCGCGCGCGCGAGTTTTTTTTTTCTATTTTTTTTTTCTATTTAGTTCTTGTAAAAAGCTGAAAATTGCTATGTACAAGAGCAATCAAAATTCAGACTGGCGTGATCGTCTGATCAAGCTAAAGCTAAGCCAGAACAATCAAGGTAGTCTTATCGTGTGAAATGATTAATAAAGCACACTGAGGTATACTTACATTCCTAAAAACAGAGAGAACGCAAGATGATGAACAAATGTGAATTACCTTTGACGTTCTACACTGTACAATTTGTACGTGAGAAAAAAATCAATGGTTAAATAGAATACCGAAAAAGAAAGCCACTAACTCATTACAATAAAGGAGACAAACAAACAAATCGGAAACTAAAACCCCAACTGAAAATAATAAAATGAATATGCGAGCGAGCACAAAAAAAAAAAAGAATAATAATAAAATGGCTTCATGATACACATCTTATGAGCAAAGGAGAAGTGGTTACCCCTTCATGCATTACCTTGAGCAATGTCACAAAATTCAATAGACTTTCTTCAGAGAACCACTTGATCTTCCATGTAAGAGAGCCAGCAGATGTTTTTTTCCTGTCAATTGCAGCAACTTTCTTGCACACACTGGCTGAGGGGCAGAACTCTGAAATAGCACATTTAACAGCTAAGGTCACGCACCAACTCTCCCTGGTCTCAATGACCTGAAATGGCATTAACATGTGAATCTAAATACTCTTTCCAAAGTTCTATTGATTATATAGATGAAAAGACACCAAGGTGGTGAATGGATGAAGAACTGGATCCAGAAAGAGATCGTCAGTTAAGACTTTGATCAAAGCCAAAGCCAAATTACCCATCTGCACCATTGCAGCAGGGGCAGGCTGGTAAAAACATCAAATTTGCAATCAATATGCCAATCCATCTAGTAAGGTGTCTTCACCAGAAAGTATAGTTCCGTAGCCACAATATCTATTCCGAGAGGACAAAGAATTGTAAGACCTCTTTTCCTAACTTAGTGAGTCAGCGCTCTCTCTCTCTTCTCAGCTGTCCACCAAGAAAGCAAAAAACCCAAGAGGGGAAACAAAATTATACTGTACTGTACAAAGTATACCCACTCGCCCCTGTATGCACATGGCCAGATCAGCCCATGCATCCTTACCCCAAAACCCTCTACTAGTTGAGATGAATGAAGAAAAACGAGGAATCATGGAGCTACTTATAGCATAATTAAGATATCTATTTTACTACTTAACAAAGATATGGTTATTCAACTTCAGATGCAAGATGTTAACCAAAAATGAAGGTTCCCCTTCTTTCACATAGTTGACATAACATCAGTATGTTAAAACTGTTTCATCAACAAAGGAAACATCATTAGACCAACAAGGTCTAAAATCGACCAAAGATATTGTTTGCAATTGGAACAGAGTGAATGAGGTGTATAAAAAAGATACATGCTCGTAGTTATAGGTAGAAAATAGTTACCATCTCAGACACATTATTGATGGAGCAGCATGAATCAACCGAGTAATATGGAGGGGAATATGCATCCGCTGAAAGAGAGCTAAATTGCATAAGGTCCTCGATGCATACAAGCACATGCCCTTCAATCAGAAACAGTGATCTTGAGAGCCACGATCCCTCTGTTCAGTTTCGATGCCAAGTATTAGAGTGAACAATATTCATAAGAATGCAATATACAGCAAAATGTCTACAGGCATGCAGGGATTTAAATAAGCCACATAACAGGAAAGAAAAATATTATTGACCCCACAAGTTCCATAATCCACAATTCAGCAGTTCAACAAATATTGGGACACACATATCATTCTTAAACTTCACAAATCAGCATCATAACTCATCTTTGCATGGATGCAACATGCATACATGCCCTAGACAAATTGCACCAGAGATGGGAAAATCGATTGATTACAAGCATAAACAGCTACTTGATATGCAATAGATTGCGTCAAACCGACTGTTTAATTAAGTCACTCTCACCTATGCCAAACATCAAGTTGATCAATCGCTTCCATACAAAGTGCAAAAGTTTAGAGTATCAATCTTTTTTCTTCAAAAAGAGAAGTATATTGTATGTATGGATTGAAACAGTTAACATATATACATTAATATTTGGCGATGACATAGCATTAATACAACAGACGATTAGGGGGAAACATGGAATCCAAAAAATTGATAGGGTCATAAGATAACTTCTAAAACCAAGTGCAATCTACCCAAATCCGTATTACATACACCGAGTTTTCTAATACCATCCCAAATTGAATAATATCACAAGACTACTCTTTAAAGGATTCACCTTTTCATTTTTCTTTTTCTGAATTGGTAAATCTGAATCTAGAGCCTACACCCAACACCACAACCCTTCACCACCTAAACCAAATTGAAGTCTAAAGGCAAAAAGAATACTATTCCTGGTAGGCACAAAGAATGTTGCAACATATGTAGAGCTGTAAGCCAATTGGACAATCGAAATCATAGGCGAGGTGAAATTATGAGAAGTATACCTTCATTGTTACTGCACCAAAAGAGTACCATGGAATATTGGAATAAGCTTACTTTTGAGCCTCCACATATTTGTTTCTCAAAGAACTCGACCTGAACCTGCTCCAAACTGCCATTTAAATTTCCAAAACCCCAGTCTATCATAACAAAGAAAATAAACCATGTATAACTGTAGGGCAGTTACTAAATTCAAACCTAAGCACACAATACCAACATGCATATCTAAAAGAAAATACTAAACCCAGCATCGAGTTTAAAGTTTATATGTGCAATGGTAAAGATAGATTACCTTCTCAAGGAACATTTGTCATTTGTCGAAAATGAATCAAAAACTTGCAATGTACAAAGTAATTGCCTTGATTTCTCAATGCTCCTTGTCATAAACAGGTATGCTTCACCCGTCTCCATAGACACCCTACCCTCATGGTAAAAAATGAAACAGTTTTAGAGAAGTGAACAGTTCTTCAATAGCTGAAAGTACCAGCATACCAACCTCATAATTTGAAGCCCTAGACCAACCACAACCTCTCTAACATCATCAATCTTGTGGCAACCAAGCAAACTTAACATTCTTTCTGCAAACCACCATTGTTGTCAGATTCAGCATTATGAAGTTCAACAACCAAGTAAAAACCTGACTAATCCACATCAAGAACGAAATCAAATACAAATATGCCTTCATAACCAACCTGATCCATCAGATGTGAAACCAAAGAGCAGAACATAAAATTTGTTCTCGCTGCTACGTAATAGTGCTACTTCTCTGCATATGGAAAAAAATTAACAAAATACATGAAGAAATAAGATTACACAGAAAAAGTGCACGCAACATCCAAATATTACTAACTTAATAACTCATAATTGCCTCAATTCTCAGGAGAACCCATTGAATATAACCTATCAAAGGTGTGAAAAAACTCCCGACTTTATACACACACACACACACGATCCAATATTTAAAGGAAAACAAGTAAAATACAAAATCTTAAATCTGCAAGCAGATCTAGGAATCTGTGTCATGGGGTGAAAAATGTGGCATCCTATATCATCCCAAAGAGACTGAAAAGCTGTGTCAATCCATACATAGAATTAACAGGAGAGATTCTTCTACATCAATGAAACATTTTGATAAAAAAGAAAACCAGATATCTTTAGCAGGGAAGCAAAGTATATACACCAGATATAACCCCATGGAGACTCCAAAGCCATGCCTTTCAATATACAAAATAACAAGAGAGTTTCTGCATCAGTGACATTTCGACAGAATACAATCACTTGGCAATGGAGGCAACTAAAAGAACAAAATGAAAAAGATAAAATGCCCTAGATACTACCTAAATCAATAACTAAGAATCTCATGAACACATGAAACCAAAACACAAATTTCAAAGTCCACTGCTCTTTGCCCAAAATGACACCTTAGATGAGCCTAAATAGCAGAAACTGGAAACAGCACAAAATATTTACTGAGGACTAAAAGTATAGATATATAACAGGACATTTGGAAAGAAAAATCCAATAAATCAAGGTTTTGGGCAATAAAATAAAATATGAACAATAATCAATGATCTGTAATACTTGGGCATGAAAAAATTCAGAAGAAATCTTTAGAATAAACAGGGCCAGCTTTTTCTTATCAATATCCCCATAGCTGTAAAAACGTCCCTACCTGATTGATTTTTCTATGGTTATTACCTTTCTCTGTACATGGAATCTTGCTCAAGTGTATAGCAAAACACATGCTGCATACAAGTTTCTTGAATTCTGGAATCAGCAACATTTTTGGTAAAGTAATCTTCAACAAAATCATCTCTGACAGCATTCGCCCTGATCTGTTCCTTATCAGAAATTTTGTGACAATTATTCCAACCAAATATTTGCTTCACTTGCTCAATTACAATATCACCTCCACTAGTGTTCAAATTGCCATATTGTGATGCTTCTATCTTGGCAACCATGCTCTGGTCTTCTAATAGTGCAACAACTCTTCTTTTATGTTTCCTTCTTTTTTTCTTTTCCAACCAGTCAGCCTCCTGGTTGACAGACTGAGCAAATTTATGATCATTATCACCAGCTGAGAAATCACTGCATCTGCCATTTTCTCTTAAACAAGCAATCTCCTCGTCATTACGATTATCCTCAAAAAGGTTTGACAAAGAATGCTGTTCAGGACTACCATGCACACATTCATGGTTAAGCGACTGATCAACTTCAGTCATTGATTGCCCATAATTGCAGAAATCATCACCACTACAGCTGGTATTACTGTCAGATGATGCCACAGAATAGGACTCTGCAGATAGCTGCAAAATTTCTTCGACTAAATTGTGGCGACGATGAAGAATGTCCTCTTGGTAATGGGGTGGAGAAACAGGATATGTAGAGGATGAATATGCATCTGTAATATCATCTATTGAAGTCAATGGTGACCCACTGATGTTTTCAACCCCCTTATGACCTTGAACAGTTAAGGTATCATAATGGAAGCTTTTAGCTTGCATGGGGACACTACCAGCTCCTTCATGTAAATAGGGTTTATGATGCTCCTGCCTCAAATCCATTCTCCCCATCCCTGGTAAAGGGACCCCACCAGTAATCCCTAGAGAACCAATATGGTCAAAATATAGGTGAGCACTCAAACCAGTAGGCATATCAGCAAAGGAATTGTCAGATTCTAACATGTTTGTACTACTCTCATCTCCTGAAGCTTGAACAGAATCTGAGACATATCTTGAGCTTTCAGCAAGATGCGGGTGGCTCCTCTTGTTCTTTATATGATTACCTTTCCCAGAACGCAATAAAGCCCCACTATACACACTGCCATCCATGAAATTCTCAGAAGCGGGATCCATCCACTCTTTAAATTCCCGCAACCATAGAATAGAACGCTCTTTCTTCATATGCTCAACCCTATTCATCAAATCAACTATTTCAGCATCATTGTCAGACCCTATATTCTCTTCTTTGTTTTGAATCTCATTATCACATGACACAGACTCGCGGTCAGAACCAACATTTGTACTCTCTTCTTCAGTCTCAATAGAAGCAAGACGGGAAATCTTTTTCTGCAAAATGTAAAGATATGAAAAATTTAATAACCATTTAGATGAATACCAAAATAGAAAAAAAAAATGACTTATGTCTTGGCACGTATATGGAAATACCACCCAAACTTAATTTAAACATATTACAAATTAAACAAGTGAGGTTTGGGCCAATTTCACTTTAATCCAAGAACTCCCAAAGGCTATGCATCATCCAGCCCGCCAGTAAAATGCCACAACTAACACAAACTTATATATTCATGTATTAAGAGCATACCATCTTAACAACTGTTATGGAGAACTTCCAATTAAAATTGCCTACCCTTTTTCTGTTGGCACCATCTCCATCGGCATCCTCTTTCGCTGGAGAATAGAATCCAAAGCTTGCAGGTCGCTTCTGCCTCCTAGCAATTATAAGTTGCCTCTTCCACAGCTCTCTCGTGCTGATTTCCTTGTCATCTAACTTCAACTAGTCAGGCAAACAACAGAAGGAAAAAATGAGCAAGTTAGCTTCACTATAAAATTGGAAGCGACATTACATTACCCAGACTTCAAATGGCATATAGTTAGATGGCAAATTTTGAAACAAAACCCCAAGCCAAGTGGGGAAAATGCTTTAATGGTCCCCCAACCATGAATATGCTCAAGAATGTAGTGGCTCAAAAAATAATAATAATAATAAAGAGTATATAAATCATGCCTTACTTTATCTGGATGAGCAAAATAACTGAATACTTGTGCTCGATACCATCGGGAACAACATAATGGATTTCCTTCCAACCATAAATTCACTAAAGATGGAAGGGCAGCGAGGAATTCGAGCTCTGAAAAATTGGAAATAATATTGTAGGAAATGTCCACGCCTTCAAGAGAATTCAAATTCTCAATCCCATGCAATGATGTCAATGCATTGTTCCGCAAAACAAGTTTAACAATATGGCAGGAGACCTGCATAATCCCACATCATGGGTGAATGGGTCCAAAGCTGATTCCTAAATAAGATAATAACAGCAAAAGAGAAAATATCTAGGAATCAAAATATGAAATACATTTCACATATAATCAAGTTTAAATTTGTCTGAAAAGATTAAGTTCAGGTGGGTGTTAAAAGATTAAAAAAAAAATTTACAGAGAACCTTTGACGTTAGTCAAAGTTAGTCCACATTTGTTTTTGACTAATTTGACTGGATAAAGAAAATAGAAGGTATTTTTCTGCCTTCAGATCTACTAAGAGATTGAATACATTGTCATTTTTACCCTTCTATGTTAACCAAATTTACAAAATATTACCAGCTTTGAAAGCTCCCTCAGAAGAGTTCAAATTCAAATCCATGAATTATCATGTATATCAAAAACTTATTTCCTTCATCTTAGAAGTCTAACAGGATATCATAGAACATCTATCTACATTCTTAGTATCCCTACAGCTCTACAGAATGTTAAAATTAAATTTCAAACTACTTCAGCTGACCAGTGAGCTAGCAAATGACAACATATTATGACCACTCTACATTACAAGGAGAGTCAACAAAAGGTCAAGTGAGATCATGCTCTTTTATTGTAAGAGACAATTTGATCTCAAAGAAACAATTCTTTAACATAGATTAGATAATTAATCCAAGCACAACCAAAACATTAGTCATGATTGCTCCATCTTCTCTCAGTTGAACCAATTTATGCACACTTCTTCACTCTTTTTTGAATCAATTCATTTACGTATTTGGGTTAATTACATCTAATTGCATCATCATTGCTCTCTTAAGTTTAATCTTGATAATCCACCAAAACTCAAGTCAGTTCAAGCATCAATATTAAACTTCATATTAGAGATTGACTCATATGGCCACTTAACAAGTTGTCAAATCAACCCAGCCAATGTGTTTTGGCAATGCCTTTGTGCACTGCAGCACTAATCTTTTAGTAGATCGTTAAGCAAAACTGAGATTGAGCACTCAAGATCGAGAAACACAAATTTTGAAATTACAGCAAGATGTTTGTGAATACCTTTGTTCATCTACAACTATTTAATAGATTCATGAACAAAAGCTCGGAGTAAACACTCTAAATAAACATGTTCATCTACAAGAATTAGTAAATTCGTGAACAAAAACGGGAACTAAACACTCTTAACTAAACATCTATGCTCAACCAAAGCAGCTAAAAATAGAAAATATAAAATTAGCATGAAATAAATTGATACCACAATGACAAAAAAATCAGTTCTAAAGACAACAAGCTTGAAAGGCAACAAAAGATTTTTTTTAAACTAATATACACATCATCTCAAACATCAAAGAAATCACACCACAGCCACAAGTTAACGATTTAATGTAATCATCTTCCTTATTCGTACCTCACTGAAAGTTGCTATTGATCTGAGGTTATTGAACCCCAGATCCAGGTGCTTCAATTTGACACATCTCCGCAGATTATCAACCTTAGCAAACCTGTTTCTGCTTAAATCAAGAGTTTCAACAGAAGGAAGAAGTTGCAAGGATTCATCCATTAAAATCAGCCGATTACATGCACAAGATACAAACGACAGCCGATTCCACTGTGGAGAGTCCTTTATTTCAGCAATCCTACTCGCAAATACATGCCTTAGTGCATCCTAAATCATTAAAAAATATAATAAATTTACTGACTATTACAATTTAGCATTCAAAAAAGCACATATATAACTTTAATCCTCTGTTTTACACATTTTTTTCAGTTCAACACTAGTGTTCAGAAACAGAATGTGTTCTTCAAAATCCGTAAGGCAAGCGTTACTTTCCGTTTTTGGATCTCAGTTATAGAAAACAAAAAGAACACGCATCCTTAAATGATTTCCCTATTCTTTCAATTTAACATCCAAAAAAGCACGAAAAATAAAAATAATATACAAGATTAAAAGAGCAAACTGACAGTAGAATTGTGACAGATAATCTTCTCCAATGTATGTCTCAACTCAAGCAAGCCTTTAGCAGCGGAAGTCGACAAGTCACATCCTCTGAGCTCCAAATTCTTCAATCTACCAAACGGCAACAACGAAAGCGGCGTAGGATCACGCGCAGGCGGCGGCAGTGCCGAAACCACTTTCAGAGACGTAAGAAGCTTCAAAATTCGTCGCAATTGCTCGAGCGCTCGGTGGTCTCCGAGGTCCGAAACATAAGCTCGTAGGTAGTCAACCGGCGCGCCGGCTAGCAGCCGCTCGAGCTCCCGCAGCGCCTCGAGCCGCGATTGGACATAGTGCAAACCAGCCGGATTGAGTTTCAACACTATAGATCCTTCTATTAACGGGCCGGCCTGCTGTTCGACAAATTTCACCAGTTTTTCCAGGTAGCGATCTCCCGTTACAATCGCCATCAAAAAGAATAAAAATATATATATTGTGAAATTAATTAATTGAAAATGGAGGTTTGGGAGGGATAGAAGAGAAAAGAAGAACTGCCATGGCCGATTGGCTGTGTAAATCTCGTTAATCGGGTCAAATGATTGGGTTAGGAGTGGGTATGTTTTTTCGGTTTAAATTGTAAATTATTTTTTAATTAATTTTTTAAAAAAATTTTACCATCCACCTACTTTAAAATATTAATTTTATTTTATAATAAATTTTATAAAAAAAATACAATTAATACTCTTTTAATTATAAATTAATTAATTAAAATTAAATATATTTTTAATTTATTTAATTTTTATAAATAAAATTTTAATTTTTTATTATTATTTAATTTTTAAAATTTATTAATTATATAAATAAAATAATTTTTTAAAAAAATTTAATTATTTATATATAAAAATTAATTTTCTAATTAATTATTATTTATAATTAATTTATAATTAATTATTATTTATGTAGTGGGTCCCGCTATCACATTTTTTTTGTACCAGATCATGTGTTGTGTTCCATAATCCACGGTGCCGAGTCCCGACGATTACCCTCTTTTCCTCTTCAGCATATTTGGCAGGGTTAATTTCAATTTGCACCTCATAGTTTTGATAATTTTTAACATACTCTTCTATGTTTTGTAAGGCATCAATCTACCCCTTTTTGTTACTCTCTGGTCTCGTGCGATAAAATTAACTGGCGTAGCAGTGAAAGCATAACTGAAAATTAAAATTAATAAATAATAAATAATAAATTTTAAAATTTTTATTTTACTAAATATATATATTTTTTACATTATATTTGTATCATATCAATAATAACGTGGGAGTGAATGAAATTCTTAAACATATTCTCGATGCTTACTGATTGTTAAAGAAATTTAAATATATTTTCGAGATTTGTTGAGTGATGAATATTGTAAAAATTATAAAAAAAAAATTAAAATTATTCATGTTTAAAAAATAATTTTATTTTTATTTTTAATTTGAATAATGTTTGGTATATAAAAAAAGTATATTTTTTAAAATTATTATTATACATAATGTCATATTTATTATGTAAATATTACTATAAATAATGTGAATTTAATAATATTTATCGATAATTTGATTTAAGGATACTTTTGTAAATAATATTTTATTAAATAATAGATGTAAGGGGTAGAATTGAGGGTGTGAGTTTCTTATTTTAATTTTTAGGTCATATCTTTTGATTGATAAATTATAATATTAAATGCATTTTCAGCCATTTTTTTATTATTAAGATTGAAATACAAGACATGATTTACATATTTGATATAAAAAATTTCATAATAAAACCGTAAAGTAAGTTGTGTCATTGTTATGTAATTTAGATTGTAACGTGAAATATAATTTGTAAACTTAATATAAAAATCATAAAATTTATAATAAAAGTATAAAATAAATTAGAATAGTATAAAATTAATAATATAAGCATAAATAAATTTTCATTTTTTTATAATTAAGATTATAGCGTATAAGTATAAAATAACAAGCAAATTCGATAATAAAATAATAAATTAATAATAAAAGTTTAATATATAGGTTGTATCATTTTTCTTTACAATTAGCATTTTAATATAGAACATGACTTGTAAATTTGATATGAAAATGATGAAATTAATAATAGACGTAAAAAATAAGTTATTAAATTATCATTTTATCTAAAAAATTTAACATAAAAATTAAAAAATAATAATATAAATATAAAATAGGTTTGTTATTTTATTCTATTTATTTACAAGCTAGGAATGCAATATAAGATACGAAAATTAAAAAATTAATAACAAAGGTGTTAAATAGGTTATTAAGTTATCACTTAACCTATAAAATTCAATTCAAGGATAATGACGAGTTTAGAAAATAATATTTAGGTGGTTTAACATTTCATTTTACGAATAAATTTAATTTAAATAATATTTTTTTTATAAATTTATTTAATTATATTTTAATCTTTCGATAATAAAATTAAGTACATACTAATACTATATTAAATTATTACTTAACAAATTTTATTGGAATAATTTTTTTATTTATTAATAAAAATAATAAAATAATATTTTAATTATTAATTGTGAGTTAGATCTAAATTTTTTTAAGACACTTCGTCCACTTTTTTTAAACCACTTAATCTAAATTTTGTTAAAGCTTAATAACATTAATCTCAATTTTTTTAAAAAAAAAAATTGACACGTGTAGTAGAGTTATTAGGTTTTGGCTTTCTTAATCATGCTCCTATCCGCAGACAATAACACTCTAGCGTATACAAACTCAATCCCTAATTCGAATCGTCAACGTTACAAAGAACCCATTAAACTGCGGACGCCTACAGTTTCCTCCTCCTCACTGCCCGGCAAATCACTGGAGCTTTTGAAAATCTCTCTCTTTTACCCCGGGAAGCGTCTAATCACTGTCCCACCGCCGTTGCTGTCACCTGAAACAAAAGTGGTGAGGGTTTTTTTCTTTTTCCCTTTTATTTGTGTAATTTCGTGCATAATTAATAATGGATACGTTGGAATTTTGTTTCTCTGCTACCATAAAGTATGGATTTTGACTTTGAAGCTCGATTCTGTTGTTAATCTGACCGAACTGGGGCGTGCCTAGTCTTAAATTATGATTCAGGTTTCAATGGTTTTTAGGTTTTCGATTTGAAGTTTGGGGTTTAGGAGTTACGCCTAGGTTCTTGGATTTATGATATTTTTTTTCCATGTAACTGTGGTTGTGGTGGTAAATTGGGTTACTGAACAGTTTTTTTTTTGGGCTCTCCATGAGTCGAAAATTAACGCAATAATGTTTACTTCCGGTGTCATTTAGCTATGTTTGTAATACTGGTCCTTTCAATTGAGGAATATCTTGGGATAATGGCACTAGCACCTCACCTTTTTTCTTCCTAAAACAAGAAGTTTATTTTGGAGGATTAACAAATTGATTATGAATTGTTTCAAGCAAATTGATTAGGAATTTTGAAGTTATTTGTCATATTAAGCATACGATATGTAATACATTTGATTTAGATGGTGATGACATCCATTTCGGAAATCTGAATTGTGGTTTTCATTTTGGAAATCGTGTTGCGTTTGAAATTTGTGCTTTCATGGTATTACAAAAGCTACAATATTACTGTAACTCACCGTTTTGGAGTTTTGACATTACCATTATGTATTATGTAATCATCTTTGTGCTTTGCGCAGGTTGTTAGAAGGGTTGGTTTGATTGTGCAGTAGTTGAGGTAATATCACTGCAGAAATCTTGCAGCTGTGCGATTATTGTTTGCAAAGATACATGGAAGAAGAAAAAAGAGAAAAAGAAAGGTCGAGACCTAGAGATATAAGGCATTATTTCTGTGATTACTGTGGCATTTGTAGATCCAAGAAGTCTCTTATCACTTCTCATGTCCTTGCTCAGCACAAGGTTTGTTCTCCTGTAGTTGTTTTTGAAATTATAATCCAAAGTTTTGTACTAGTGTGGTTTTTTAGAGACTTATATATTCAATTAATAACAAATGTCAAGACTTAAATAATCCCAAGGTTTGTTCTGCCAATGTGTATGCTTATTATTATTATTATTATTATTATTATTGTTATTTTCTTTGTTTAGGAAGAGACAAATGAGGAAAGGATAGATGCAGATGCGAAAATAGATGGAGTGAAAATCAATACATGTGAAGAATGTGGTGCTAGTTTCAAGAAACCTGCTTACTTGAAACAACACATGCAGAGTCATTCACTTGAGGTACTGATTAATGATTGCCGTTTTTCCTTTGTTGTGTTGTTCTATTTCAACATTGGCAATTTGTGTTGTGCTTGCTTTACTTTAGCAGCACAATCGTGTTCTGAATTTCAGAAATGGATGATGTGTATGGTGGGTGATGACAATATGTTTCAAAAATTAGCTAGTGTTTATATTAATGGATGATCAATGATTTTGCAGAAGTTATTCTCTTTCTGAGTATAAAACCACGGATGTATAGCGTGAAGCATTGGATCCCATACAAAGAACTCCAAAATGTGAGAGGTTGTGGATTTGAACTTGATTGGACCAGTATCAGGTAGGGAGACCGCCTGAGAAGCTCTGTCAAGTAAGCCTCAATCACGCACTGTCTTAAACTGAGGTTTGAATCTGTATGTTTATCTTTATGTTTGTTAATTGCGAGGTTGTCACCTCTTAGTTTCATTTTACTGCAGAGGCCATTTGTTTGTTCACTAGATGATTGCCATGCTAGCTATAGAAGAAAAGATCACTTGATTCGCCATCTTCTTCAACACGAAGGGAAATTATTTTCGTGTCCAATGGAGAATTGCAAGCGTGAATTTACCTTTCAAGGCAACATGAAAAGACATGTGAAAGAATTTCATAATGAGGACTCTGCAACAACTGATGTTAAAGATCAGAAGCTGTATGTCTGTTCGGAAACTGGTTGTGGAAAAACATTCAAATTTCCATCAAAGCTGCGAAAGCATGAGGATTCTCATGGCAAGCTTTTTAATTTACTTGACACTGAATAACTCTAGTATTCTTCAAATATACTGGAGAAAAATTTTATGATTTGAAGTTTCAGTTAGTCACAATGTCTCATCAAAACCTTTTGTATCACAGTTAAGTTGTACTCTGTGGAAGCATTTTGTTCTGAACCTGGATGTATGAAATACTTTTCAAACAAGCAATGTCTTGAGGACCATATTCGGTCATGTCACCAGCACATTACATGTGAGATATGTGGGACAAGGCAGTTGAGAAAGAACATCAAGCGGCATCTTCGCACGCATGAAGAAAAACATTCACCTGAAAGAATTATATGCATGTTTAAGGGTTGTCTCCACTCATTTACAACTGTAAGTTATCTTTTTGTTTGTCGAGCAAATATGATTTCAATTTTTTGGAGTTGTATGTTTGTTGCTCATATTTGTCAATTGAAAACCAAGTGGCAGTTCTTTTTGTCCATTTTGGATGTTTGAATTCAATTATGT
Organism: Swietenia macrophylla; assembly: GCA_032401905.1. NCBI lineage: Eukaryota > Viridiplantae > Streptophyta > Magnoliopsida > Sapindales > Meliaceae > Swietenia > Swietenia macrophylla. Next base: position 8,295,350 of record CP135568.1, on the reverse strand, counting down.
TTTATTGCAGAGTAATAGTTATATAATTTCTTTTTTTTTTCCCCATGGATTCTATTCATGCAGAAATCAAATCTCACCCAGCATGTGAAGGCTGTTCATCACAAAATCCGACCTTTTGCTTGTAGCTTTCTTGGTTGTGGCATGAGATTTGCCTATAAGCATGTGAGAGACAACCATGAGAAGTCTGGAAGCCATGCTTATGTCGTCGTAAGTTTTATGCAAGAATATTTCTGAGGTTTTTCTTTTCTTTTTTTTTGTGTGTCTGACAATGCACCTCCGTGAGAAAAATGTCATGTTTCAGCACAAAAACTGATAATTGGTTGTTCAATTGGTCTGCAATCAGGGGGATTTTATAGAGGCAGATGAGGAATTCAGGTCAAGGCCTAGGGGTGGGCGAAAAAGGAAATGCCCAACTGTGGAAATGTTGACACGGAAGAGGGTTAGCGCCCCAACATCAACTGAATCTAGAAACGTGGATAGTGATTGAATCAGTGGTGTCTCCGGGTATATAGAGATTGTGCGATCATATTTATTCTATCAGAGTATGCAGCTATCTAGAAAATAGATGTCTATATGTAATATAAATTCGGACTTTGCCCGCATATATCGGATTATAGTGCAAGCTATTTTCTACGGTAGTAACGTCTCATGTATTTTAATATCTCGTAAATAAATAAATCAGAGTTATATCTATATATGTCTATATCTCTCTTCAATTAAACTGACTACGGATAAATCTCGTGGCACAAAACAAATGAATTGATGGAATCATTGACTAGAGAGTTGTTCCATGAACAATTGCGAGTCATTTTTAGTGATTAAAGCTTAAGATTTTGGGATAAATGATCGGAGAGAGAGGAACAATCAGTTAGAATTGGGGATATCCTTCCAACTGAAGTCTGAAAGCGTAGTAACAACTGCTCATCATTAACGAGAATCTTTCCCGTTCGTTTATGAATTAACACCTACTGTAGAGATTTCTTTTGTGAATCCTTACAAAACTCAGACCCAAAAAAAAAAAATGAAACGCAAACAAAATTTGGAAAAAAGAAAGAAAATATTGGCTTCGCCCGGACTCGAACCGGAGACCTTCAGTGTGTTAGACTGACGTGATAACCAACTACACCACGAAACCAAGACGAACACTTATTTTATTAATAATTTTTAAAAAGAAAAGTCAAACTGATTTAATTCGCAATTGTACGCTGCAGCCACGGTTTTAGGAGGGGCTGGGATTACCTCCACAAAATTAATTTGTTTTGCAAGTGATAGGTAAGCTTAGAATGATTGCTTCTTGTTTATTACATTTACATGTACCATTAAGACACCAATGTTATTGTCATAATCTCTGTATTACTTGTTCTCTTCAATATACACTTTGCAAATAATATTTCAAGTTTTACAATCGAATGGTGAATTCCCACAATTCTTAGAATGACTGACTTGTTACCCCAATTTACTATTCAATTCATGAATGTCTGAACAATTTGGGATAAATGCTTAGAATGCTTAATAATATTAATGGCTATAGTACTTGGGCTGAGCAAAAATGAGGCAAGATTCAGAAAATGTATCTGTGAATAATATGTACATGGAGGCTTCTGATTTGATTACTATATTTAGCTTTCAGTTTTAATAAAGTGGGATTAGGACACAGTAAGTAACAACAATACAAGTGAAGTGATCTTCAATTAACTTGCTCACCACTTGCTAGCCTTCTCTTCTCTTCTTCAACTTGTTCAAGCAATGCTTCCAGCTCTGCTTCTGTCAAGCCCTCTAGCCGCTTCTGCCAAAACCAGAATTACACCAGAAAACAATCGTTACAAAAGCATATTGTAATGGAACGGAAGGAAGAACTCTAAAAAATTTGATTGTAGTAGGATCAGAGGACAAAGCAACAAAACTCGTTTTGTTACAGCAGAAACTCTATCTAGAAATGATTCTTTCAAGCTGAATTGCTGATCAAAGAGAAGCGGCATGGTTCATTATTGAATTCACTGTAATGCAAGTCTTAGTTTTGAATTAGACTGCTTTCGTAGCATACACAACACTACAACTACGTCAATAATGCAATATACCATTACTTTCCAGAGGATTCATTTTGTATTGACTGTTTTGTACAAGGCTTCCTCTGTACTACATAGCAGTAGGTTATCCAAAAAGGCTTCTTTTGGGATCAGTTCATGCTATTCCCTAGAATTGTCCACAAGATCAACGATCTAAACATCAAGCAGAAATAGATTACCTTCCTTGGGGCCTTTAGTTAGTTTTGTAATAATATACAGATTTGATATTTTAGGCAAGCAAGAAGCAACAATTATGCGGGAATTTTTATGTCAAGAAAAGGGATAGATAAATTAAACCTCCATGACTTTGTTTTCATAGTCACGTAATTGTTGAGCATATGTCATTTCCTTGTTTGAGACTCTAAATATGTATGTAGAAACCCATCCAAACGTGAGGCCCAAAACGATTACCACTTCAACAATATTACCAGCTTGCAAAGGATCAATTCCAGCAAACTGCACAACACAACATACAATACAAGCAGTTAGATTAAGAGGCTACTCAAAGATCCAATCATCACATTCCTCCCTAGCATTGGTGTGAGCAAGACTTGATCAACATCATGATCAAGGTCATGTGAATTGCAATAGGTTTTAAAATATGCTCATTACACTCTTCAGTATTTTACTGATACATTATCTGTGCCATAGTTGTTGAAGAAAGCAAATGGCATGTAAAAGAAGAATAAAAAAGGGGTACTAAGGTTGACAGTATTCTGAAAAATAATATTAGAGAACGATGTTAAGGGTACCTCCAATCCACTTTTTAAGCCATAGCCAATTGCAGTGATGCCCACTCCAATCAATAAAACATCCTTCCTTGTGTACCCAAATGGTGTCTGTGGTAGGAATAAAGTTGAAGATACAGTTAACAATCAAGTCAACAGATTAGAAATCACCAGCAATAACTTCACCTGCAGTAAAGGCTTTACATGGAGTTGTAAGAAGCAAAATATTACTTTTAACAAAATTTGAAGAGATCATAATTACTCATACATGCCTTTGTTTGCTCAGCAGAATCATCTTTACTGCCATTGGAGTTTGAGGAACTGCTACATCTAGGGATGGTCAAGCTAGCTCTCTTTGACATCACCTTGTTCGATCCTTGAAATATGAAAGTTTCTTTTCTACTCAAGCTTTTTGAAATAACTCTTCCTACTAAATTGAATGCAAAAAGCATCATAATTAGATAATTGCATTCACATATGAAAGAAAAACTACCCTGCCATAAATTGGGAAGGTTCCTCTGAAAATAAAACATAAAAATTTCGTCTATTATTTGAATGATTATGATCAACTATGAAGTTCCACCATATTTTCTGTACTTCTTCACACCTGGAGAAGAAATATAAATTTTCCAAATTCTTGTGACTGACTAAAGCTGTATTCATCAAACAAAAACCATGTAACTAAGATACATTTGCAAGGTGAAGCATAGTATGTTCATCATTCCAGTGTGAACAAACAAGACATTGCAAAGACTATAACTTGAAGCTAGAAACTCTATCTATTCACTAGTTACAGAGGAAAAACTCAATCTGAGTTTTGTCTCATAGGACAAAACATTATATGCAAACAAAAATAGTGACTTAAGATATATTTGTAACTGTTGTGCTTCTATGCTAAATTTGAAAGCACAACATATAAGCTTAGTTCTTTTGTTCTTGCTAGCAGTGTTTCACAACTCAGCAGATCTTGAATTGATAAGATTTGAGAGAGTTTTGGGGACAAGAAGATTGTTATCAAATTTGAACTAAAAAATTAGATAAAATCATTAGTCTTATTTTTATTTAAATAACAATTGATGTAATAGTAAATGATATGGTCACTGGTCTTCAAGCAATAAATGTCTTCTTTATTCATTCTAAATTCTTCTTAGTTTCTAATTTTTTTCTTCTTGGTATTAGAGCCTCTTGTTGTGAGCACTCAACTTCCGCCAAATGTATCACAAACACCAATCAAAGCAAACACCAAACAAAACAAACACAAACACAAACACACACAAGTTTGATTGATTTTTTCGCAGGTGGACCATAAACATCGTGAATGGATCATAAACATACTGTCAAAAGAAGCTCAAAATGTGTCTTCAATCCTAGTACAGTTTGCAAGAGGGTGTTAGCAATGTTTCTTAACTTAGCAGATATTGAATTGATAAGGTTGAAGAGAGTTTTTGGTGATAAGAAGATTGTAATCAAATTTGAATTTAAAAATTTGATAGAATTATTAGTATTATTTTTATTTAAATAGCAGTTGTTGTAATAGCAAATGGTATGGCCACTGGTCATCAAGCAATAAACGTCTTCTTTATCCATTCAAAATTCTTCTCAGTTTCCAATTTTTTTCTTCTGTTCTCGCTCAAGTACTAGGTAAGCACTCACTTTTCTTCAGTAATTAATACTTATCGATCGCTCATACACCTGTTCTTGACTTCTAGCGATTTCATTTTATAGCAGTTGCAGCTTACAACAGTACCAAATGGAGCCTTAAAGTATTTGATAGACACCCATTAAGTTAACATCATAAATTAAAAACTACAACTTCCCCATTCCAAAAGCAACTTTAATCAATATAAAACTCACAAATAAAAAATAAAATAAAAACACGAAGCTGACCCCTCATATGCAGCAAAACTGGTAGAGCCGAAACACCATCAAAGGAATTTGGTCCAAATTTGCAAAATATGCTGCTGCAACTTCGAAGAGAAGCCATCCCTGCACTATTCTTTGATGGAAAACCCAGAAGAAAAATCAGCTACGAGGGCAAACTAAATAAGTAAATTGCTTAATTTCTGCAATAATGGAACTATTGAGTAGCTAAATTCAATTTATCATTGCAAAATATAGAAAAACAAAAACAAATACTAGCAGCACCTGGTCTAGATGAGGGAGCAGTGGAGTGGATGGTTGGCAGTGAATCTGTAGACGACTTGTTGGACGGAAGTTATATAGACACGTGCACCGCACGTGATATTTTCTTCAAAACCCGGATTAATTTCTATCGGGTCGGTTCCAACCCGGAAATTCAAGATTTTTTTGTGTCGGAGATTTGTATGCCGCTAAGATCAACTAAACCTCGCCTCTATGGTCAATTCCGACACTTCGTCGATTAAATTAATTTAAAAAATAAATATAATTTCCAAAAAAAATAATTCATTCAATATAAAAAATTAATATAATAAATAAAGAGGAAGAATATTAATAACAATTACAATTTTTATTGTTAATATTATTATTTTAAAATTTAAAATACAACCCGATAAAAAATCTTTTTTTGTGATATAATATTAATTTACTTAATAAAACACCAATTTAAGGCACACTTACTATCTAGTCTTGTGTATTGTTGAAGCTAATTTGGCATGTTTTTTTGTCAAAAGTAGTTTGGGATTGATTCTAATTAATTATCAATTTATAGTTTAATTAAAAGTTCGCACGCATATATATGTGTGCGTATTAATTTGAAATATTTTTTATAAAAATTTAAAATAAAAATAAATTTTTAAAATACAGTTAAATATTCAATTTTTTAAATTTTTATACTTTTGTTTCAAATTAATAACAATAAAATTTATAGAATATATTGATACATATACATACCATAGTCAGACTTATATATACACATATACATGCATACAAACACGACAAGCACACTAATTTGCATGACCGTACAAATTTTAATTAAAAATTTGATCAATTTATATGTGTATATATATACATTCACACACGTCTTTTATAAAAGCTTGAAATACTATTAAATATTTAGTATTTCAATTCTTATAAAAATTATTTCAAGTTGATAGTAACAAAATTTTTAAGATGTGTTGGTACATACTCATACCATAATCAAACACATATATACACATATACATTTTTTAAATCTTATTATTTGTAACTTAAAAATTTTAGATCTCATTAAACAATGATTGTCCTTATAATAAATTGTTTACTAATTTAAATATTTCGACTTAATTGAAAAGTGTCTATTTTTAAAATAGTTTTGAGAATAAACAAAACAAGAGGCTAATTAAAACCTTTAAAATTCTATTTATTTTTTTTAATATTAAAGTCGATAAGATCAATATTTTAAAATCTCGACTATAATCTTTAAAATTTAGAAAAACACAAGACGGTCTATGATTTTCTCTCACGATTTAAAAAAAAATTAAAATATTAAATTTTAAGAGAGCAAATCGCTATTCAAACTAAATAACTAAACTATATTTTTGTATAAGAAAATATATAAATTAAGGGATTTGGATATTGTTACACTTGTATAAATATTCCTTCATATCCGATTACTATAGTCTATAGATATTTATTTCATATCATAGCATAAAATTATTGTAGATTATATGTATTAATTTAATTTAATTTAATTTAATTTAATTTAATTTTTCTAAAAATATGTTTAAATATAAATAATGGAGTTAGGTGACCACCAACTATTAATTAATCATGGAATAATTAAATGCAAGACAATGCTTGCCACCATGTCCAATGATTAGTTAGGTGATGTCGTTTTGTGAATTTCTTACCTTCAACGACGCTTGCTCCATGCCCTCACCCATGTGCTAAAACAATTACAGTATTCATATATCCCTACACAATTTCTTCCGTTCATCAACTTTCTCGTCAGCCAAACACACATTTTGATTTTTCTCTTTTATGCTTTCTCTGTCCTCAATCTTCCCTGCGTGTCTAAAATAATGGGAAACGCAGCATCCTGTGCACCTTCGATAATGTCTGGTACAGGGACAGCAAAGGTTTTATTCTCGGACGGAAGTTTGCAAGTTTACACGAAACCTGTCAGTGCCGGAGAGCTCATGCTGGAAAATCCAGGGCAGTTTGTTTGCAAATCATACAGCTTGAAAGTCGCCCAACGGATTATGGGATTATCGGCCGACGAAGAGCAGAGCTGCGGCAGTTTTACTTTCTTCTTCCTATGGAGTTGCTGCACTCTGTACTGACGGACGGGGAAATGAGCACGCTTGCAGACAAGGCTGACAGGGCATTGAAGAATAACAAGCAGCATGGGAACTCAAACAATTTCCGAAAAATATTTCCAGTACGCCTTAATGATTTCTGCATGTTTCCGTCGGAAGCAGCAAAGCCGACTTCAGATTCTCCTCAGACGCCGGCAATCGATGACGTGGCGGAGCCAGTGGTAAGGTATGCAAAGCACAGATCCTGGAAGCCTGCGTTGAAAACCATTGTTGAAAGTTGACACTCCGTGCAGGCTTTGAAATTCATGTGCATATATAAATTAATAAATTTAAATAATTTTATCATATAGCTCCCTTGTAGTTTGTAATAATTTTATTTTGTAATAAGTTTTATAAACTAGTACACTTACCTCCCCAGTACCCTTAAATTGACTAACTAAAAGATAACTATATATATATTTTTAATTTTTATAAACAAAATTCTATATTTAATCTTGTTTAATTTTTAGAGTTTGTTAGATATATTTTATAAAATAAATAAAATAATATTTATATAAAAATTTTAATTACATATATATGTATATATTAATTATCTACCAAATTAATTTAAAATTACTTATTTTTTTTGTATAAAATTCATAATCTATATTAAGAAAATAACTTTATCATATATATTTTTAAATGATATTAATTAATAATTACAAGATATTTTAATTTTTATTATTTAAAATATTTTTATATGACAATAATTGTATTATAAATTTTAAGAGTTTAATATAATTTTTTTAAAATAATATGATAACATATTAATAATATTATTTTAATTTAATTAAAATTTTTATATAAAAATTTAGAATATAAATTAATATCTAATATAAATAAATTTAAAAATAAATATATTAAATAAAAATGAATAAATTAGAGTTTTAATTACAAAGAATAAATAACTTAGGAGTACATTTCTCTTTTAATTAATCAATTTAAGATTAAAAAGTAAGTACGTGTGTATTTTCATAAAATTTATTATAAAGTAAAATTATTACAAATTTTAGTAGAAGTATCCAATAAAATTTTATAAATTTTATTTATAAAAAATTTATAACTTTCAAATTTCACATACACAAATTATAAGACATAAATTTAACACGATTAAATTTGTACGAATTTAGTATACAAGAATTTGATTATAGCGATTCATTACGGTACACAGGGGTACCATTACTCCTATTTTTTTTGCCTCTCCTAATGATTGTTTTAAATCTTTCTAAAGTCGTTTTAAATAATATTTATTTATATTTTAAAATTTTAATATATTTTAATTTTTTATTGTATATTTTAAATATTATTTAATATTTATTTTATATGTTTTAATTTTTTTCTCATTTTAAATTTTATAAACTCAATTTTAAGTTCAACGTACAAAAAAAAAAAAAATTAATGATGGCAGTAAATACTATAACCAATCCCTTAATTATAATATATTTCATATATTTTATATATGATATTTTTAATTTTTATATTAATTATTTTTATTGATACGAGTTTCATATTTGAAGTTGTATGCATTTATTAATAAAATGAATTAATTTTCTAAGCAATCTTTGGACTGCTTTTCAAATTTATTAATAAAAAAGATTATTTATGATTTGTATATATTTATTTTTTAAGTAAAATAATATTATTTTAACTTGTCAAAAACACCCCCAAACGAAAGCTTAATGGAGAATGTGAAGGCATGAAACGAAGAAACTTAAAAAGAAAAAAAAAGGCCAGCTTAATGGAGAATGTGAAGGCATGAAACGAAGAAACTTAAAAAGAAAAAAAAAGGCCTTTTTTTTTTTTTTTTTGGTTAAGTAGAGAATATACGCCCCCACTTAACTTGGTCATAGCTCATGCGTATAGAAGTGCTTTTGATGTTTAATATGTTATTTTTGTAGCCATGTTTGCATAAAAAGTGCTTTCATGAACCATTTTAGATTTTCTTACCTTAAAAGAGTTTTTTCTTAAAAGAAAAGTGCTTTCTAACCAAACACCTCGGATTCTAAAGCACTAACACATTGCAGTTACATGAAAGCGAGGGTAAGATAGCTTTCCAAATGAAAGCACTTGGATTCCAAACTGTCAAAAGTAAAAAAGTGCTTTTTAAAGTTAAGCAGAAGCGGTTTTAGCTAGAAACATAGTTAAGTACTTTTGGGTAAAGCACTTCTACTAGACATGTTTTTCCACCAAACACACCCAATTCCAAAACCACCGCAATGATCATATCAACGGTTCGATGTCACATTAATCAAAATCAAATGAAAGTAAATGATAGAAGAAAACAAAAATTATCTACAGATACCAGTAATTGAAACCGGAAACCTACAAAGAACCTCAGCCGTTGATGACGTTTCATCGGCATCGTCAGCGGGAGGCAACACTCTTCCATCAGCAAACAACACCCGTCCATTTCTCGGTTCCTGCTGCTGCAGCTGCCGTTCCTGCTGACTCGCCATTACACCTTCAAGCTCCGCAGCCGCAGCATCGTAAAATGCCGTATCACCAAATCTCCGCTCCACCTCAAGAAACTCAGCCAGAGAAGCCGGCTTGGCGTCGTCGTCTCCACAGAGCCGCCACCACCGACGCCTTGCCGCCGACGCCGGAACAGAGGGCGAAACCCTTTTCTTCTTATTCTTCATCCTCGACCTTGTTCCGGAGGCGGAGGCGGTGGCGGGGACATTCACGTGCATATCACGGTGCTGAGACGGAGCTCTGAACGCAATGGTAGGGAAATTGACGCCCATTAAAGTCCCTAACGTCGTGCTTCTGTCGTGGAAAAATGATCCTGTAGACTGTGAAATAATCGAAATTAAGAAATGGGAATTATTAAAAATATGAAATTTTGAATTGGGTTTGCGTCAGAATGATGAGAAATTACCTCGGTGTCGAGATCGGAGGAGGAGATGGAGGAGATGCTGGGTGAAGCCGGGGGCGGTAGCAAATCGTTGGCTGGATCTAGCATTTTTGGTTTGATTGTAAAGAGAGAAAGAGAGAGAGAGAGAGAGTGGTGGGAAGATTGAAGGCTATTCTGTTTTTGATTTTATGGGGAATTTGGAAATGGAATTTTTAGTGCTGGTTTGTGATTGATGTGATTGGGGTTTCTCTTTTAGGTGGAGCATCAAACCACTTTTTGTTATTTTTTATTCTTAATTATCGAGCTGGAATAATATTTTTTTTAAATTTTTTATTATTTTTATTTATAAAAAAATTATAAACAATTATTTTTTTTTAAAATTACTATATTTTTCATTCATTCTGAAATTCTATTTTTTGTTTTGGTTATCAATTTTACCCTCTTAATTTTGCAAGAGTAATTTTAGGTTTATAATTCGTCATATGTATGAAAGATTCAATCGACTTGGCTGAAATTGGACCTTTAACTGAAACAAAACTATTTTCAATGTCAAAAGTGCATATTTGTTTCAAGGAAACAAGTCATGCAAGATGAGTACTTAGAAAGGCCAAAGCATTATGTATTACTGCCACGGATCCACCCAGTTTACACTCCTATGAAAATAGTTGCTTGTAAACACAGATGCTTGCAACCAGTGCAAGGTACAAACATTTGACAAGGAAAAGGTATGATTTACCAATATATTTTCTTTTTCTACGAACAAAATGCCAATGTACACACTATGAAGATCAAGACCTAGATCAGAAGAAACTTTTAGGCAGTTGTTGGTCTTGAGAGGTTTAAAAACCTAAGCCAAAAGTAATTCTAAAGAATCAACCTACAAGGATGCTAAACCGCGGATATAATCATCCCACATTTCAGTTGCAATGGAGTCCCGGAAATGTGAGGCGAGTTCTAGTTCTTCTGTTTGAAAACCAATGTCCAGAGCCCGGGTGTCAACATGTGCCATTGGCTGCTCTGCCTCCAAAGGCGGCAAGGATTCATCCATAGGCAATAAAGTGTCCTGTTCATACATTCTGAAAAGCCAATCATCTGGCTTCTCCCTTCGGATGTAGTTGTGTAATGCACAGGCAGCCACGACCAACTTCACCTGTGTTTGTAATGGGTATGGAGGAGCTGACATCAAAATGGGAAACCGCTCCTTTAAGGCCCCAAAAATACGATCAGTGGCATTCCGTAGCAATGAATGCCGTCGATTGAATAACTCTTTGGCATCTTGTGGATGATGGTCACTGGGGATTTGGTTTGAGTTATAGGGAACACCTTGATATGGAGCAATGAAGCCGGGCATATTTGCATACTTGTTATCCACAAGGTAATACTTCCCTGAATCAATGAAAATTTTAATCCAATAAGAACTCAAGACAGTTAATCGGAAAAATATGTTATTTTGATTCTCATTCTTTAAACAATAAGAAGCTTTTATATATTTAGATCTTCTCACATTCCAAGTGTGTGCAATTAATTTGGTTGTCAGAACAACTTTTTTGTGAGTGATGATGTAACAATACACAATACCTTCGGGGACCTGCAATTTGTTACGCCTTGTGAGTGCTGAATTTAGGACCCGCAAATCTGATGCCGAGCCTTCCCAACCAGCCAAGACATAATGAAACTTCAAATCAAATGAGCAAGCTGCCATCACATTTTGTGAAAGTAATCCACTTTTGTTACGAAAGGGTCCTTGTTCATCTACACCAACCATAACTGGAACGTGTATACCATCGATAGCTCCGACACAATCCTGGCAGAAGATTATAAATGTTAAATAAGTTAGATTTAATTAACTTGAGCAATACTATTTTTAGTTGACACAAAAAAAGAGGCACTGATCAAACATAATTACTAATTTACTACAGGATTACCTTAAAATATGGATAAAATCTAGGATCCTCGAAAATTTCTGGAGGAACATCAGAAACTGGAGGCCGAAAAAAATCCAATGAAATTGCCATAATGGCATTTAAAACATTGTTGAAATGGCGACTAATGGTTTCTCCTGAATATCGAAATAACTCTTGGACGGCTCGAGTTCGTAGATTGTGACCCACAATAAACATGAATATAGCTAATTGCTCTTCAATTTTGATTCGATTTGTGTGACGCAATAAACCTTTGGATTGCAAAATATCACACAATTTGTAAAATACTTTCTTATCCATGCGAAAATTTTCCAAACAGCGTTCACTTTGACCATTGAGTACCTCATCTACGAACTTTATTCCATTGGATGCCAAATTATGACCCCGTTCTATAGGTATATAATTCTCATAGACTGCATCCTTTTCATCATCAGAGCTATCCATGACAAAGCTGTCCTCTGCAGTGAAAAATAAACAATCGTATATTGATTATCATAAAGACAAAAAAACGTGCTGTTGTTTTGAAAAACACAAACTCAATACAGGATGACAATGACTAATTATAGAGATGAAAAAGGAATAGGCAAAGGGAAATGAATAACTGTATATATTTAACACATTCAAGGCTTATAGAAGAGGCAAAATCTGATCATAAGCGTTATGGCCTGAAAAGTAACAAAATGGAAACAAGAATAAAATGCATGTCTCTGTTATGGTTACGTCTTTCCCTGCCTATGAGAAGAAATCAAGTTTCAAGATTGCAACATAAGACAGTAAGTTGAACCCCTGAAAGTCAAATTATGACAAAATGAACAAGTCATGAGAGACAAAATTGAAATATCAGCAATTCCATATGAGCCCAGGTCACTGACCATGCTATAAGTCAATCACAATAACTAATTTAACGACAAATTGCAACGTGACATTACCATCAAAATTACTCTACGGACATCTAAAACTGCCTATTTATAAATAAAGGACTTTCTGATTAAATAGAAAAAATCAATACATGACAAAAGAAGCAAACATATCCATAGCAATGCCTCTTGACGTAAAAGCTTTCCAGTAATGCTATTGGCAATAGTCAGCTAACAACCACCCCTCTACAAGAATGTGATCAATCCACCAAAATTCTTGCAATAATTCTTAAAAAAAGGAGCATTAACATAAAAATATTTCACACTGATTTGCAACAAAATTGTAAGCAATCCAAGTAATACTGCTTCACTCACTAGAAGCTTGCACAAAGTCCAACTTCTTCATCAAAATACAGGTTGTGGGTTTGGGTTGGGGATTGGTGGGGACAGACTAAGAGAGCACAAGTAAATAGCTATGTGATGAACAAACAAATAACATCAGGCATTCCCATCTTATGTGATTTCTCTTTAAACATAATATAATAAGGCCATAAGCAACTGACCTTAATGAAAACTGACCATTCCTTTGCTTTCCTAGAATACATTCATTAAATTTATGATAATTTGTAAGCTACTCTAAGATCACCAGTACTCACTATAAGAAGTTTGATAGAATACAGAGCAAGTGCCAGCGTGCAAGTGTATGCACCTTGGAAGAACGTGGGAGGCAAGATTTCCCATTTGGATATGTTATCATGTTCTTTCAGTCAAAGGAAGCAACAGGTTGTGGATGGTACACTATAAGAGTTTAAAAGCTTAGGTGTATTGCAAGAACATTGGGTAAGAAAAAGTTCCTCAATGCATTCACACACTTAACTGTTACATAGAAAGGATGATATCAGCATCTTCGTCTAGGCACCAATTATGTGGATGAACACCTAAATCGAAATCTAAATCTAAATCAGACAAAGAGAAAAACAAACCAATGATTCAGATTTCTTGGGTAAACATCTCTGAAGTTCAATTCAGATATAATATTTTACCCAGCTGATATCTTTCTCTTTCAACATCTTTCTTATGTTAACTTAGAAAAAGTAAATTTCCAACCAAACGTTAAAAACTTGTACGGTTCTCAAAACTGGAAAGATCATTCATAAAGTCAAGTAAAAGTTATTATTTAGGGAATGTTTAGGACTCTCCTGTTTCTACTTAATTTGAAAGTAAAATAGCTAAAGTGTTCAGTAAAGACCCACTTATACTCGGCCATTAATGATTACTCCTAACCATTTCATTTATACTTTGATATCTAGTGATTCCATCCCACAGCATCCGAAAATTAAAAGCTAGAACACCTAATCCCAAACACATCCTTAGCCTTTTTACTAGTCAGAAATGAAAATAATAATAACTTAATTTTTAAATTTATCTATATTGCCATAATCATCAAATCCAAAAACTAGAATCCCATAATTTTGCTAATCACAAATACAGGTTATAGATATGTCATACAGCAATTCACCATAAATTGGACACACAACATGGAAAGTGAGGTACTATCTCTAAATACCATGAAATTGCTATACCCAGAACATTGACATCACACACAAACATAAAATGGTAACTTATCTACACAGTCCACATTCCACCAAATCATCACACTTACAGTATACCACAATCTGAAACTAAATCATTTGACACTACACCAGTCCTCAACTTTGGAACAAAAACAAATATCCCGTGAAGAAAAAAATGCCAATTCAATTACCAATTAAGTATTCAGCGCCCTGCAACCAGAATTTCCAAAAGACTATTAAGATTTCTAAGCATTTTCCCAGCTAAAATTACCTGAGAAAATCTCTGTGCTCTACTGTGAAACAGAAGCGTGTCTCCTTTCGATATAAGACAGGAAAATGTTGGATTATATTAGGGTTTTTAGATCAAAAAATGGATGAAGAAATGAAGAAGAGAAGGGATTGTAACGTTCCGTTTGTAAAATGAGAATTTGCTCTGACACGCGTTGGTCGGAGTTTGGGGGTGGTTCATATATAAGCTACCATTTGTTAATGGCTAATGCTAGAGTTAAATAGTATTAGGATTAGGCCCATTAACAAAGAAAGCCCATGAACAAAAAGCCCTTTTAACCAAGAAAGCCCATTAACAAGAAGGCCCATTAACGAAAAGCCCATTTGATTTTCTTTAAATCAACAATATTCAGAATTTTAATTTTGTTCCTAGTTATTATAATTATTGTTATAATTTGTTAATTTTAGTATAGATAAGTATTTCACCATACTTTATTCTATAAATGCATAAATAATTTAATACGTGCACCTTATATTAAATATTATTATTTGAAAATTAGATGACACGAAAATAGTAGAGAGAGAAAGATAATAAAGTCAATGGAATGAACAAATATATGTTTGTTATAATTTTTATAAACTTTTAGATATACCATCAAAAATTTCACTTTAGATATTCTAACTTATTCATTATATTTTTAATTTTTTTAAGTGATGAGATGAAATATATATATACAAAATGGTTAAAAACTTAATAAACAACTCGATAAATGTAACAAAAAGTCGATAATTATGAAGATACAATGGATTTGCTCTAATTTTACTCAATGGAATATAAATAATTCGAGCTATGTAATAATTAAAATTATGATACCACATGAATTTGTTTGAAAAAGTTTGTACTGAAAATTTATATATAATCTTCAAATATAGTTTGTGAATTTTATACGACATAAATACATTTTTTTCTAAAATAAATTGAAACTTGAAACTAGTGAATTACGGAGCATTTCTTATACATTTCATATTTTTAATAATTTTTATTTTAATATTTCTTATTAAGGAAATTATATAATGTGCTTATAATATTTAAACCAAATATTTCTTCATTTTCTTTAGCATTTAAGGAAGGTATTTCATAATTCATACCATTACTTCCTTTTCTTATTTGAAAAACATATTATTTCTTTTAAGAGTTTTATCAAAATAAACATATGCATCGAAATTATGTTATTCCTAATTGGGCATTAAATATTTTACGTATTTTTTTTGAAATTTAGTAAATCACATATAAATACAATATTTTTTCAAAATTAACAGATAGTATTTATCAACAGTAATAACATTATGTTTGACAGTTAATTAAGTAATCAAAATAATTTTGTGGACATTAATTTGATATATTAATAATATTTTTAACCTATATCCTCAAATGTTTAGAAAATTAACATAAAACACTATTGAAAATTATTTTTCAAATTTTAACATCTAATTTGATAAATATATATAAAAAATATGCTAATTCTAATAGAATAAGGTCATAATTAAGTTAACTTGTGTAAAATTATAAAATATTTGATTTACTAAGCGTATATAAACGTGTATGACATGAATATATAAAATCGGTATAATTTATTTTAATTATTGTGAAATATTTTCATGATTATTAAAATTAATTTTTTTTATAAATTTCTAATTCTATATTTTTCAATGATAATGAAAATATTTCATAACAATTAAAATAATTTTATACAAACAAATAATGTATAATACCGATTGTAGTTATCTATATCATATAAGTTTATATATATTTATTAAATTAAATAATTTATAATTCTATACAAATAAACAACTTATGATTTTGTCTTATTAAAATTAGCACCTAAATTATATATTTATTAATTTAAATTATATTAAATGTCAAAATTTAAAAAATAACTTTTTTTAGTGCACATTTTGTTAATTTTTTAAATATTATGGGAGTTATATGAAAATATTAATATATAAAATTTATACATAAAATATTATTTTAATTATTTAATTATTTTGGTTATTTAATTAAACATAATAGTATTATTGTTGATAAGTATTATATGTTAATTTTATAAAATTTTTTATTTATGTATGATTTCACTGAATATTAAAAGAAGTATGTGAAAATATCCTTTAGCTCTATTTGCCTCTAATGTTCTACGAGTCTCTTCCTTTTTACATATAGCATTGCCACACTCTTTGACAGTATTTACTAATTCGAAACTTAATTTGAAAGCCATATTTTTACTTGAATATTTTTGAGATGTCCTTAATAACCAATGAACGACAAGTGCTTTTTCTTGCACGGGTTCTATTTTAGTGAAAACTTGATGAGTTTGGTTACCTATACATCTTACTTTTGTTACTACACTAGAAGTTACTCCTCGTATTGCTTAACATAAAATAGATACTAAATTTTTTTTTGGGTCTTTTGTTAAATTTTTTCAAGGCTTGAAAGATAATTTGATAAGCCAATGATTTCTTTTATTGTGTTTCAGCATATAGTTAATCAATTTGTTAACTAATCGATTACGATAAATTGGTTCGTACTTTGCAATTATTTTTAATAGTTTTAATTTGTAAATATTAGTTGATTCAGTGAATAATTTTTTTTTGAAGTGGTAAGAATTATATATCTTGAATTTCACACATATTAAGATTAATAAAATTGCAAAAAAAATAATACGCATTAATTTTGTTAAATAATTTTTTGCTAAACAATGATTATTAATTTATTTATGCATAACTTTATTTTAATTTAATCCTTTGTTGAGCAATAACTATCTTATAAATTTTAAGACATATAACATACATTACTTTAATATTAAATTTTGACCATTATAATAGATTTTATTTTGACTATCACACATTTTTAAATGCAAACAACGCGTACTCAAACTAACTTTATCATACAATATATGATTAATTTCATACTTATTCACTGTATGAATCACGTGCATCTACGTCAAATTCGTTATTGATATCTCAAGTCAAAAGATGACATCGTACACTAATATAATTACATGATAAATCATTAATTATATATAATACCATATAATTTATTATTGTATGATCATGTTTAAATAAATAATTTTTAAACTATTTATTTTATACTAATGTCTTAATAACATGATCATTATATTACTCGCATTAATATCATATCATGATATTCATTGAAAATATTTAGTATGCTTACTATATAATATCTTGCCCAGTCGATATTACTTTTGTAGGGAACAATTTTGATAATGTTATTTAATTATTAAATAAATTATTTAGACAATTCATAAATATACTTTATTTATATGCATAACCAATAAAAAAAATAGTTTATATTTATGAATAGGGACTCTCTCTTTTATTAATATATAAGATATGTACGAGATAAAATGTATTTCTAGCCGATAACATAAATAGCTTCTAGTGCATACTCTAACAAAGAGCAGTGAATGGCGAATACCAGGGTTCAAATGCAAGGTTGCTAGGAGTGGATACTGATAGCTTTTGTGCCAAGATAAAGATAGAAAACGGTGTGTATGACGGGAGAGTGCTTAAAGCCATTGACTACTACGATGCATGCAAACTTGCCTAGTGTTTAACTTAAATGGAGAACGTCTGCTTTCATATGTAGCAATATCTTCGAGGTTGTGATCCACTTGTTCTGAAGTCCATGATCTGTCTTCTCTTGTTGTGCAATTTCCTATTTGATGAATAATTTAATGACTTGTATGAAAGGAGTAGAGCTTTCCCTGTTCTTATTATTTATATTTTTTCTAGAAATGTAAACTTCCTTGTATTTTTGATGATGCAATGAGATCGTGTTGTGCTGAGAAATATGTTTCTACTTTCATATTTCATATACGATGTACTTGATTAATTTGTGCCATTTATGTTAAGATCTCCATACCTTACAATTACGATGTACTTGATTAATTTGTACCATTTATGTTAAGATCTCCATGCCTTACAATTTCTCGTTTCTTTGTGATGTATTCTTTGAGGAGAATTATTCTTGAGGTTTCTGTAAAAGGATTTTGCCAGCTGTTTTGCTACTTGTTTGGACTGGCGGCATTTATATCTTTACGTTAGTTTAGAAGTTGGTGCACCAGTCCGTCTTTTAAGAAAGCTCAGGCGCAGTGTCGCCGCTGAGTCATTATCTTATCTCTAAAAGATATGTCCAACAGAATAAAGTTGGTGATATATTGTTCAGTTGGTGTTTGACTGCATAATGTTGTGAAATCTGCTTTAGTTAACTTCTTAAAGGACAAAGTATTTGACTTTTCTGTGTGATTTCATGATTGGTTGCGGATACAAAGTACTCTGGGCATATCTGGATGGCCTCATGCACCAACACACCTCCAACTGCGGCCTCTTTCTCAATCTCTCCTCTTTCACTCACATTAATACGATTTATCATTTATGGGTTTGTTTGTCATGATATGAACAGCTTTGTAAATAGAGGGTATTTTGGTTGCATCACATTATGTAAGTGTACTATTGGCGTTACTCTGTCATTGTTGTTCATTTTGGTGGTCGGTTATATGCCTTGTTATTGTTCATAAAATCTGTTGATATTTTCTGATCATGGGTTCTTTGTTTTTGTCTGATAGAATTATATGAACCTGAAATATTAGACCATGATGGCAACTGCTACAAGTCTTTTCTTTTGGTAGACATTTTTGCTTGTTGGTGATATTTAGCAGTTTACAGTTACTAGTATGATTAAGTTGCTCAAGACCCAAGCATTTTCAGCATAGGCTAAATTTGAGAAATGGTCAAAAGCTTTCTGCAACTCATGTTAGGCCTCAACGTGGGAACCAAAGAGCCTATGTTTTTGCTTTCGGACATATAACTTATGTTACATAAATTTATGTAACTTAAGTCTTGGTTTTTTTTAAATCCTTTGGAGTTTCAATTTCATCTTGTTTCTGAGTTCTACTTTGCCTGCACTTTTGGAACTTTCCTTCTGTCAATCGTATAATCAAATAAGAATTTCTTTCATGAGTATTCCCTGAAATTGCCGTGAGATCAAGTGTGTCACCTCACACTGTCCCTCTTATGACTTTGTAGAATATATATATATATATATATATGATTTGACTAGGACATTTCACAACAGATATAGAAGATGGTGGATATCAAAACCATGATGTCTAGAGCCTGCATTTCTTTACACTACGATTAGAGCGCCGCCCTCCTAAAGGAAGAATTGAGCATGTCATCATACTCTTTAGTTTTTAACTTCTCCATGCAGCTAGTGATAGATGGAAAGTGGGGGATGGCACGGTTCTTGTTGCAAACTAGTGATATGGTATCAGTATGTATATCTTCTTGATCCATATCAAAATCAACGGAATGAGGTTGTGCCTGTTCAAATTAATACGATCTGAGTTCATAAGCTTGCAGTTTGCAATGTTTCCCCCTTCCCAGTTTGTGATGCTTGGACTCTTCTTCTGGTCAAGGCAATGAGGATGCATGTCAACAAGATTCATTTCTGTTGAATTGGGTGGAATTAATATGGCCCCAAGCCCAAGGCAAAGCAACATTGGTAAACATTTCCTCAAAACTAGGTCATACGGATACTGTCCTCCTTTTCTTTTCAGTGGGAGTAACTTGGTTTTATCCAAGACTTTATCTGGATCATATCACGGACTCATTAATTGAATACAGGATTTTATGATTAAAAAATTTGGTTTGAGAGCTAATTGGCTATGAAGTGAGTTGAAAATGATTAGTTTCAAATTGGGATAATAATAGTTTGGTTATTAAATTTTAATTTTTATTTAAAAATACAAACTAATTTGTCCATTTATATTAAACATGTTTTTAATAATTATTATTATTTTATTTAAATTCAAAAACAAAATAAAATATTGTACAAATATAAAAATATTTTGTACGAGACTAAATCTCTACTGTTCGTAATATTATATATAAATTTACTATTAAATTTTAAAATTAATACACGCATATCGCATTCATTCAATTACAAGTAATTTTATATAATTAAATAATATCAAATGGTATAACAAACTGATCTTCTCCATTAATTTCTTTGTCACGTAGTCACATTAATAGCATGATATTTCACGACAATGTCACGAAAATTATATTTATAACGTAATTATATTATATAATACGAATAATTTTAGTTATTCTATAATCTACAACTTCACCAACTAGTTTTGCATTAACATTCATATCAACTAGATTTTAGATAATAAATAAATAATATACAAGAATATTTTTGTGAAGCTTCCCAAATTTTGTCTCCTAATATAAAGAAGACAAGGAAATTTGGGTTATTGTATAAATATGTCTGCAACGTGTTTTTGATTTTTGAAATCACCACGAAACTTCCAATCTTGTTTGTGTACAAGGAATATATGCGTTCGTTTGTTTGTATGTCAATTATATATATATATATATATTAATTATTTTATTTTTTGTGTTTAATATTTTTTTATAAAAATAATTTATTTTATTTATAGTATTTGTCAAATTTGGGGACCAACTTTTGATTTGGCGACCAACTTTTGATTTGGTGGTTGTTACTTCTCCCACACTTGTTCAAGCTCGAATTATTTAAGTTTTTTGTATTTGTGGGAGTATATTTTTCTTACTACGAGTAACCACTTTGACATCCGTTTTTTAATAAAATAGAAAAAAAAAATGTATACGAGGAGAATGGGTTAGAAGATAATTATGTTTCATTTTACCGTCTTCGTATTGTGCTGTATTTAGATTATTATAAATTAAAAATTTTTATTTAATATAATTATTAAAAAATTAAATGAATGGTAATAGTATTACCATTTAATATTTTTATTTTTTATATTATTTATAAAATTATATATTTAAATACTATTTAATTTTATTTTAAATATAATTTAAAACATAATAAAAATTAAATTCTCTTAAAATACGAGAAAATAAAATAAATTTATTAAATAAAAAAGTTAGTGCGACATAATTAATCAAATTGTTAATTATATTATAGACATATTCATGTATTAAAAATTTTAAAACTAGACTGATTATTAATCGTATTATATTATATCACTCATTATTAATTGCATTATTTTATATCAATTTAAACTCGCTCAAAAATTATTACCTTGGAGTAGAGACGGATTTGAAGCATGTAATTATAAAAGTTAAAACTTTAATATACTAAAAAAAATAATAAATTGAGAAACAATTAGAACTATTATTAATGAAATTTTAAATAATTAAATATTAATGAGTGAATAATTAATAAAACATTAATCGTTAAGCAAAATTTTCAATGATAGTATTATTATTACAAAAATATTAATTATAATGTTATTAAATTAAGTGGAAGTGCACGTGCATATATCATTACAAATAATAATAATAATAAAAAAAAAAGAAATATGACAAGTTATAATTGTACCCCCTTGTTGCACATGTCTTAATGCAAGGTTACATTAATTATGAGAATTGTGGGACCCAAAAAGAAAAAAAAACACGTGTATCACACATGGATAATAATTACACTTCCCACGTCATAGAAGAAAAAAATTATCTATTTATTCAAAATTTTTTGAATAATTAATTTAACATATTATTTTGCATGCACTATATTTATATGAATTTTTAAAATGTTATATTCTTATATTTGAATCATAAGTTAGAATTTCTAAATTCATGTCCGTCTTTGTGAAAAAAAAAAAAATGGGGGTGTGTGTATATAAATCGTATGTATTTTAATTTTATTATTTTTTTAAAAATACTTGAAGAGTTTAATTTTTAAAATAATTATGATTTTAAAAATATTATGATAATTATAAAAAAAATGAAGTTGAAGTATCATTTTTGAATAAATCTTAAGGATGTATGTTTGTGTATTAATTGATTCCCAAAAAAAAAGTTAAATAAGAGAAATTTAATTGATATTTAGGAAACATATAGGGGTATGAATGATATTTACGTACAACAAGATAATAACCGCCGTCATATAAAAATGTGCAAGTATCCGCGTCATTGCCAGCAAAGGCAAAAGCGCTTTCTACTAGAAAGTGCTTTTCTTTTATGACCAATAAAAAAAAAAAAAGCCAAGATTCTGTCTCTGCCCACGAATACTTACAAAATATGGACCCCATTAATATCGACTGCGCGGACGCCACTGCCTTGCTTCTGCAAAAAGTTACGTATGCTAATTTGATTTTCTAATTAAAAATTACTTTTAATTTAAAATTTTAATTATAATTATTGATTTGTATTATAATATACATGAACAAGAGTAGAGAGTAACAGGACAATTAAGGCTGGTGGATGGAATCGATATTTGAGATTATAATAAATTATTAAAATAATAGATTTGACATCTTAGCTTACCTGTTCTTAATATTAAATTCCTCATCTGTAGTATTATTTTTTTAATAAATTTTTAATTAAATATTTGATTGCCTGCCGAAGAAAAAGAAATCAATGGTTGTCAGAAGTAAATGGAGTGCATTAGTGAAAACATCCACGCCACTGAAACGTGGATGCATCTATATTTACATGCGTGCGTGTGTGGAAGACTGCCAATAGACTCCGACGATTTTCTTGTGTTAAAAGGAACAAGCAGTCGTAATAGATAGATAAAATAGAGGAAAGGGCAAACTCTCTGCAGTTGTTATGGCGTCTCCTATAGTTAATGATGTTGTTGGGTTTGTGGGGTTGGATGAATTGAGCTTGGACATGGCTGCTTCGCTTCTTCGTTCTGGTTATAGAGTCAAAGCATTTGAGGTTTCTATTTCTCTGTCTCTTGTTCGCGTTATCTTCTTGATTCTCTCTCTCTGTTTTTTTTATTTCTGGTTTAAGGGGCTGGACAATAGTGGAAATTGAAAATTCTGTTGTATGCATGTATGTATGAATTGTGTTTATGTATTGACATACTTGTATATATGCATCCATCAATGGCTTTGGTTGTGATGTATTGGAATGCTGAAAGTTGGAAGAATATGATTTTTGTTTATTGCTTGCTGGGCTGGAGTTTTTCTGGATTGCTGGGATTGTCTGTCTCTTTTTATTGCTGTCAAGAGGTTTCTTTTTGGACCAATGTTTCAACCAGTCCACCATTATTTTGTTCATTCCTCAGTTCTACGAGTAAGAGTAGAATTCTGATTATGGGAGTAGAAAATTTCCAGTAATATCAATGTTCCCTTGTGTGTTGATTAAGCATATTGTTTCTGACATTGCTGGCTTTGCTTTCAGTTAATTGTGATTTGTCTGTTAAATATCTTAATAAGATTTTAATATCAAATCTATATCTATTTAGATGGAAGTTTGGATTTTGTTAACTTACTTGGTAAGGACACATAATCCACCAATGTGCATTGTAGAACATGTTTCTATAAAAGATAACGGTTCTGGCATTAGTTGAAAGTTTATTGTGCTCATATCCGGTTTTGGCTGAAGTGAAATTTTCATCCTTATGAAACCATGGTGACATAAACTCAGGGAATCAGGGTTATTAATTTCTTATTTGCGTACATTGCAGAGCATAAAGCTTGGATTTGTGTGATTATTTTCTCTGCTTGTACTTGGTAAAATAAATGTTCTTGGAGGTTTAAGTGCAATGCATTTTTTGCATATTTCTTGGTTATCTTGGCCATCTTGGTTTCAAATGTGAATATGGATGTGTAATCGGGGATGGAAATGCATCAAATTGCATTTGGTGTATTGGATTATTAATGCATATCTGTTTTGTAATTTGTGACACAAAAGTATAAATGATTTTCTTTCATGAGATTTCCCAAGTGTCCTCTGTTTATTTTCCTGCTGACATAGTCAATGACTAGTAATCACTAAACCTTCATTTACTTGTATGAGTAATTGATATCTCGTGCTTGACAGATTTGATAATCAATTAAATTGGCATTATCTTTCATATTGAACTCTCAAAATCATAACTGTATTCAAGAATCACGCTTTTGTGACTGTTTGTTTTGGTGAGGCTGATCTAAATTTAATGGTGTGTATGAGTCAGAGGTATGTGTAAGTGCTAGCAATTTTGCAAAATCAAATCATAACTTCAAATTATTTTTTGTATGGGGGATGGGTGGGGCGTGAGGCAAGGTATTTGCTTAGAGGACATAGGTTACCTACTCTAAGGCATATTGGTTGGATAAAGCACATAAAAGAGCAAGTCATTGGAAGATTAAGACTCCAGATTTAATTCAAAGGAAAAACCATGGTGTTTCATCTGTAAAAATGGAGCAAAAACTATTGGTTATTTATTTTTCCATTTCTATATAGCATAGAAGTTGTGATGCAAGCTTGAGGTGCTGTAGGAGGTTCCAGCCTCATTTTCTTTATTTATTGAAAAGTTTTGTGTCTTTTGTTGGCATCTGTGTCATTTTTTTCTCCCTTCCTTTGGGGTGGCGTCCTGGTGTGGTAGGATTTTTGTTTTACACAGTTGTTGTAGCAACTTTTTGTTTTTTTAATCTCAACAAAATGATAAGAAAAAGTACATAAAGGCAGCTCCATGCTGAATGGTGGAGAAATCTATATTTCAATATTTGTACTAGATATATGATGTAAACACCTGGAAGTTACAAATTGTTGTGTAGATGAAAGGGTGGAAAAATAAAATTAACCAGGGACAACCCCTTTAATGCAGAGTGTCAACGGCTAACTCGGAGAAAACTTTGTAACAGAAATTTTGTTGGACAATTACAAAAAAGTATTTTTTTATACCTTGTGGACATTGAATTTTAATTACATTATGGATGCTTTTTTCATCTTATATGAAGTATTTTGAGTTCTTGATAAATATTGATAATATGGAATAACAATTCAATATTAAGTTTCTTTACCATCTCAACATATCTCTCATCATATTCTTTTTGCTGTTAATATAATGCTTCAAAACCTCATGAAAAGACTAATATGAATTCTTTGTGGATTGCTGTTCTTGCTAAACAACATGGCACGCATATTTACATCTTTTATTTCTATCAACCGTGTATCTTTTTCCAGCTATTATTCCCAAAGATATTTTGTTAGAAGTGCTGATTTCATGTTTGAATGCTCTTTTCCATGTGCAGATATTTGAGCCTTTGGTAGATAAGTTTATGGAGCTAGGGGGAAACAAATGTGCAAGCCCTATGGAGGCGGGGAAAGGTATTCTCCCATCTGGCTATTATCTGGTCAGATTCTTTTCTTTTTCTTTGCTTTTCTTTTTCCTTTAAATTCTGATTTTGCCTTTACAATAATATAAGCTACTGGCAAACCTCTTCCCTTTGGTGCCTGTAGTTATCAAAGTGAAATGTATAATGCCTGCAACTCTATAATTTGCACAAGTATGTCCCAATGAAGGACCCAGTGAGGCCAGATTGAGGACTATATATGGTTGAGGTGTAAAATTACAATGTATTTTTTTTTAAACTTTTAATATCAAAAGTCATGAAAAATTACATTTGTATTCTTTATGGGTTAGCTTCACGGATGAACAAAAATGAGACGAGAGATGAAAAAAAGAAACTGCTTAGTTTCTCCTGTAATCAGACCCAACCTCAGCATAGATGAATAAAGTTAGCACTTGTTTATTTGGTCATTTTTTGTATTTTTGCCCTTTATTATGTAGGGATGTTGCACGTTAAAAACTTCAGTATGTTCAATTTTTTTTTAATTGACTCTTTGATGCTACTCTTGTTTGTGTTTTCGTGTGCAGATGTTTCAGCTGTGGTTGTGGTAATCTCTCATGCAGATCAAATGGATGACTTAATGTTTGGTCACGAGGGTGCATTTAAAGGTCTTTGCTAAGTTTTTTCATGCTATTGCCAATATAAATGTTACCTCTTTTTGAAGAGAAAAATTTCATGGATTTTATAAATTTATGGGTTTGCAGGATTGCAAAAGGGCACAGTTGTAATTCTTCATTCGTGTATATTGCCATCACATATCCAGAAATTGGAGAAGACTCTAACAGGCAATTTAATTTTTTTTAATATTTTGAACCATAAATAAGTGTTTCTATTTTCCTACTCCCTTGGCTGCTTAAAGGACATAACAATAATCACTAATTTGGTCTATCATTAATAGTGTGATTTTAGCAAGAAACCGGGTGTTGTAATTTTGGTTTACTATTCAAATATACATCTACTCACATTTAACTAAAATTGTATTCATTCTCTTCCAAAAGTCATGTATAAAAGAGAACCTCATTCACAACGAAAGAATGACGAAGTTGATGCATTGTGGACATCTTTCATTGTAGAATCACATTTACTGCCATGTAAGGAGTATTCTATTATGAGTGAGAATTTTATAAATGATTGAAAGACTATTGTAAGCGAGAGATATTATATAGTTGATGCTCTGAGTTGAATGGTTTCGTCTTCACGTTATAATTTTATACTTTAGTAAACAAATAGGTATATAAGTTGATGTTTATTGTTTTGGATTTTAATAACAATTGATGAGTACTGAGTACTGATTTTAAGAAGATATTTACTTAATTTTGGTTATCTTTGGCATGACAAGCATTCAACATAATTTGATAAAACTTGTCAAATTTTTAGTCCATCAACCCATATTAAAGATGCATAGCCAGAACTCCACAACTAAAAAGTATAACCATATTCGCAGGTATATGTATAACCATATTAACCATCTCACATGCAACAGCTGTATAAGTTGAGTTGCAAGTGTCACGAAGATTGTGCTGACATCACCCTTTTTCATTTCTTTTGCAGAGGATGATGAGACAGCTTATGTGGTAGATGCATACGTCTCTCAGGGAATAGCCGAGATTTCCAACGGAAAAGTCATGGTAACGAATATAGTATATGATATTTTTCTTTTTGGTTTTTATTTTTATTTTTATTTTTTGCAATCTTGTAATCCTTCTTGTCATCTGCTGGTGTTTGACTGAATTTTTTAAACTTTTATGCAGATTATATCCTCAGGACGGTCAAATTCCATTGTGAGGGCGCGTCCCTTTCTCTCTGGTAAATCTGTTTGTGTCATCTAAAATTGTTTTTATGAGGATTTCTTTTTCTGGATCTATACTTTTTAGTGAATCTATCTTTCATCTCTAAATCAAATTATTGTGTTTTGCCAACAGCGATGTGTGACAAGCTACATGTTTTTGAGGGTGAAATTGGTGCTGGGAGGTATGCTATACTTGCTAACATTAATGACCTTGCAATTGTTTCCTCTTGTGTTTCTGAAAATGGTGAAATTATTTAGAAAGTTTATGGTGTATTTTTTGGTATTTCACATTCTAGAATTTAGCTGTCAGTTCTAACTCCCTTCTCATTGCAGCAAAATCAAAATGGTCAATGAGCTGCTTGAGGGCATCCATCTTATTGCTTCTGTTGAGGCTATTGCTCTTGGTGTCCGATATGGGATTCACCCATGGATTATCTATGATATCATATCCAATGCCGCTGGAAATTCATGGTTTGTTGCTAACAGTTGTGTTTTTTTTTTCCTTTTTATTTTCCTCTGATGACAGTTTCATCACATTCAATGTTCAAAGCAGAAATATGAATATTCAGAAAAAGGAAATAGTAATTAGATGCTCTAGATTCAGGCAGCTGGCTCAGTAGTTAAGATGATGTTTAGTTAAAATTTTTAGTCTTATTGCTGATATTACAACAGCTTGGAAACTATATTTAAGGGTTTTGGACTCTTATTTCTATGTGTTGTTGACCAGATTATAGTTTAGATAGATCTTGTTAATTTGACCATGGTTGGAAATTGACATAAATGCTTTAGTTGTCAATTTTCCTAAGCTCTACTGATATGGCTTGAAACCAAAAGGAAAGCTGGAAAATTGTTAATATTTCCTTGGACTTTTTCTCTCTTCCTCTATCTTTAATATGGAAAGGAATGAGAAAAGAAAATTTAGTTTTGATCACTACAATCACATCCATAATATGATGAAGAAGAAAAATGGTGCAGAACCATTAAAGAGAACAAAAGGGCAGAATATTATGGAAGAAACAGAGAGGAAACACCATAATCTTTCAAAAGTCTGCTTAAAAACTGAAAAGACGGTCCTGTTTATAGTGGCCATAGTAATCCTAGACAAAAGAGGAAAGAAATCTATATCCATTACAAAAGTAGAAATCCTACTCTGACAAAGACAGGAAACTAAATCTAACTGAAATAAGTAATATGAGCACACTTCATCCCTTAAGACTTGAACTTCCCTCTTTACTGTTCAAACATTTTTCTATTTCTCTCTTGCTAAATGACCTGAAGATTTACCATAACAAAATAGCTCTATAACACTCCAACTTTCCTACCTCCATCTGAAGCACAAATTGAATCTATCGCAATGCTACAAAGAAGTCAGAATCAACCTTTTCAACTTAGTAACTGAGCAAAGTTTATCCCATAACTGCAAAGCATCATGATAGTGAAGAATGAGGTTGTCAATAAATCCTTTGAATTTTTAATAACGGGAGTCAAATAAGTTTACAGTCATTTCATATGTGCAGGATTTTCAAGAATCATGTTCCTGACTTGTTGCGGGGTAACGCCAAACTTCCTTTCCTGAATGCGTTTATTCAGAATTTGGTAAGAACCACAGGTTCTTACATGTTGTCAGAGTTGGTCCCTTACTAGGATGCCTGTTTTTCCTATTTATTGGCATTATTTTGAAGAGAACTTTGTGCAGCCTTGTTTAAAAGATTTGTAGTTAAGCTATTTTCTTCTCTGTTTCTGCCCCTTTATCTTATTCTATCAGAGAATTGACAAATGAAGCAGGAAAATTCAAAATAAGGAGCCTTTTGAGTTTTGGAAGATGCATGTCCTATGGGCTTTCCAAGAAATGAGATTTAGGTTTTTGGTAAAGTCTTAAGCTGTTTTAATTCCCTGGTTTAAGTTGGCTAACAATTTCTGTAGTACAACGGATGACATATATAGAATCTCAACCATACAAGTTAAAACT
Source organism: Swietenia macrophylla (assembly GCA_032401905.1). Lineage (NCBI taxonomy): Eukaryota > Viridiplantae > Streptophyta > Magnoliopsida > Sapindales > Meliaceae > Swietenia > Swietenia macrophylla. Next base: position 8,265,915 of record CP135568.1, on the reverse strand, counting down.
AATAAATGAAAGAGATTCAATGCCTAGGCCCTTGGAGCTAAAGGAGTTGTTGGAGCATCCTAATTGGAAAAAGTAATTGGTACATTATCTTGTTAAAATTAGTATTTGATGTTTACATGACAGTGTTTTTGTGGTGTGTTACTGGATTTTGTTAGAGTTTAATTACTATTGTTTCACTTTTCCTGGTAGTTTAATCAATTGAGACTGTTTTTTATTTAATACTATCAGAGCTAGATTCACCCAGGGATCAGTTAAGTTGTGGCATTGAGTGAGTTCGGCCCATGTCTCAATCTATGTGACAACTCTTTTAACTGAATGCGGCAATGCATGTAAGGTGGTGCATTAGATTTTAAATAATGCCATTATGCTCTTTTCTATCATTTTAAGCTATTGGCATTAATGGTGTTATTTAACAGGGTGAAATACCTGTAAGGCTTGTGAAAATTTCATAGATGAGTCAGTATAACCCTTTGAAAGAAAACGCAAATTTTCAAGTCTGATTTCCTAAGTATGCTAGGGAGACAACATTTTTTCAACATAAATTTTAATAATTTTTATTGACTCTCAACTCTGAAGCTTTTAAAGATAAAACACACTCTTGGTGTATAAGTTTTAAAAATTCTGGAAAAATTGTAATTGAAAATTGTTAGTTATCCCTGTTTTGAGGTTTGATTATTTGTAGTGTTAATTAAAATATCTTACAAGGATTTTTTGATGTATTTTTTTTCAGATTTTTTATTTTTCAATTTGATTAATTTATGTTGGACGGAAAAGCGAAATTTTGCTTTTGAATTATTTACTATTAGCATAAGTATCATCTTGTTGATCCATTTCGTGATGTTTATGTTGATATTCCATGAGACTAACTGAAGCTCTCATATTCAAGGGTACTACATTAGACATGGCCAAGATGCTTACTTTTCCCCTTCCAATTTTGGCAGCTGCTCATCAACAACTAATTCTTGGTATTGACCTCGTTTCATTATTTAATTTTGAAGTTGAAAATTATTTGTATTGACTTGCTTAGTGGTTAGAAGCAACCTGGTTTGTTCTCACCTTGTTTTTACCTTCCCATTTTCAGGATTTTCTCATGCTCGAGGTGATGATGACAGCACCCCACTGCTCAAGGTTATTTCTGATTTTTTGTTTAATCTTGCTTTTAGGCAAGGCAATGGAAAGTGATAGCCCATGCTTTTGAAGAGATCTCACTTCTCCCCAGAACAAGGAAAAAAAAAAAGAAGGAAAATTAATAACTTTTTTTATTTCAACATTGGTTTCATTGTATTTATATATCAACCAAATTATTGTGGTACAGGTTTGGGAGAAAGTATTGGGAGTGAATATTGCAGATGCAGCCAATTTAGAACTTTACAATCCAGAGCAACTAGCAAAACAAATTGCTGCTGATTCAAATACTGTGAAGCGAGTTGGTTTCATTGGTCTTGGAGCAATGGGATTTGGCATGGCAACTCATCTTGTAAAATTGAAGTTCACTGTTGTTGGTTATGATGTAATAATCCCTCACTTCCATCTCCATTTATACAGTCAATTCTTTGTATGAAACTGTTTGATATATTACTAATTTTCTGTTCTGGTTTCACCTGCTAGATTGAATTTCCATGCTTTGTGCACTGAAAGTGTCAATTCTTTGGTTAAACCATTCTATATAGTAATAGCTTTCGTCTCTGGTTTATGTCAAAGTTTCTTTATTTGTCATGCATAAACTTGTACATTTATGTGTGCATATTACTGGGACGTTAAGTAAATATATTTACATCTTTCTGGATGACAGGTATATGGACCAACTCTTGTTAGATTTAAAAATGCCGGTGGCTTGATTGCAAACTCTCCAGCAGAATCATCTAAAGGTAATCTGGGGTATGTTTAAAGGTCTACTAATCTAAATCCATACGTTAATAAATAAATACAAATAAAGGATTAATGGGCTGTGCGGCTTAACTTTTTTATTATGTTTGTCTATTATAATATACTTTTTTTTTTTTTGCATAGTTTTAGAACTCTTGTGAAGCTAGTCAATGGGGGTCATCTTAGGGTGATGTTACTGAGAACATAGCGAGGCTTAAGCAAGCTAGGGCTTTCAGTCTAGGTCATGAAGCTCTTCACATTTAGTTTTTACCTTCTGCTTGAAATGGTGGCTTTTCCCCACACAAAATATAGGGGCTAAAATGATGAATAACTTACATTGTTCTCTTTCGGTTTAAAATCATTTCTTCTAAATAATTTAACAGATTTTGGGGGCTCAAGAAAATTTTAGAACTTTCATTTCTTCTTAAGGAGTACATAGGAAATAAGGAATTCAGTTGCACTGATGAATAATGAAAGCAGAAGAATGAATCTTTATGGTATCTGTCTCAGCAGCATGTTATCTTCACCATCAGATTTGTTATAGTCTTCAATGTGAAAATTTAGCACAAGCATGATGCAGCCTGCACTGAAAAAACTTAGCGAATTGATGCAGCCTGAACATTACCCCTTTATGGCTGTAGGAACATTCTTTTATAATTTAAATTTTGATGACTTAATACTACAGTTTTGCATCTCCAATCAATTTGAATTCACCAGGCGAGAAGAGTATATAGAGAATGTAAAATCATAAGCTGGGTTTTTTCAAACTGATCATTCTACCAAAAGTTATTGCAGTCTAAATTTGTTATTAAACTTATACGACAGTCTAAATTTGTCATGACTTATGGAATTACAAAGTTGAAGTAAATAATATGGGAATTATTGTAGATTATAAGCATAAATATTACCGTGCTTGCATACACATCTATGGGTACTATGCATTCTTTTGCACTCTAAAATGTCTTTGAATTCTTGATCCCTACTGCCTATTATATACTTGTGACACCTGCAAGAGAAACACCGAAATGTGAGTTTAAGATTATGCTTTGCATGATTTCTTCAAAATATTCCATTTCCTATCTTTATATTTCAATTGTTATTGGAGAATTGAACATCAAAAGTTTGAGTCTGTATCATTATGTTTCACTTCACAAAGTTTATTCAAAGAACAAGAAGATATTCTTTTTTGATGTCTTCTCCATTTCAGATGTTGATGTACTTGTTATAATGGTCACAAATGAAGCTCAAGCTGAGTCTGTTTTATATGGGGATCTTGGTGCAGTTCCCGGTAATGCTCAGGTCATTGTCAGTGTATGGTCTACATATTTTGAGCTGCAATAACATTTTGTTGTTTCTTGTAGCTCTTCGATCTGGAACTTCAATAATCCTTTCATCCACTGTATCTCCCGGATTCGTGAGCCAACTAGAGCGACGCTTGAAATGTATGTCCTTTATTTTATACATTTATCAATTGCTTATTTTGTACACCACAGTTCCAGCTTTTGAACATCTATCTATTGTTTTATTCTTCAAATTGCAATTTTCATTCTTAAAGTTACCTTTCTCTAAAAGGGTGTTAAGTGACACTTGATCCAAAAGCTTAAGATTATAGGCAAGGAGGCAATGATTGTATATATGCTCTACGTAAACTGAAGTGCACCACATCTAGATGCGAGTTTTGTTGCATATTTGAGATAATTTTACCTCTAATGTTCATGGCCCTAGATGCCATATGCATACCTAATCTTTTGCTATTCAAATTGAGATTCCAATTCGTAGATTGGGTTGTAAGGTTTCTTGACTTATTATATAATAGTTGATAAAAATCTGAATGTTCTGTCTCTCCTTATTTCTTCTTTAGCCACAATTTTTAAGATTTTGTCTCCTGACATGGGTGATATATGAAGAGAATCAGAAAGTGATGACCATTTCTGTCTTCATTGCTCAATCACTTTAAGTTGTGGTTCAAGCTCTTCAAGGAAGCTAGAATTGCTTGGGTTGTTCCAGACACTGGTGTTTCATTAACTATGGAGAATCATTATGCTCTCAATGGTGTAAAAAAGGATTTGGATTTATGGAGATGTATGGTTTTTTTCCATCTAACCTACATTAACAAGTTTTAATGAACACGTACGTTGAATGGAAAATGAGCTCCAGCTTGGAAGAAATTCTTGTATTTTTATTTAGTTTAAGGTTTCAATGTCAATTTATGTGTAATATCTCCATCATATGTTATGTTCCTTTAGTTTAATTGCATGGTATTTTCTAATAGTAATTTATCCACAAATTTCATAGATGAAGGGAAGGATTTGAAATTGGTAGATGCTCCTGTTTCTGGTGGTGTTAAAAGGGCATCCATGGGAGAACTTACGGTGTGCAAAGACCCGCACTTTAATTTTAAGAAAACAAATTTTATACATTTTGTTGACTGAAAATCACAGCTGCATTCTATGTTGTCTTTCTTGTTTATCAGATAATGGCTTCTGGCACAGACGAAGCACTTAAAAGTACTGGTTCAGTCCTGTCTGGTGAGGAACATGTAATATAATGTCCATTCTTTCAGTTGAAAGATATCTAAATTCACATCAACTGATCCTTTGTTGTTTACCATTAACAGCATTAAGCGAGAAGCTTTATATAATTAAGGGGGGCTGTGGCGCTGGAAGGTATGTCATCAATTGTATCATCATGCAATGATTTTTTTCTTCCTATTGAGAATTGATTATTTTATCTTTTTTCTATATGATGTTCTCCAGTGTTGTAAAGATGGCTAATCAGTTGCTTGCTGGAGTCCATATAGCATCGGCAGCTGAGGCTGTGGCCTTTGGAGCTCGATTTGGTCTTAACACCAGAGTGTTGTTTGATGTCATCGCCAACTGCGGTGGGACTTCCTGGTATGCTTCATACACAGAGAATTGAAGTAATTTTAATTTTATAAGCTTTTATGTATTTAAATGATTTTGTGAATTGTACTTCCAAGATCTCTATTTTATTTGATTTTGACTAGCAATTCTTTCTCCTTGATATGCTTATCAGGGTGCATTTGATTTTCCTTGCACCTCTGTTGATGCTTTGATCAATTTAATTCTTTTGACATTTCTCACTTGTGTGAGGCTATTTGAACCCAACAAAATATTCTATGCCCATAATTTTCAGTTCAACCAATTATTAATTTTAGCAAGATTGTAGCATGCAGTTATCAATGAACTTCCTGTCAACAAACAAGCTTCAAAAACCTTTTTATTCTATGTTATTTTATTTTTATCAGTGAATAAATTAATGTAGGTGTTACAAGTTTGCAAAATAGTCTCTAGCAAATTTGCTTCTTTTGCAGGATGTTTGAGAATCGTGTTCCACATATGTTGGACAATGACTATACGCCATACTCTGCACTTGATATCTTTGTGAAGGATCTGGTCAGTTACATCACCGGATCCTCCAATATAAAGAATAGAAATAATTATTTCAATAATTACTAACAATTTGTTGTTGTCTTTTCAACCTTTTAAAATTGTCTGCAGGGTATTGTTGTTCGTGAAGGCTCTCTTCAAAGAGTTCCACTGCAGATTTCCACTATTGCACACCAACTGTTCCTTGCAGGTGCTCTGTATTCTGCTTTGTGTACTATGTAGAATGTGATCATACTCATTTTTTAAATATTTTATGCTATACTGATGAACTTGCCATTAGATGCTTTACGATTTTTGATTTATTTCTAACTATAATCGGTATAAATGGTCTAGAAAGGTGAAGCATACTTTACTTCACCTTAGCATTCAACCTTATATTATTGGGAGTAAACCTTTCCATAATATCTTAATCCCTTTGATAGTTTACTTCAAGTAGAAATAAAGTTAAAGGGACAAAAAAAGGAATTGTTTATTTTTGTCAACTTTAACTTAAAGATGTAGTAAAAATTGTGTATTATTAGGAAGGGATTAGAGGTGATAATTTCTTCCATGCTGCTCTTCCTTCTTTCCCTATTTCCCTTTGCTTTTACTCTCTTTGAGATACCATCTATAAGTCTTATTTGACCAATTTCTCTCTTCATTTTCGCTGGACCAGTAGCCTAATCTAGTAAGCATCTAGAAGGTTGTTTAATATCTTTAATTACAGTTTCCTGAGGTAAGACCTGTGTTCTAATAAAGTATCATGGAATAATTGGCCTGTTAACTTCTCTTCAAAGTGCCAAGAAGTGCAAGTTAGTTCTATTCCTATTTGTGAATGTATTATGATGAAATTTCTTTTGAGTTTTCTGACATGTGGCTCAAAGTCTTCCAAATAATGGTTCTGACAATAGAAAATAATATTTTAGCGTCAGTATGTAAACTGAAAACCAGCAGTACATCTTTTAAAATACACTTGTGTATACGCAGCCGTCCTTTTGCATTTAGTATTTTTTGTAGATGATGTTCTGTTTGTACCATTTCAGTGAGTTATCATACACTAAAAAGTCATATTGTTACTGTTGAGCAGGCTCTGCTGCTGGGTGGGGTCGTCAAGACGATGCTGGTGTAGTTAAGGTGTGTCCCATTTAATTTCGGTTCATGATATAATGCTTATTCTTCAAAATAGGAAAAAAAAGGAATTGTTTACAGCATTTTATACTCAACATAAAAGCTGAATGTGTTTATCCTCTCTTAGTTAGAGTGGGAATATTGATTGTGCAAATTGTTTTTGATTATCACACACCTCATTACATTCTTGTAAATCTGACAGAACGGAAATGTTTCTGTTGAATGAGACTAAATCAGATTTGGTCAATGTTCAAATGTCATATCTTGGTAGTTCCCTTTCAATTAAAATTCTTAAGTTTATCTGACACAAATTGTTTTTGAATTTGAATAATAAAACTATTGCTGTCTCTAGATTTACATATGACCTATGAATGCAATGCATGTAAAGTGTTTGCATTCTACCAAATTGTCTATCATTGTAATTGACTAGTTGCAAGGTTTAACTACTGTTTGTTTAACCTCTACAGGTCTATGAGACACTATCTGGCGTTAAAGTTGAAGGAAAGCCTCTGGTTCCTAAGAAAGAAGTTGTATTGCAATCTCTTCCATCTGAGTGGCCACTGGATCCAATTGAGGATATAAAAGGACTAATAAAAGAGAATGCAAAGACACTGGTTGTTTTAGATGATGATCCAACAGGCACCCAAACTGTTCATGATATTGAAGTATTAACAGAATGGTGAGTATTTTGCTCTTTATAAGATTGTGTTTTTGTTTTGCTAATTTTTAGCTTGACATTGTTAGACATTATGGATAGAGCCTGTGCCATATATTGTTTCAAAACAAGATTGGGGCATTTTCTTTTCATGATTTGTTAAATTATAACAATTTAGATTTTAGATTTTTACTTGATTCTGTAACTAGAAATCAGGTCCAACATATAATTTTACCCAATAATGAAGCTTTTCGAAAGGTGCTTTCCATGTTTTTTTACCTTGTGGGTTTCCTCTGCAGGAGCGTTGAGTCACTTGTTGAGCAGTTTAGAAAAAAGCCTTTATGCTTTTTCATTTTAACAAACTCCAGATCACTAAGCTCTAAAAAGGTAACATGCTTTCTTATTATCATGAAACAATGGTTCTTGTTTAAAAATGTCTTTCAATCATAGGAATTTTGATCCTATCCACCTCTTTGAGACACCTATTTCTGAGTGGTGGATTAACTTTTTACAGGCCTCTGCATTAATTGAAGATATCTGCAGAAACCTCCGTACAGCAGCTAATTCACTTGAGAATACTGAATTCACAGTAGTTTTGAGAGGTGATTCAACATTACGTGGTCATTTTCCAGAGGCAAGGATGGTTACCTTTTAATTAATACGATAATCAACTGTCAGGAATATTGCAAATTGGATAATTAATTGCATCATGACACAAGGCTGTCTGATGTCTATAGGAACCAGATGCTGCTGTTTCAGTACTGGGTGAGATGGATGCTTGGATTATTTGCCCCTTTTTTCTTCAAGGGGGCCGTTATACTATTGAAGATGTACATTATGTTGCAGATACTGATCGGTATAAGCTGCTTCTTTTTCTGCCCCGCAACTCAAGGACATACACATATACTCAAGTGAGAGAGATTGGATTTTCTGACATTAATGCTGTTTAATGATGTTGTTTGTAGGCTTGTTCCTGCAGGAGAGACAGAATTTGCTAAAGATGCTGCTTTTGGCTTTAAGTCTTCAAACCTTCGTGAGGTCTAGATAAGTTTATTTTCTACTCGAACTGCATGCCAATTCGTTAATAGCCCAAATGATTTCGTATTTGATTGTATTTTTCATCTTTGTCTAAATTTAGTGGGTAGAAGAGAAAACAGCAGGGCACATTCCAGCCGGCAGTGTTGCTTCTATTTCTATCCAACTTCTGAGGAAAGGAGGACCTGATGCAGTTTGTGAGTGTCTTTGCAGTCTCCAGAAGGTACAGAGTATTTGTTGATGTGGGTGCCTATCCATTAAAAGATATAGGGAGTCATTGCTTCAAGTGGTGAAAATCTGTTAAAAGATGTAAATGAATAAGTTAGATTGATATCACGGCTTCAAAACCCGGACTAACCTGGCCAGTTGATCCAGATTACACATGAACTGGCCTTGGCAGGGCTCAGTGAGCTATCTGTGTCCTGTCTGCGGAACCTTAATTAACCTTGTTTGAAAAACGATAAAACAACTCAAAATAAGAACTTTCAAACTAGTAAGTAGTGTCTAAACCCACTTGAAGACCCAAAATTTTATAGATGATGATTCCATTACACTTAAGAAAATGCAATAGTTGAGATTCAATCTGAACACTTACATTCCACGACTCGGTCACAAGTGCATTTCTGCAGTTATACTGCTAAGCTTTTTTTTCACCCTTGGAGAAATGTTTATGCAATGTCAAAACTTCAAAAAAACCAAAAAAAAGAAAAAGAAAAATCATTTATCACTGAGAAAATAAAAAAGAACAAAGGAAAGAAGCTAAATTTTATGAACTAGACATCTTCAAAGACATTTTCTAATAGTGCAGCAATGCTAAATCAAAATTGTTTCTTCAGTTGCTTTAGTTCTGCGAACTTGGATTAGAGTTGAGCTGGTTCTCATCGTTATATGTTAAATGTACGATAAAAATTACCTTATGTTGTCTGTTGGCATGTTTGGTATATTTTCGTCGTTGCATGTGAATATGAAGTTTAACCATGACTGCAAGCTGTCTACAAGCTTTTATTGGTATGGAGTATTTTTAAAATACAGTGTTCCAATTGTTTTTAATTGGATTTCTATAGATTTATTTGGATATAATAAGAGAGAATATATATTTTTAATTATTTCAAATTGACAAATCATAAGTAAATATTAGCTTCTTTAAAAATCTATATATAGTTGATTTTTCTCATCAATAATTGAAAGAAGTAAAACAGTAATGAAAGGGGTAAATTATCCAAGAAAAGGATGGATGGAAAAGTGAAATTCTTCTTCTACCTCTTTCATTGACCATGAACTGAATACACTAATATAGTACAAGATTATTTCCTATTTTAGGAAACAAATTAATTTCTCTTAATCAGTCATTGACTAAATAAATCAGGAAGATTACAATCAGCCTAAATTAGAATCACAGTTGTCAATTAGCTATTTACAGCCATACACAATCTTCTAGAAAGTCAAAGAATCCAAGATTCTCCAACAAAGGAGTTAGTGCCTTAAGTTCCTTTATGATGTCATGAGAAATTTATCAATTTGGACACTGAATTGTTCACCATTATTGTAATTTATTGGGTGAAGCAGGGATCCACATGCATAGTCAATGCTGCTAGTGAGAGAGACATGGCTGTCTTTGCTGCTGGAATGATCCAGGCAAGATGTCCAGCTACTCTTGTACTGTTTGTGTTATCCTATCTATTCTTTGGTAGGATTTGCTGAAAGCATTGTAAGATTCATTTCTAGGGCTATGATAATTGACAGGCAGAATTGAAGGGAAAGTCTTTTTTGTGCCGTACTGCTGCTAGCTTTGTTTCTGCCCGTATGGGAATTATTTCAAAAGCTCCTATTCTGCCAAAGGATATAGGAAATAACATAAATAGAAATGGTGGACTCATAGTCGTGGGGTCTTATGTTCCAAAAACAACAAAACAGGTTGACTTCTTATTCTGAACTCCACCTTGTTGTTGATTCTTCTATATGGTTCATGCATAATATTTTTCATATTCCACAGGTTGCAGAGCTTAAATCGCAGTGTGGACAGATCATAAGAAGTATTGAGGTGAGCCAGCACTAATCTCTTTCCATGTTATTTTTTAGTCAATTTTGTTTCTTTTAGTGAAAGAATATGGAAACAATCTGCCTGCCATATAGAAACAATTACAGTTTAACCACTTTTCGTGCCTCTAAAGAATTATTATTAGCATGGGAATTTATCTGCTTTCTTTATGATGCATAGGTTTCTGTTGATAAAGTTGCCATAAAATCCTTAGAAGAAAGAGAGGAGGAAATCAATAGAACAGCTGAGATGGTAAATGTTTTCCTTCAGGCTGGGAAAGATACGCTACTAATGACAAGCCGAGAACTTATAACTGGAAAAAGTTGGTTTCCTCTACCTAATCTGAATGTCTTATTGTGTATTGATTGTTACTTGTTCATCTAATAATGCCGTGTCGGAGTTCCTTTCCCACGAAATTCAACACATTAGTTTTGTCATTTTTGGCAGCTCCTTCTGAGAGTTTGGAAATCAATTTCAAGGTGAGTTCTGCGCTGGTGGAAATAGTTAGGCGGATAACTACGAGACCTCGTTACATTCTTGCAAAGGTACTCAAAGTTCTTTAACTAGCTGGGGAGTTCTCAGATACTATTGAACCAACGGCTGCTAGCTTATTGAATTTTGTGTGCTTCCTTTTTCTCTGTTTCCTAATATCTTAAAAGGAACTTTCTGTTATGCTATTTCTAGGATTTTTTTTTATGGGGCAAGGCTAGAGGAATATTCATTGATGTGAGAAATCGTAAGATTTCTTGAATATAATATTGAAAATCTCGTGTTTGAAACAATTTTTCAACCTTGGTTATGTATTGTGACTGGTTCCACATATTTGATGTTTAATATGTCAAAACTCTTGAGGAGAGTTAAAATGTTCTGAAATCATCTCTATTCAAATCACTGATGATTTTCAATAAAGTTGAATGTTAACAGTTGGCAGGACCATAACTTACAGGCCCTAGAAGTTGACTGCGTTACTCTCAGAGAATTTGATCTTCTATACTTTATAAGCAATATTATCCGAGTTTCTTACATTTCTACAATAAATTTCAGAAGTTTCCTTTCTATTGTTTATTTGTACTTTTTTATTTGTTTCATTTGAAACCAGAAGTAATGATACTTTGTAATTGTTAACAATTCTCTTTTCTGTGGTTTTGACTGGTTTTTTTTTTTTTAAATTTTATCACTAATCGTCATAAAAAGCATGTAATTGTATTTTCTAGTTCTGAGGTGATGATTTTATGTATGTTCTTATTGCTACCCTCCTTTCAGGGTGGAATTACCTCATCAGACACTGCTACAAAAGCTCTGGAAGCCAAACGTGCCAAAGTAGTTGGACAAGCTCTAGCTGGTGTTCCCTTGTGGGAGCTAGGTCCTGAAAGTAGACATCCGGGAGTTCCTTATATTGTGTTCCCTGGTAAATTCAAGTTCTTATTTCAATTGTTTTCAATTGTTTCTGCACTATCCATCAAGATTATGAATTGAATCTTAGACTTTGAAATTTCTTTAGGTAATGTTGGCGACAGTAACGCACTTGCACAAGTAGTTAGATCTTGGGCTTACCCAGTAAAACTTTCATCAACAAGGGATCTGCTTCTTGTAAGTATCATTTCAAAGATTTTACTATTAATTTCATCTTCTGATACTGACAATATTATTCTGTTTTTGTATAAAGAATGCTGAAAAAGGAGAATATGCTGTTGGGGCATTCAATATCTATAACATGGAAGGAGTTGAGGCAGTTGTTGCTGCTGCTGAGGAAGAATGCAGTCCTGCCATTTTACAGGTTAGAAGCACTTGTTCTAGAGGTTCAGTTAACAATTTGGCATGGCCAAGTACTGACATTTAGTATGAGCATACCTATAATTAGAAAAGTAAAACTGGAACATGCCACCTGAAAAAGCTTTCCCCAGTTGTACTTCATGCCGTGCTCAATTCTCATGAAGTTGGCCCAACACGAACCATTAACTTAATGCTATTCATGCCATCTCATGTTGAACTTTGAAGTTTTCCTTTTTGAATTTTCTTTTCCCATTGAATATTACAAAAATATCTCTCAAGTTGGTTGTACAATAACTATTACTATGTTTTTTTTTTCTCAAGTTGTAATTAATTATTTGTGCTTTTAGGCTAACAAGTGTGCTAGTTTATTGGCTGTCTTGCTTAGAATGTGAGCCTGACATGAATTCACTGGGCTAATGTGTGTCAACCCAACCTATTTTATGTCTCTTTTTATGATTTGTGGATAAATATTGATATAGAGTCTTGCACAACTGGAATGGCCTTCAAATAAATTCCAAGATATATGTATCATCAAAATTTGAAAGAATAAAGAGAAATCTCCCTCCACCCAAACTTCAAGGAGATTTCTCCATCAAAGAAGAGATCCCCCACCCAAAATTTAGATAAATATGAAGAATCTCCTCTGAATAAAATTTTATCTAGTTGACAAATAATCTTTATGGTTAATATGCAAATTACATGCTATCTATGGCGTTCAGAAAATGTAATTCTCAAGTTAATATTTTTGTTTCAAAATACTGATTTTTATATTAATATCATGGAGAAGAAGAATCTCCTGAGAGCAAACTTTTATCTGAATAATGGTGGTTGACAAACAAATCTTTATTGTTATTGTGCATAATCAATACTGTCTTCCACTAATGACCAAAATTATAAATTTTACTTTATGATCTTTAAAATGCAAACCCAATCTGAAGGCACTTAATGATATTTCCTATTGCAAAGTGGTCCAATTCTAGGATTCTTTTAAGGATAATTTTTTCCCTGCAGGCCATGATATTTCTTTTGTTTCTCTAAGAGATTGATCCACCTCCATTTGTCAGTGACAGTGAAACTTTATTCACAGATTATGCCTTCTGGTTCAGAAAATTGATTATTGACATCTAGTTTTCTTTATGTCTCAATTTCACTGAAGTTTATCTATTTTCTTTTTCCAGATTCATCCTAGTGCCTTTAAGGAGGGAGGAATTCCATTGGTTGCATGCTGTGTTTCAGCAGCTGAACAGTCCAGTGTAAGTGCATTTCATATATTATGTTTAATTTTTTTCTCCTAAAAGCAATAGGAATAATGAACCCATAAAAAAATATTTAAACAAGTGCATTTCATTTATGCTTTTGACCTCTGCTATGTCTATCTAGCATTATTGCAAATAGACTGATTTGAGTAATTGCAATTAGACTGACTTTAAAATCAGATTTGAAATTTTATAAACCTTGTTGGACCTGCATTTGAAAGATAAATATCAGTATGAATGAAGTTGTTCTCATACTGCTTTAACGTATGGGTATAGGAGGTAATATATGTGTGCATCTATTGCAGGTTCCCATCACTGTTCACTTCGATCATGGAACTTCGAAGCTAGAACTTATGAAAGCTATTGAATCAGTGAGTTAGCTTTTTCTCCATCAAAATCATGTTAAGAGCTCCTTTTTCCTTTGTGAAATGGTTAAGTGTTAGCAACAACCTGGTGCTCCATTTTGTATCTGCATGGTACTGGTTTATCTCTGAAATTGCATTTCTGCATTGAACAATCCCAGGGATTTGATTCAGTCATGGTAGATGGTTCACATCTTTCCTTCAAGGATAATATCTCATACACAAAGTACGTATCTTCCCTGGCCCACTCAAAAGGTTTGCTTGTGGAAGCGGAACTAGGAAGATTGTCTGGAACAGAGGATGATTTGACTGTTGAAGATTACGAAGCAAAGCTGACTGACATTAATCAGGTTATCATGCGCTTTAATTATCCGATAAAATTTTTCCTAATTGTTTACATTTCCTATATCATCACAATCACTGTAACTAATTTCAGACTGAAGAGTTCATTGATGAGACTGGCATAGATGCTTTGGCTGTGTGCATTGGAAACGTACATGGAAAATACCCTTCAAGTGGCCCCAATCTCAGACTTGATTTGCTAAAAGTAAGTGTACATGACATACATTTTCCATTTCAACTTTATTGCACTCAGATTGAGATCCAGGCAATAATGTTTGTGCTTTGAAGAGATTATTTTGCACTCAAACAAAAATCACTGTATAATACTCTAAACACCACCATTCTCACCAAAAAAAAAGTAATAAAATGCTTTAAAATATCACCATATTTGCTGAAAGTATATATATCACTTTAAAACATTACTGTTTTATTCAAAACTGCTCGAAAATTTACATTTTTGAACAATACATCTTTCACTGTGCTTGATTTAATGTACTTTACACAGTTTAAACTTAAACTCTACCTGCAGTTGGTGCCGGTAATTAATTATTAATAAAGCTAAAGTATTGAAGTGATTCTAGCCCTGCCAAACGTGAATGCATGTTTTTGGTTTTATTATTAAAGAATGAGAAGTCTCAGCACCAATAATCATAAACTTTTCAAATATGATTGTGTTTTCATATTGCAGGTGCCTAATATACAGATCCAATGGTAGTATTAAACTCTTAACATGTCCTTTTAAGGCCAGACTTCAATTAACATAGTTATAATTTCAACATGTTATAATTTCAGTTAGGATGAATTCATGGAGGAAATTACTCTAAGCCCGCATCATCCTTGGTATCATGGGTCAACATTCACTCACTATAATCTATACTGGGTTCTTTCAGAATTATTTTGACAATGTTTAAAATGTCACTTGCATTTCTTTTTGGACAATGTTATGAATGTTACTTGCATTTCTCTCAAATATCAACAAGTCTATCAATGCCACTGAGATTTTAGTGAAATGATTCAGTTTCTGTATGGATTCATCCTAAGTCTCTGAGATAGGAAAAGTTTGAAGACTAGCAGTTATTGAAAGCCTTCTGACTTTCTGCTGTCGAATTGCAGTTCCAGATTCCTTCCAATTGTTTTCCTTTGTATGCAGTGCACATTTCGTAATACCATTAGCCCTAGATTTATCCTTGGTATCTTGGATGCTCATTAATTCCATGTTCTCTTCCATGTTTAGGATCTGCATGCCTTGAGCTCAAAGAAAGGTGTTTTCCTAGTGCTTCATGGAGCCTCTGGTCTATCAATGGAACTTGTAAAGGTATATCTTTTCATCCTGAGATCGTTGATATCTGGTCTAAAAATTACAAGGAAGATTTAAATTCGTTTAAAGCTTAACATCACCAATCTTCTCGACTACCCTAAATAGGATTGCATAGATAGAGGGGTGAGAAAATTCAACGTGAACACCGAGGTGCGGAAGGCTTATATGGACTCCCTCAGCAGCCCCAAAAAGGATCTGATACATGTTATGGCATCTGCAAAAGAAGCCATGAAAGCTGTTGTTGCAGAAAAGATGCGTCTATTCGGATCAGCAGGAAAAGCATGACAATTTATTTGTGCAGAGGACAGACCTAATAATTTATGTTGTTTAATCTTCTCCATGTATACCCGGGATGATTTAAAATAAACTTACCTTTCCAATAAATTGACAACTGGTCTCAAATTTTCTGTTTGTCCATTTGCTTTGTCGTCAAAAAAGGGAATTTATTAAGCATACAACATACTGTTTCTTGGAAGAGAGGGCTAGAAATTCATTGATCCTTTTATTGATTTTATGGTAGTAATTTATTAACAACGCAAGGAGTAAAACAGTGCAAACACGAAATGATCTCCTCAACGACGGATTGTTTTAAACTTTTATTGATACAAGAGAATCGACAAAAGCATAATGCCAAATCCTGGTCTGAATCTTTTCCTGAAACTGTCTGAATTTATATCCAAAAGCTAGGACCATTGGCTTAAAGCAAGCGTTTAGTTCAGATTTGGATTAAAATTATATCAGGATTTGAGAAGCAGAATAATGTTCTAATATACTGCATAACCTGCAAAATAAAATCTGCTTTCTCAGGAAATCAACATTATTGTTTCTTGTTAATAAACAAAACACAATAGAAATCATACAAACTGGAAAGAATGAATCTCGAACTATATTATTGATCAAAGTTGTAATAACATAAAAATTCAGAGTCATATGCCTGCAAAATATCAACTCTCAAAACTGAAATTTCTTAGAACGTGAAGGATTTCCTTCAAGTTCTTTATGCTTTTCCTTCAATCGGCAGAATATGATGGGCAATGCCAACATTGGTTCCTGGTGCAATCTCTCCAAAACCTCAGGCCCTCCATAGCCATACATTCGTTCTATACACCTTAAATTCAAGGCATTCAAATGATCTTCAACTTTAAAACCATGCCCCAAACTGATTTCCTTGTTAATGATTCCCTTCAACAACTTCCGCACGTTCCCAACAGCTGATTTAAAATTTTTTAGCAACACGTCAAACTCAAACTTATCATCTTCAAATTTATTTAGAGCTTCCTCGTACTGGCTTGTAAGCCTAGGTTTGTTGGAGAAATTCTGATTTGAAGGAGCCACACAAATCAACGTATCATTCAAAACTTCAGAAGCAATACTTGATCTATGGCTTGATGTACTTTTCGGATAATCTGGGGGTTTAAGTCGATAACTTGGACTAATATAGACAGGCTCGGAAACGCTTGCTTTTGCTTTTACTTTGAGTCTCTTTGTTTTTCCCTTCAAATCCTCATCAGTTTCTGACTTCTTCAACCCAATATTACCGACATCCTCGTAATCTTCCAAGATCTCCTTAAACGCGCTCGTCAGATCAGGATGCTCGCCAATGACGTTAACAATTTTATCTTCCAAATCATTCTTCGTGATCTTTCCTGTGTTGTACTGATGAAGAGCCCTTAAAAATTCATACTGATATTCTAAACCGGATAATGTACCTTGAACTTTCTTACACAGATTTAACGCCCGATCGTAAGACATTCCTTCCTAGTTGTAGAACCGGAAGGTTTTCCTTCAAACTCAGCAACTTTTTCCCGAGTGCTAAAACCTGTTCCAAACCCGAAGCTTTCCTTCAAACTCCGCAGACTTTTTCCCGAGTGCTAAAGTCTGAATCTTCGTCAAACCTAGCAGTGTAGCACGAGCAAAATAAAGGAAAAGGAAGAACTTGCAGAGGGAAATATGAGTGAAAAACCGATAAGATTAAGAAGGAAACTAATGTCATGGGATTATTTATAGGGCCAAAATCGTAACCAGAAAGAAAATTATATCACTACAATTCTGAGCCAATAAGGAAATCAAAATATCAAAGGAAACAAAATCAAACAAAGATAAAGAAGGGATAATTATTTCTTTGAGGCAAGAGTTTTGCTTATCCATGAGAAGTCCTTTTATGCAAAGAAATGACAACTGAATATTTAACAACGACGCGCTACGTACGGAAACTTTACTATTCAATACACAACAGAGCGATACCAACTTACAGCGAAGGATGGGATGGGGTTAAGGTTTGATTAGGAAGGTGAGGTGGATGCGTGTCTGTGTTGGCCTGCAGGGGCCTTTAAGGTATTGGCCTTGAAACGCCAGATAAATGGTATGCGAGAGATCAAAACATTTGACTGTCGTGTTGAAGTTTGCGGACACGTTGTATCCAATATTCCTGCACTGTGGTCTCTTCAATCATTTATGGGTATGAAAACAAATTGGCAGTCCTGTGTCTTCGACCCTAACATGCAATGATCAATCAATGCACCAACTTCTTCTCAGGCTCTTTTACACGCATGCATGAATGTACCACAAATTTCTCAGGCTGCTTCTCATCTGTTGCTTGCTACTACTACCAGCAAATGGACCACATGCAAGCCTGAAACCCTTGCATTGCTCTGACAACGGAAGCAACTACGTGTCAGTCAAATTATTTCGTTTTTGACATGCATCAAATAGTATTGTCCATGAAGATGTTCAGCTATCCAGGATTTTAATCTATGGTTTTGGGGTGCAAATTGCGTCTAAAATTTATCGAGGATGAGCTCTTCAAAATATTTAATTCAACGAGAGGCAGTGGCAAGATAACATTATTGAAGAAAATTTGGTCAAACTGGACATAACGAGCACACTCATTTAATGATTTTAATATGAACAAGTATTGTTATAAAACTAATGAGTGTTGTTGTACTGAATATTTAATTTTTAAAATTTGTTAAATATGTTTAATAAAATTTTTTAATTATATATATATATATATATATTAATTTTTTATCAAATTAATTTAATATTACTTGCTACTCCATATAAGATTTTATTTTTTTTAATTAGCGTTAATTAATAAATATAAATATTTTAATTTTTATTATTTAGATTATCTTTATATTACAATAATGTTATTTTAAATTTTAAGTACTTAATATAAATTATTTTTTAAAATAATATATTAATAATATTTATTTTAAATTAAGTAAAATTTTATGTTATTAAAAGTATTGAATATAAATAAATTTAAAAATAAAAAAATTAAATAAATATGAGGAAGATAGAATTTTAACTATAAAGAATAAATAAATTAAAAATATATTTGTCTTTTAATTAATCAATTTAGGATTAAAAAAGAGGCAAGTGTAACTTTTAACAATATTTGACACTTAGTGCCGCGTTCAAATAAAATTCGAAAAAAATTTTAAA
Organism: Swietenia macrophylla; assembly: GCA_032401905.1. NCBI lineage: Eukaryota > Viridiplantae > Streptophyta > Magnoliopsida > Sapindales > Meliaceae > Swietenia > Swietenia macrophylla. The sequence continues at coordinate 8,247,306 of CP135568.1, read as the reverse complement.
ATCATCTTAATTTGGACTCATTTATTAAATGACCACCTTCTCTATTTTTAGATAATTTTACTCTATATGGCCATTTACACTTAATGAGTATGTTCTTACGGATAAATATAATTAAATATTATTTTATAAGACGGAAGTTATTTTTTTAATATAATTTTTTATATTATTTATATATTTTTAAATAAATTTTAATTAAATAATTAAAATTATATTAAATATATATTAATTATATATTTTTTATTTTATTTTAATTATTAAAAATATATATTAATTTAATTATCAAAAAAAATTATGCAAAGTTAAGAATTTTTTTGCCTTATCCCTCCTATTTTATGTTATTGGAGGTCAATTCATGAGCCCAAGCCAGGCTTGTGGACTGGGGTGCATAGCATAGTGTTATTTACGGATAATCCACGAGTCGAGTCCGCCAGTGCACCCAAGGCAAACACAAGTGCTAAGTGGGCTGGTGGACTAGGAGAGACCTCAGCAATTCAAGCTCAACCTCTAGCTATCATAATTTTATTTTATCTTGTTCAAAAACAATTTACTAGCATGAATTGAGTGCACGAGCCCAACATTATTTAGGACAATCCAAGTAAGGATGATTTAGGAGCCAAGCCTACGATACCATGCAAGTCAAGATCGACAACTGCAAGAATGATTGTGTTTTCATATTGCAAATGCCTAATATTCGGATTCAATGGTAGTATTAAACTCTTTAACAGTGTTCTGGTAAGACCATAATTCCGTCAACATAGTTGTCACATGGCCTAAGCACTAAATAGTACAAATACAAAATGGGAATGCAACATGATATAGTTTTCGTTAGGATGGATTCCAACACAAGATCTCTCTAACAAAACCTCACCTTGTCATGAATTCATAAGAGGAATTTTCTCTAAGCCCATATCATCCTCAATATCCTGAATCATTATAAATGCACACTATACATGGTTTTTTTTCAGAATTTTTTTGACAATGTTTTGAATGTTACTTGCATTTATCTCACATATCAGCAATTCTACCAATGCCACTATGATTTCAATGAAACGATTCAATTTCTGTATGGATTCATCCAAGTCTCTTGTTAGTTTTTTTGCTGAAATATAAATAAAGTGACTGTCAACTCAATTTCATGTTTTTTTTTTTAACTTTATAAATATTTTGAAAATTAGTTTTATATTCAAAACATTAATTAATTCATTTTTTATTTTTGAAAAGTTATTTTTAAATATTATAACTATTTTAAAAATTAATTAAATATTTAAAAAATTACAACTCTGTAAAGTTACCGGTTATATTTTAAAGGGGATTGTCAATAATTGTCACATGTTCACAAATTGAGCGAGCGTAAAAATTTAAAATTATTTATTTAATTTCAATTTCTCTCCATCCTATATTTTTTTAGAAATATTGTTTTCTAATTTTCTATGGGTTATTATTATTATTATTATTATTATTATTATTATTATTATTATTATTAAATTGATGATTTGTTTGTGAATATCATAAGTAGTCTCAATTGAGAGGGAAAAAATAGATTTTTTTTTTTTTTTAAGAAAAGTGATATTACATACTAATTTTAAGTCTCCGTTCTAAGATTTCCAGCAGTCTAGTAGATAGTAAAGGTATGAAGACTAGCAGTTGTTAAAAGGATTCCGACTTTCTGTAGTCGAATTCCATTTTCCAGATTCATTCCTATTGTTTTCCTTTGCATGCAGTACACATGCCATAATACCAATAGCCCTAGCTTTATCCTTGGTATCTTGGATGCTCATAAATTCCATGTTTAGGATCTGCATGCCTTGAGCACAAAGAAAGGTGTTTTCCCACTGCTTCATGGAGCCTCTGGTCTATCAATGGAACTCGTAAAGGTATATCTTTTCATCCCGAGATCGTTGGTGACCGGTTTAATAATTAAAACAAAGATTTAAATTCTTTTAACGGTTAACATCATCAATCTTCTCGACTACCACGAATCGGGTTGCATAGAGAGGGGTGAGAAAATTCAACCGAGGTGCGGAAGGCTTATATGGACTCCCTCAGCAGCCCCAAGAAGGATCTGATACGCGTTATGGCGTCTGCAAAAAAAGCTATGAAAGCCGTTGTTGCAGAAAAGATGCGTCTATTCGATTCGGCAGGAAAAGCATGACAATTTATCTGCGCAGAGCACAGACCAACTAATTTATGTTGTTTGACCAATCTTCTCCATATATACACAGGATGATTTAAAATAAACTTTTCCAATAAATTGACGCCTGTTTTCAAATTTTTTGTTTGTCCATTTACTTTGTCGTCAAAAAAGGGAATTTATTAAGCATACAACATACTGTTTCTTGGAGGAGAGAGTCTTAGGTAGGAGGGCTGGAAATTCATTGTTCCTTTTATTGATTTTTTGGTAGTAATTTAATAACAACGCAAGGAGTGAAACAGTGAAAAAACAAAATGATATCCTCAACTACGGATTGTTTTAAACTTTCACTCATACAAGAGAATCGACAAAAGCATAATGCCAAATTTTTGGTCTGAATCTTTTCCTGAAGCTGTCTGAATTTATATGCAAAAGCCAGGATCATTGGCTTATAAAGCAAACGTTTAGTTCAGATTTGAATTAAAATTATATCAGGATTTGAGAAACAGAATAATGTTCTAATATACTGCATAACCTGCAAAATAAAATCTGCTTTCTCAGGAAATCAACATTATTGTTTCTTGTTAATAAACAAAAAACAAAGAAATCATGCAAACTGGAAAGAATGAATCTCGAACAATATTATTGATCAAAGTTGTAATAACATAAAAATTCAGAGTCATATGCCTGCAAAATATCAACTCTCAAAACTGAAACTTCTTAGAACGTGAAGGATTTCCTTTAAGTTCTTTATGCTTTTCCTTCAATCGGCAGAATATGATGGGCAGTGCCAACATTGGTTCCTGGTGCAATCTCTCCAAAACCTCAGGCCCTCCATAGCCATACATTCGTTCTATACACCTTAAATTCAAGGCATTCAAATGATCTTCAACTTTAAAACCATGCCCCAAACTGATTTCCTTGTTAATGACTCCCTTCAACAACTTCCGCACGTTCCCAACAGCTGATTTAAAATTTTTTAGCAACACGTCAAACTCAAACTTATCGTCTTCAAATTCATTTAGAGCTTCCTCGTACTGGCTTGTAAGCCTAGGTTTATTGGAGAAATTCTGATTTGAAGGAGCCACACAAATCAACGTATCATTCAAAACTTCAGAAGCAATACTTGATCTATGGCTTGATGTTGTTTTCGGATAATCTGGGGGTTTAAGTCGATAACTTGGACTAATATAGACAGGCTCGGAAACGCTTGCTTTTGCTTTTACTTTGAGTCTCTTTGTTTTTCCCTTCAAATCCTCGTCAGTTTCTGACTTCTTCAACCCAATATTACCGACATCCTCGTAATCTTCCAAGATCTCCTTAAACGCGCTCGTCAGATCAGGATGCTCGCCAATGACGTTAACAACTTTATCTTCCAAATCATTCTTCGTGATCTTTCCTGTGTTGTACTGATGAAGAGCCCATAAAAATTCATACTGATATTCGAAACTGGATAATGTACCTTGAACTTTCTTACACAGATTTAACGCCCGATCGTAAGCCATTCCTTCCTAGTTGTAAAACCGGAAGGTTTTCCTTCAAGCTCAGCGATTTTTGCCCTAGTGGAAAAACCTGTTACAAACCCGAAGCTTTCCTTCAAACTCAGCAGACCTTTTCCCTAGTTGCAGACCTTATTACAACCTGAATCTTTTCGCCAAACTCAGCAATGTAGCTAGAATAAAAGAAAAGAGAAGGAATAACTCGCAGAGAGAAATATGAGAGAAAAACGAGTTGATTTAGAAGGAAAATAATGTCATGGGATTATTTATAGGGGCTGAAATCCTAACTAGAAAGAAAGCTCCTGGGCTACGCATGCTCAATAAAACCGAGTCAGGGAGGAAATCAAATTCGCAAAGGAAACAAAATCACACAATGAAAAGGAAAGGAAAACTATGTCTTAGCCGCTGGAATGATTGAGTTGAGGCAGGATATCCAGTTTTGCATGTAAATGGGAAGTCTTTTTACACAAGGTAATGACAATGAAAATATATAACAACGACAAGATCTAGAACTATACTTTGGGGAACTTTATTATTCAATACACTGAACTTATTGTTGCTTGGCCTTTCTCAGTGAAGTACTTTCATCTTTGGAAACACTACTTGTCTTCCTTTTGTTGGCCGCATCCAACTGATCAACAAGTGCTTTCTCTCTGATTTTTTCATGCTTAACTTTGTGAATATTCTCCATAAGCACACGCTTGTTCTTGAAAACACTTCCCTTCACCTTCATGTAAAGCTCATGGTAAAAGTGCTTATCAATCTTCCCCATATCTCTGTACTTGCGAAGCAATCGCCGCAACACTCTGATTCTTCTCATCCACAGAAGCTTTGAGGGCAGTCTTGCTTCTCTCGTTCCCTTCCTCTTTCCACAGCCTGAATGTCTGCCTTTCATCTTCGAGTTATGGGTTTGCCTTGCCCTAAATCTTGAGCGAGTCTTGCATGGCATTTTAACGATCAATCCATCCTTTACAAGCTTTCTTATATTCATTCCTGAAATTTTTCATGTCAAATTATTACAATAATCTAAGCGCAACAACAAACCAAAAAAAAAGAAAAGTGGTAGAATAATGTAACGCACTAGAAATGGAGACGGAGATATCTCTTATCTCGTTGGGATCAAGCCAAACTCTTCCCTTACCGCAATTGAGCAAGCTGGCAGCCAGCCTCTTCTGCAGCTTTAGTGACACCATTTTTAATGTATCTTTGCAAAATGAAAGAGAGATTAAAGTGGATTAAGAGCTCTATGAACTTCTTATGGAGTTATGGTATTGCATTCTTCATTAGGGTTTTTATGCATAGGCAACTTACTGTATGAAATGTGCTTGGGATGCAAGTAAAGTTTTGAATTCAACTTTTATTATTTTGTTTCTTTTCTTGGGGACGAAGTTAGAAGACAATTAAAAGCCCAACCAAATATAACATATTCAAAACACTACTTATTATTTTAGTTATATTTTTTATTTTTAAAAACATAAAACACTATCACAAGCACTGTTAAAGTAAAATTTCTATCGATTTAATATTATATTAAAAAATAAATATTATTTTAAATTTTAAATCTTAAATTTTAACTAACTGTTTATCTTTTATTTCTTTAGCATTATTGTAACTTTATTTTTGTTTTAGATTTTTATGTTGATTCCTAATATAATAACAACCAATCCCCGTAAATTAGCTCCATTGTATAAGGGGTTTATTTTTTAATTATTTCTAATTCTACAAATTCATAAAGACTGCAGGCATTGGAATTGGAATTTTAAGATATTTTAATTTTATTTTTTACTAAATAATTGAATTAATTGTTTTTATTTTTCAAATTGGGCTAAATTTATTGATCCGGCCCAATTTAAATGTTTAATTTCTTGGAATGCAGGACTTATCAGATGAGACAGCAAACTGAGTTGGGAGTGGTTTAAAGATTCGGATAATATACATGACGTCAGTGCCACGTTCAAACAAAATCTCAGTTCAGCCGTTTTTTTATGTTTGTCTGCTGGGTCTTTCGTCTTGGAAGGAAGAGAGAGAATTTTTCTCAAGTACCAAATGGCACATCAGACTGAGAAACCAGAGCTCTTTGAACTGAACAATGGAACCATGCAAGTTAAGCTCACCAACTTCGGTGCCACCATCACCTCACTGTCGGTACCCGACAAAGATGGTAATGTCTTAAGACTGCACTTCTTTGTCTGTTCGGTTTTAATTTTGATCAGCTCAGGTTTTGTTCTTGAACGTATTGCTTATGACTGAATTGGCTTATTTCTTTTAAGGAAAACTGGCCGATGTTGTTTCTGGGATTTGACTCTGTTGAACCATATGTGGTGAGTTCTATTCTGTTGAGCCAATTTGATTTTGGATCATCTTTTCGTGATCTAATGAAAATTGTGATTCTGGGCACGTTGATTTTGCATGGATTTCCCTTTTTTTCTGTAAATAATGTGACCCATTTGAGTTCTGTAAATTATATCAACTTTGCCTGTAAATCCATTTGATATTTTCTCCTTTTTAATGGGATCTTACTGAGTTTATTGATTCTCTGATTATTTGTTTCTTGTATGGGTTAGCATTATGAGGGAATAAGTGATTGTGTTATATTTTCATCAATTATGCCATTCCAATGAAAGAGATATTGGGACAACTAAGAGCAAAAATCATGATTTTCTTTTTTTTATTATTATTTTTCTGGGGATAGATAAGAAATATTGAGGAATCCGGAGGTGCATTCTGCTTAATTTGTTATTCTAAGCCCTTGTATTGTGCATGGTGTGGTCGCATGTGGTTAATTTTCCCTCCTGTTTTGTGATGTTTGTGCTATCAGCAAGGTGCTGCTTCTTTTTTCGGCTGCATTGTGAGCAGGGTTGCGAACAGAATTAGGGATGGAAAATTTTCTCTCGATGGTGTTGAATATTGGTTGCCAATTAACAAGCCCCCAAGTAGTCTCCACGGTATGGAATTTCCAAATTCTTGTTCTATGTTATTTTACGAAAGTCATCTGTTTGTTTTTTACTCTTCTTGTAAGCAGCCAAGATGTCTCTTTACTTTATTGTCTTTATAAAAATAATCTCATCATTATGGCTGAAACTCTATTTATTTAGAGCCTTATTAAACAAAATCAAGATCTGTGCTGAGACTGCATGTGTTTATTGATCACAATGCTTTTATCCATGACATTCATATAAATAGAATTCTAAAATATACTAGAGGAAATCAGGATTATATTACTAGCAGATTATTATTCGTATTCAGCCAGAATTATTTGATAGGTGCACCACCACTCATTAAGTGAGGCTCAATGAAAACGATAGTGAGGTAAAAGGCTCTTCCACTTTGCTTTGTGGAACTATGGTAGCCACAACACATTGCTTCAGATGCTGCTCACCAGGGTACGAGTTTGGTTCTCAGTGTAGTGAAGAATCATCTCTCTAATCTGCTTGATTAAGATATCCCCATTTTACTTTCACCATATGTCCATTTTAACATACTTTGTCTTTAGATTAATATCTATGCCCTTTTTGTTTGATACAGGATACACACACCGACACCCACATTTATACATACATATACACATATATAGTTTGATTCGTTTTTTCCTCGTAGACATTGGCAAAAGAAGATTATCTTAAAATATTATGACAGTTCTTGTGTCTATGGATGGGATGGATATTTTGACAGTCGTCAAACATTCAGATCAAATGTAGTCGTTAATTAGTCCTGTTGGAGATGAATTATTCTTCTCTTTGCTTCTTGGTTCTGTTCACATTTTTCTACTCTATGAAAACTATAGCAAGCAACAGAATCCTAATAAGTCTATTTCCATGGAAATTCATGTGATCCTCTCTTTTCTTTAGGTGGTTTTAGGTTTTTGATAAAGTGATATGGGAGGTAGCAGAATACAAGAAAGGCAAAAACCCATCCATTACTTTTAAGTATCGTAACCATGATGGGAGGAAGGTTCTCTCTCTTCTTTTCTATTCTCTTCCTGTGCCCATGTGCAAACTCTCACATTTCTCTGTTTTCCTGGTAATAGGTTAGCCGGGGGATGTTTCTGTGAAAGCAACCTACACGCTTACTTCAACCTCAACAATGAGACTTGACATGGAAGCAGTTCCAGAGAACAAGCCCACCCTAATCAGTTTAGCTCAACACACCTACTGAAACTTAGCAGGCCACGAGTCTGGGAACATACTTGAACACACAATTCAGATATGGGGATTGCATATTACTCCTGTAGATCAAAACACAGTCCCAACTGGTGAAATTGTGCCAGTCAAAGACACCCCGTTTGATTTCACCACAGAGAAAAAGATTGGTCCATCAGTATATGAAGTTCCCAGTTTACGGTATGACCACAATTATGTTCTTGACTGCAGAGAAGAGAAATCAGGGTTGAAACATGCTGTAAAATTGAAGGACCGATCAACCTCCTGGGATGCAGTTTTACACAGGCAACTATGTAAATGGAGTTGTTGCAAACAGAGGTGTAGTTAATGGAAAGCACTCGGGTGTCTGCTTGGAGACGCAAGGATTTCCAAATGCCATAAACCAACCAAACTTCCCGTCTATTGTGGTTCGACCTGGTGAGAAGTACCCGCACACTATGTTGTTTGAGTTTTCAGTGGAGTGAACTATTAGCCGTTTGAGAAGTAGATATTGAAATAAGGTTTGTTTTTGTTTTGCCTACTGTCAATGAGTAACTAAGTAAGAACAAATGTGTAATACTTCAACTATCTCACAATTCTATTTCGCCTTATTTAGAGCATCAAAATAAGATTACAGAATTGTCTTCATATGATAAGGTCTATTTGTTCTATTACACATGTATTTACAAAGAAAGTAATCGAATTGTTAATCGGTTTACCAATATGAGTATGTCTTCTGTCTGATTTTACATATTGGGACTCCAAAATCAAAAATTGTCTTGAACAAGATGCTTGGAGAATATTATTCTTGTTGAAATTTGGGCATTTACTTAATCTTTTCGTTGAAATGCTTGGACATGGTTGTTCTTGTAAAATGCAACACCAGTTCCTTGCCTAAATTCGGTTCAGTTGGGTTTGATTTTTATTAAGGGTTAAATTTATTGGTCTTACTTTTATAGCAATTTGAGTTGCTGTCTTTAATATTTTGTAAAGAACGAAAGGCATGCGGTTAGAATTGAGTTGCTGTCTTTGTGGGGTGCATTCAAGATTTTAGGGTGTTGTTAGACATTTTGGGTATAGTTTTTGGTATTTCCTATAGAGTGCAATTAAAATTTTATGTGGATCCTTCCATTAACCGTGCGTGGGTGCATTGAGGTTAAAGGGTGTTTTCAGAAACTTCTAAAAAGTGTGGGTCTTTTAGGTAATACTAAAGGGGTGCATTCAAAATTTATTGGAATTGTGTTTAGAAAATTCTAGAAGGCGTCTCTCGAGTTCTTTTTCACATTTCAAACTACCCAATCTCGCAGTTCTTAGTTTTTATTTCGTCGCACTACATTGGCCAAGCAGTGAATTTACATCATACGTGGTGTAACTCTATCGGTTCCCATTTTCCACCATTCTACGAGTTGTACCATGGGAAAGCTCGAACTGCTGCGTTGAAAGTGTGCAATTACAAGTATACGTGGGCCTTTCAAGTAACAGCCAGTTGGGTGCATTCAGGATTGTTGGGTGTGTGTGAATCTTGAGTGGGTGGTTTTAGTATTTTATGAAGGGAGAAATGTATGTCATTAAAAGTGAATTAAACTGAAGAAACGTACCTTGTGATAGGTGTATTTAAAATATCTAATGGGTGTCTTTAGTGTTTGCTAGAGGTTGAAAAGTTTGTGATTTAAATGTACATGGGCATTTCAAGAAACAGTCAGTTGGGTGCATTCAAGATTTGATAGGAGTGCTTAAAAGCATGAATGGGGTGTACTCAGCCTTTCTAGGAGCATTTAGAAATCAAGTGGGTGCTGTAAGTTCTTGAAAGGTTTAAAACGTGCGATTAGAAAAGTACGTGGGTCCATCGAATAACAGATACTAGGGTGTACTCAGATTTGTAGGCACATTTAGAAAGTTCAGTGGGTGCTTTAGTGTTTGTAAAAGTTTTAAAGGCATGATTAGTGCACGTGTGCCTTCCTATCAAGAATTACTGGGGGCCATTAAAGTGTGTTGCGTGTATTTAGAAAAATATTCGGTGAGTTTAGTATATGTTAAAGTGCGAAAGAGTGCGATTAAAATTATACGCGAGTCTAGTTAGTAATAATCTTTGGGTTGTTCAGTATGTTTTTTTCATAGTGGGTGGCTTTAGTATTTTTGAAGGTTCAAAAGTAAGTGTACAATTATCTACATGGGTCTTTCCAGTGAGGTGTAGTTATAAATTTAATGGGTGGATTTAGTATTTTTTTTAAGGTTTAAAAGCGTGCGATTAGAAGTTTACGTTGGTCTCCCGAGTAGCAGTACTAAGGCTCATTCAAGATTGTTGGGCTACACACATCTAACCCAAGTAATATTACTAATATGACCACTAGAATATACGGACTGCACCCCAATGCCTTCAACATGTTTACTAAAACACCCTTAAGAATTTCTGATTATACCCATTGAACGCAACTATTATTACTAACAAGACTAATGAAATATACTGATTACACTCCGAAGGCTTTAACAATTTTCAAAACACCCGTTGGAATTTCTGACTACATCTATTGAACCCAAATAATATTACTAATTAGACCAACAAAATATATTGATTATACCCGACAACCTATAATTTTACTTCTAAAGCAACCGTAAGAATTTCTGACTGCACCTATAAAGCTCAAGTGATATTACTAACTTACCCCACATGATTTACCGATTATACCCAAAATCCTTTAATTTTATTTCTAAAGCACCGGTCAAAAATTGTAACTACAGTGATTGAACCTAAATAATATTACTAACCGGACCAATAATAAATATTTGTTACTCCGTCAACCCCTCTAAACATTAATTTGAAAGCACCCGAAAACCTTTAACGTTAAAAGATTTCTAACTACAGCCATCGAATCCATATAATATTACTAACGGGACCGGTAGAGTATGTTGAGAGTACCCTACACCCTTTAATGTTAGTTCTAAAGCACCCATGGAAATATTTGACCACACCCATTGAACCCAATTAATTTTGACAAAGTCTTCAACATTATTTCTAAAGCACCCTGGAAACTTATGGCTACATTCATTGAACTTAACTAATATTGCTAACAAGACCAATAGAAGATGCTGATAGAGTAGGCTGAGTATACCCTGATGCCATTAACATTTTTTCCAAAGTTCCCTGGAATTTTTCAACTACACCCATTGAACCCAACTAATTTTACTAACAAGACCAATAGAGTATGTTGAGTGCACCTCAAAAACTTTGACAATATGTCCTAAGCACTCCTAGAAATTTCTGACTACATTCGTTGAACCAAATTAATATTATTAACAAGACCAATAGAGTATATTTAGTGCTTCCCAAAGCCTTAATATTATAACTAAAGAACCTACATGCATTAAACCCAAGTAATATTACCGACAAGACTACTAGTATGCAGAGTCCACCCCAAAGTTTTTAATATTATTTCTAAAGCACCCTTGAAAATTTCTTACCACATCCATTTAAGTCTTATAATGTTACTAATAAGACCAAAGAAATATACGGATTACACCCCAAACACTTGAAAGCTATTACTAAAGCACCCGTAGAAATTTCCGACTACACCTACAATTGGTAATGTAGAAGGGTTACTTTAGCGATGTTAAAAGGTTTTAAAAGTCTGTGATTAGAAGTTTACTTGGGTGTTTCCAGTAACAGTCACTAGAGTGCACTGAAGATTTTTGATTGAGTAAGAAAATCTAATGGGTGCCTTCGGGTTTTCCAAAGTCTGAAAGCGTGCGATTAGAAGCATAGGTGGATTTTTCTGGTAACACTCAGTGGGGTGCATTGTTCGGGGTACTCTTATAAAAGAGACCCACCTATTTTCTAAATGCACCCTTCTGTCTCAATCATCCAACTCTTTTACAAATGTTAAAGGCAATGGACCAACTTAGTGATACTAAAACGAACCGCCTTGACTAATCCACAAAATTTATTGCTACTAAATACACCCATTTATAGTCTAACTACACACAATGAACCAACTGATTCACCCCTTGTGATGTTAGTACAATACCCATTTATCATTCTCGACACCCCCCCCACCTTTGTTTTCTAATTGACAAAACCTAAATATCCTTAGAAGATCTAATCACACCCGATGGACCATGCTTACTGATTAATTAAGCTAATTTTTAATCAAATTTTTGAAGTTCTAATCATTGCCTATGTCGCATGTTCTAGAAGCAAATATGCATATAATATATACGAAGATTATACGTGGAAATATGAATGAGAGGGATCATGATTGTTTGGAAGAAATTGCTGCAATGAAATGGCATGAACATGATTAATTAGCATTGGATAGAAAGGCTAGATCCAACATAAAAACATGCATGCAAGTGCATAGTGCATGCATAGATGACTTGCACTTGCAAGTGAAACGAGTCATACAAAATTATATATGTAGAATTCAAAACTTCACTTGCATCCCAAGCATATTTCATAACGTAACTTCCCCAAGTACAATAATCCTAATTAAGCATGCATACCATGACTCCATAAGAAGTTCATAGAAATCTTAATTGAATCGAGCTCTTAATCTGTCTTTCGTTTTGCAAAGAGACATAAAAAATGGAGTCACTAAAGCTGTAGAAGAGGCTGGCTGCCAGCGTGCTCAAGTGTGGTAAGGGAAGAGTCTGGCTTGATCCGAACGAGATAAGAGATATCTCCATCTCCATTTCTAGTGCGTCACATTATTCTGCCACTTTTTTTTTTATTTGTTTGTTTATTGATTTAATTTATTCTAATAAATTGACAATGAAAAACTTCAGGAATGAATGTAAGAAGCTCGTAAAGCATGGATTAATCGTTAAAATGCCATGCAAGGCTCGCTCAAGATTTAGGGCGAGGCAAACCCATAACTCGAAGATGAAAGCCAGGCAATCAAGCTGTGGAAAGAGGAAGGGAAAGAGAGAAGCAAGACTACCATCAAAGCTTCTGTGGATGAAAAGAATCAGAGTGTTACGACGATTTCATCGTAAATACAGGTATATGGAGAAGATTGATAAGCACTTTTACCATCAGCTTTACATGAAGGTGAAGGGAAATGCTTTCAAGAACAAGCGTGTGCTTGTGGAGAATATTCACAAACTTGCGCACGAAAACATCAGAGAGAAAGCACTCCTTGATCAGTTGGATGCGACCAAGAAAAGGAAGAGAAGTAACGTTTTGGAAGATGATAGTATTTCACTGAGAAAGGAAAGATTATTAAGCCAGGCAATAACAGGCTTAATGTTTTAAATAATAAAGTTATCGTGTGTAATTTGTTTGTACAGTTCTTGTCTTGACGTTGTTATATATTCAGTTGTCATTGCATTGTATAAAAGGACTTATCATGGATAAGCAAAACTCTTGCCACGATAATTGCAGCGGCCAAGAAATAATTATCCTTTCGTTATCTTTGTTTGACTTTGTTTCCATTTAGATTTTGATTTCCTTACTGAATCAGAGTTCTCCTGACATAATTTTCTTTCTAGTTAGGATTTCGGCCCTATAAATAGTCTCATGACATTAGTTTCCTTCTTCATCTTTTCGATTTTTCTCTCATATTTCCCTCTGCAACGTTCTTCTTTTTCTTTTCTTTTACTCGTGCTACATCACTGGGTTTGACGAAAAGATTCAGGTTGTAATAAGCTTTACAACTAGGGAGAAAGTTTGCTGAGTTTGAACGAAGGACTCGGGTTTGTCACAGGTTTTACCACTAGGGCAAAAGTCGCTGAGCTTGAAGGAAAACCTTCCGGGAATGGCTTACGATCGGGCATTAAATCTGTGTAAGAAAGTTCAAGGTACATTATCCAGTTTAGAATATCAGTATGAATTTTTAAGGGCTCTTCATCAGTACAACACAGGAAAGATCACGAAGAATGATTTGGAAGATAAAGTTGTTAACGTCATTGGCGAGCATCCTGATCTGACGAGCGCGTTTAAGGAGATCTTGGAAGATTGCGAGGATGTCGGTAATATTGGGTTGAAGAAGTCAGAAACTGACGAGGATTTGAAAGGAAAAACAAAGAGACTCAAAGTAAAAGCAAAAGCAAGCGTTTCCGAGCCCGTCTATATTAGTCCAAGTTATCGACTTAAACCCCCAGATTATCCGAAAAGTAAATCAAGCCATAGATCAAGTATTGCTTCTGAAGTTTTGAATGATACGTTGATTTGTGTGGCTCCTTCAAATCAGAATTTCTCCAACAAACCTAGGCTTACAAGCCAGTACGAGGAAGCTCAAAATGAATTTGAAGATGATAAGTTTGAGTTTGACGTGTTGCTAAAAAATTTTAAATCAGCTGTTGGGAACGTGCGGAAGTTGTTGAAGGGAATCATTAACAAGGAAATCAGTTTGGGGCATGGTTTTAAAGTTGAAGATCATTTGAATGCCTTGAATTTAAGGTGTATAGAACGAATGTATGGCTATGGAGGGCCTGAGGTTTTGGAGAGATTGCACCAGGAACCAATGTTGGCATTGCCCATCATATTCTGCCGATTGAAGGAAAAACATAAAGAACTTAAAGGAAATCCTTCACGTTCTAAGAAGTTTCAGTTTTGAGGGTTGATATTTTGCAGACATATGACTCTGAATTTTATGTTATTACAACTTTGATCAATAATATTGTTCGATATTCATTCTTTCCAGTTTGTATGATTTCTTCGTTTTTTGTTTATTAATAAGAAACAATAATATTAAAACATTATTCTGTGTCTCAAATTCTGATATAGTTTTAATCCAAATCTGAGCTTTTGGATGCAAATTCAGACAGCTTCAGAAAAAGATTCAGACCAGAATTTTTGTGTTTCCGCTGTTTTACTCTTTGCATTGTTAATAAATTTCTACCATAAAATCAATAAAAGGAGCAATGAAATTCCAAGAACGAGTATATTGTATGCTTAATAAATTCCCTTTCTTTTGATGAGAAAGTAAATGGGACAAACAGAAAATTGAAAACAGTGCATCCTGGGAATACAATGGAGAAGATTGAATGACATGAATTAGTAGGTCTGTCCCATGCACAAATATTTTGTCATGCTTTTCCTGCTGCACCGAATAGACGCATCTTTTCTGCAACAACGGCTTTCATGGCTTCTTTTGCGGATGCCATAACATGTAACAGATCCTTTTTGGGGCTACTGAGGGAGTCCATATAAGCCTTCCGCACCTCGGTGTTCACGTTGAATTTTCTCACCCCTCTGTCTATGCAACCCTATTCCATGTAGTCGAGAAGATTGATGATGTTAACCGTTAAAAGAACTTAAATCTTTGTTGTAATCTTCAAACCAGTCACCAACGATCTCAGGATGAAAAGGTATACCTTTACGAGTTCCATTGATAAACCAGAGGCTCCATGAAGCATTAGGAAAACACCTTTCTTTGAGCTCAAGGCATGCAGATCCTAAACGTGGAAGAAAACATGGAATTAATGAGCATCCAAGAAACTAAGGATAATGCTAGCTAGTGCTAATGGTCGTATGACATGTGCACCGCATAGAAAGGAAAGCAATCGGAAGGAATCTGGAAATGCAAATCGACAGCAGAAGGTCAGAACCCTTTGTCTTCAAATTTTCCTATCTGCGAGACTTGGATGAATCCACGCAGAAACTGAATCATTTCACTAAAATCTCAGTCAAATGCGTCAGATTATTTACTGTCAAAAACGAAAATCTATGCAAAATCAATGTACCCAGAATCAGAATTTTCATTAGATCCAAAAAACATGATCGAAAATCAAATGGCCCCAACAGAAACAAAAAAAAAAAAAAAAACTCACCACATATGGTTCAACAGAGTCAACTCCCAGAACAAAATCAGACAGTTTTTCTTTAACAAAAGAAATCAACCAATTCAATCATCAACAATACGTTCAAGAACAAACCCAGAGCTGATCAACATTGTAACTGAACGGACTCGCAAGTGTGGTCTTCGGATATTACCATCTTTGTCCGGTACCGACCGTTAGGTTATGGTGGCGCCGTAATTGATGATCTTGACTTGCATTGTTTCGTTTTTCAGTTCAAAGAGATCTGGTTTCTCAGTCGGATCCGCCATTGATAAAAGTTCGTGCTCTTTCTTCCAAGATGAAAGACTCAGCGGAGAAACAGAAAGAAACGACTGAATACGTCACGTAGGTTATCCGAATCTTCGAAGTACTCCAACTTAGTTTGCCGTCTCATCTGCCAAGTCATCATGTCCAAAAATTAGACACGTAAATTGGGCCGGACCGATAAATTTAGGCCAGTTCGTGCCTTCGTGTTGGGTTTGTAAATTCCAAAAATGAAAATAATTAATTAAATTATTTATTAAATATAATACCTTAAAATCTCAAGTTCAATTTATACGAAAAATTGTGTTATTAGATATTTAATATAGAATTAGCAATAATTGAAAACTAAATGCCTTGGTTGGTGGAAACAATGAGTTTCCTTTTTTTAAAAAAAAAAAACAATGAAGCTAATTTATAGGGATTGGTTATTATTATAGTAGGAAATCAACATAAAAATCAAAAGCAATGGGTTAGCGGTTTTAAGTAATCTCAATGTTACAGGGACAACAAATTAATTAAAATTTAATTTAAAATTAAGATTTAATTTTAAAATTTATTATACATTATTATTTATTTTTTACTAAATATTAAATATAATTAAACTCACCTCGAACTTGAGGCAGTTTAAATCGAGGTGAGTTTAATTAGATGTTTGAGATGCTGTTTTTCATTTTTAAAAATAAAAAGTAATTTTCAAAAATATAACCTAATAACAAGTAATGTTTCGGATATTTTATAATACCTCCACCAATAGCAATTACTAGTTGAATTGACGTACAAAAGCTACTAATCGATACCCCTAATGCTATGAAAAAAATACAAAAAATTAACATCCTCATTTGTTTCTATATACATGATTGTGCTTGAATTATACTACTATAAAATATAACAAAATTATGACAGTAATTTAAATAATTTTATTGGGATTTCGTGTACCAATCTTTGTGCCTTTTCTCTCCGACAAAAAAATAATAATAATAAATACAAATCCAAATTTAATTATATTCTATCATTATTTTTTTTTAAAAACAGGTGTTACAAGAAAATAAATTAAATCCCTTCCTATTTAGTATGAAAGGAACTTGAACCTCAAATTTTTATTATATTATTCTATGTATTACCTCCTTTTTTTAAAATATTTTTTAATATAATTTTCTGTTATTATATTAAAAAAATGAGGATAAGGTCATAGAAAACTATCTTTAAGAGTATACGGTTATTAATAAAGGAAGAATTCAGCAAGTAGCCTTAGTATATATGGTCTTAGATTTATACTGCTCTCTTCGCCAGTAATCTACAGACTTTTGTGATTATGGTGATTCTGCTGTATTTTGAATTACGACTCACTAGAGTTTATTCATCGGTTCTAAGTATAAAAATAAAAAAAAATAAAATCAACACAAAATACGCAACCACAACCGGAATGAGCAGACTGGATGTTCAAAAACTACTACTATTATTTTCTGCCTAGGTTTGAATATTTTGGCTTCTCCTTCGTTCGTTGGAATTCCATGTCCACTTACAAGATATTCCTGATCTATATTTCGAATCCAACAGGCCATTAAAGTTTTTCTACATGGACTCAGAATGAAGCACATCAAAAATGAATTCACATACATCACACAATCTTCAATATGAGACTGGCTTCCCACAGTTTCAACAGATTTTACGAATAGATATCCTTGATCAAAGGTTGCATCTTACCGATATATCAATTTGTTCGAACAAGTTCGAGCAGTAGAGTTTCCATTGCCAGCTGAAATTTGAAAAGCTTCAGATACAACAAATAGATTCTGTACCGTAGAGCAAAGTTTAAAGGATGCTTACCCAGAGTCGTGGAGTTGTTGGATCGGATTTTTTATGCAATTTGTACAGGTCTGACTGAAAGGTGATGACTAAGCAAACTTTGAACTCAATTGAAAATGGACTGCACATAGCATTCAAAAGTAAAATGTTAATGTTGATCATTATTATTTTGGATTCTGCATTATATATGCCATCAATGCATTGATTATTCAAGGTCATTTCCCTTCTATTGAGAGAACAAAGACAATTTTACCTGCTGAGCATTAGAAAGGTAAGAGTAAATGAAATATGCTTTCTTGTCACTGAGCAAAATAAGCAACTAGTGAGACACAATTGATTAACTGACCAACCCCAAACTAGCCAATGAGTTCTTTTTGTCGGTTAACAAGTCAAGAAACACCAAAATATTAATGAAAACAAACAGGACATAAGCAAAACATTTGAGAAAAATTTGTGAGTGACCTAAGAATGACAATTCAAAAGATGGGGGTTAACACGCATGGGACAGGCAAATTATGAATTTAGTTTTCATTATAACACAAATATGATATAAATGTAGAAGTAAAAGAAAACTCTACATCTAATTTGCAACTCACCCAGCTAAGACAGTTGGACAAGTCAAAAGACGGGGGAGTATCACATGGATAGGCAGAGTCATATTACGACAGACATCTCCATCTGCCACCTATTATATGATGAGAAAACAAAAAAAAATGTCAAATCAAATGTTACAAGTAAAATAATAGAAAACCAAGTCAAATGTTGCATGCCTGTGTCGTCTGAATCAAAGAGGTTTCAGTTACAATTTTTTCTGCTAGAAGAATTGACTCGACGCGGAGCAAGTGAATATCAATGGAGTGAATAGGTACTGCAGATGCTTCTACTGTTAGCTCTCCACTGATAGGATCCAACAGAGAACATTGAGTAGACAATTTTCCGGTCACCTTAAAGCCCCCTTTTCAACAAACCATATATCTTGTCAGTTCAGAATCTCATCATAAATATATCCACCAACTTCTGAGATTTAAAAGATTGCATCACTAAGATGTCAAAATATACTGGACTGGAGTTCTACGTCAAGTAGACCAGAAAATTCTTCAAAAGATATCTAATACTGTATTTGCACTAATGGTAAAGAAAATCACTCCAAGAGTTATAGTTAAATTAAATGTCACAGGAAACAGTGACTGGAAGACACGGGAACAGAAGCGAACCTGATTTTAGTTCGGGAAGTAAAGGATGTCTCTGAGTATCCTGAGTAATGTAAAAGATAACCATCTCAGGAGAAACTGGTCGCTCCAGGCAATCAGCTGAAAATTCAATAGCAAGAAGAAAGTAGCACTTTCAACAATAGAGAACATATCTCAAAAGGTATTATAATAATAATAATAAAACTAAAATAAAAAGATAAAATCTAAATCATACCTCTATCAGTTTCCACAATGAATTCCACTGTTGAAGATAATGATTTATGCAGATATCCTCTCATTATATCTACAGTTACCAAATACTATTGCAGAATTCATTAATCATCAAGTGTTTGATAAAACAACACTAAAACACTAGAATGGTGGAAAGCAAGGAGTCAATCATCACTAAGGTCAACCATGAAGTATTTCCATCGAAACATCCTCACCTGGATGCTAATATTTGCTCCATGGAAAGTCTCATAAAATCTTTCCAAATTCTCTTCTCCAGACTGCCTCAGGTTCACAGAAAATGGTATCTGCACGAATTGCATAAAGTTTAAAGAAAGCAATAGTTATTTGTTGTTGGTCTATATGAACAAAAAACAAAAAAAAAAAAAAAAACAAAACACACAAGCAAAATTGAATATCCTGCACAATTAGGGACAAGTACTATTTAAGTACAAGCAACCAAATAGCAACCATTAAAGGGAACTAATAATGGGGTCAAAAAGGCTTTAAAATCCCGATGCAAAGAAAACAGTTAACAGAGAGATCAACAAAATGTTGTTTAAGTAAATAATTAGTAATGTAAAAATCACTTTGTATAGACAAGAAAACAAAACAATTTTTCAGACAACAAATGAGAAAGTGAACTGCCATTGGGAACGGCAAAGGGTGTGCATTGACAGTTTAAAAACATTATACATTTTCATCAGAGTTGTTGCGCTGTCCAAATCAGCAAACAAGGATAAGATAGTATCAATGTCCAAAACACCAATACAGCCAGACTATTAGAAATAAAACACTACCTCGGTTGTACCTGAACCAATCTTTCCAGAAGTTCTGATCTCACTGCTCTTCTTTCTGCTTCCATGTTACAAAAAAGTAAATCACTTATTGAGATATCGGCATAAACCCAACATGAAGATTAAGTATCTATTAAAAACAAAAAGTCTAGATAAATAATTTCTAACGCACAAATATGAAACTGAAAATTAACTTGGACAATAATAATTATAACTATCACTATACTCCTATTTTATATAAACCTAACTTCGCATTAAGCCTCATCTCTTTAGAGCATAGATCCTCCAGAACCCAGCCCATACCCAATGATATAATTTAAAACAAAAATGCTCCAACTTGCTCATTTTTTTTCACCAATTAAAGAATTTTATGGTATACTACCAAACATAGGAAAGCTTCAGTTCTGTTTCGCACACAGTCTTACAAGAGTGAATTAGAGAGATCAGCAACGTTCATCCAAAGTGAACATCAAATTTCTTACACTGGACTTTGTTGTTTGCTTTAGGGATCATTCCACTGAATCTGAATGTCTACCTACATGTCCAAGCACCCCAGATAAACAGCCCCAAAATCCAAAAACTTCTAGCTGCCTCAAGCCTTCTTATCATACAAAAAACTCCATTAAAAACCCTTAAGTATAAACCTGGTGAGCAAGATTGGTGCAATTTTCTTTTTTTATATAGCTCCCTGTTTGTGTCCAACTACCAAAATTTTTCTATTCTTTTGGGATGTCAAGAACCACGTCTGCTGGGGGGTATTTTGAGAATCTAAGGAAGGGGGTGGAAGAAGTTTCGAGATTTTAAAGTTTGTTGAGTTTACCTACATAGGGAGAGGGAAGACTTTAGAGCTCAAGGAAGAGCCAAACCAAGGATTTAGCTAAGGCAACATTGAACATTTAAGATTCCGGTGCTTTGAAAACTGAAAAGCAGGGTTTACTACTGTTGAATCATCTAGAAAAACATAGACACTGAAATTCTGATTTAGAATCGAGGATTTTGTGGGCTGGCTAGTACTATGACTGGTTTTGTCTTGGTTTTTCAGCAAATTGTTTAATGATACAAAGTAAACATCTTTAAAGCTTTGTAGAAATTGACTTTACATTAATTTTTTTTTTAATAAAAAATGCCTCAAAAGTTAAATGAAACTAAGGCCTTATTTGGGATCGTGGTCTTCTGCTTTGCTTTGAAAGTAACGCTAAAAAAGTGTTTAGTAACAACTTTTAATGGGACTCACTCATTTTAATATTTAGTCTCTAGTGCTTCCATCCCAGCGTAGTTGTAGCTTAAAAGCCACTACATCTCAATACCAAACGAAGCCTAGCTTTTACTGTTGTCAACTAGTTAACTGGTTCCATCATCCCATGTTTGAACAAAAGAGAAACTAGGTGAACTGTACCTAATATTTTAAAGAACCAAAAATTTATGTTGCTAGTTTGGCTTAATAAACATTCATAATGAATAGCTGTGCATTTCATATCAGGTAAGATTCTGAAAGTTAGTCTTCAATGCTGCCATTTTATTAATAGGTTCTATCACCCTTTGTTTCAAAATGAGAAAAACTTCATCATTTACTCATCCTCCTAATTAAGTTGCTTAAGATAATTAAGCAAGCAAGGCTAAGTCTAAGTAAATACTTACTATATAGCTTATTGTGCTGTTATGAATGCAAAATGTCCTGGACAAGCCATAAGATGGATCTTCAATGCTGTGTAGGAAGTGCAACCCCAAGTCAAAGACACCACAGTATCAAGTTACACTCATACTTTGCATTCAAATGTCCAGAAAAATCCCTTTTTCTACACAGACTGGGAAGATCCAGCTTGGAGCCCATCAGCTAGATTGCTTAATGCAACTCACATAATGCTTCACACATGGTAACAGGGGAGGTAGAACCCTTGACACCAGACCTCCATACAATAGCATTATGAGCCTCTTCAGCTCTGATTGCCCATTTATTAGCCATATCAAATGACTGAAAAAGTAAAATATTATGACTTGAGTACAAGTCCTCTACCATCGTAAAAGATCTACAAGTTATCCATGAGGTCAAACTGCAACATGGATCATGGCCAATTGTTGAAGGTGAAGTCAATGGCAGCATTTAAAAAATTACTCAGAAAAAAAAAATTATAATTACTTCATTTCTCAATCCTTGACTCAAAGAATTAGTTATTATCTAGCACACATACACAAATCTCTACTGCCAATACTCTTACCACAATACACTTGTGTAGAAGTTTCACATTCTTATCAGTAATTACAATGTGCCACAACAATATTTTTCCTACCTATCTATCTAGAAATGGCTTTTGCTTTGCAATCATTTCCAACCATATACACTATAACACATAAGGTACATCTTATTATTCAGTTTACACTTCTAATTTTCTAAGCTCAGTTTCTCCGCTCTGTCAAAAACTACTATTTAACGGAAGGATTCAATGTCCAACAAAGGCACCTTTTTCTTTAAAATTATGCTGACGTTATACCAGCTAATAAACAATTAACTGCAGATTATATCATCACTCTTTAATTCTCCAAGAAAAAAAAGAAAGAAAAAAAAGCTGAAACATTACAATCCATTAATTGATCAGCACCACAAAAGAAGCATGATTCACAAAAACCAAATTACTTATTAACTGAACTAAAGAAAATATCATAGCTCCTCAACATCGGATAAATACAACAACAGAAACAACAAAAAGACTTACACGATGTTAATTGGCTTGATAACACCATAAAGAGACTCGATGACACCCACTGATCCTCCCCGAATCTTCAAACAACAATATTTGTAATTAGCTTAGGCTTTTTTCGATTTCTCAGGAGAAAAAGAAAAAGCAAATAAAAAGAAAAATAGGAATCCTATAACAATCAAACCTGCAAATTGGCGGATCCGTGGACGGTAAGGTGAATTCCGTAGTGAGAAATGGAAGAAGAAGACTTTATTATGATTTTGCCATGAAGAAGTTCCTGATAATCCAACAATCATCGTCATTATCATCAGTTTCATCGTTTTAATGAGAGTGTGAATACCGAGAAAGAAAGAGAGAAAATACTAACAGAGGGGCGATATATACGGTTTGGTCGGGAAAGCTTAAGCTCTACAGCGGACATATTGAAGACAAAACCGGGAAGCAGAAGCGGTAAACTCAACCAGAACGACTGCTCCTAATGCATAAATGACTTCGATCTTAACGAATCTTGGGACGCCGTTTGTCACTGTTTATTCTCTCAGTCCATTAGAAATAAAACAGAAAAATGATTTGATAGTCTATTTTTAAAAATTTTTTTTTAATTTTCAAAAAAAGTTGGTAATATTTGAAGGAATAATTTTTAAAAAAATTATATTTATTAAATTTTTTAATTTTTTATTCAGTAAAAAATAAGCAACCATAAGACACTTTGAAAGCAAACAAAAACTGAAGAGAGTTGAGAACGATTCTCTGTGTTTCTTGCCATTTCCAAAAACCTGTTTTCCATTTTTTGAATTCACAAAAAGGAAAACGCAGTTGGATTGGATGAATTTCGAAAGCGTCCAGGAAAATGGAAAAATTCATTCTCCAGTTTTAACCAAAACAACAGCAAACTGTGGGTGTGGGGTTCCGCACAGAAAATGATGCAAGAAGAAGGAAAAACCTACGTGGCAAACTATAATTGGGCAAATGGCAAAAACCCGACGTGGCAAGCGAACATATTATAAAATCCCAAAACTACCCCTACCCCGTACGTCGTCTTCTCCACAAGTCCCCAAATAGCAGTTGATCTTGCTGTTCGGATGCTTAATGCTTTTGATTGAGGCAGAAAAAATGTCTAAATTCTCAGCCCAGAAACTGATATTTTCTCTCCTCATTCTCTCTCTATATCCATTATGTCTCTACGCGCGCCCTTTCATTCTCGTTATCTCCCAAGACGACATCAAGGACACGCCGAGCTCTCTGGACGATGAGACCGCCGCTGACTGGGACGAATTCGGCGACTCCGAGACGATGCCGGAGGAGAATCTGGATCCGGGCTCTTGGAGCCCCATTTTTGAACCCAGCATGGATCCCGATGCATTGAACGGAAGCTATTACGTCAGCGTTTCGAAGATGATGTTGGCGGTGAGCAACGGTGACGTGAGAATGATGGAGGAGGCTGCGGTGGAGATTGAAGCGACCGCGAAGGAAGGTGATCCTCACGCTCGGTCGGTTTTGGGGTTTTTGTACGGGATGGGATTGCTGCGAGAGAGGAATAAAGCTAAGGCTTTTCTATATCATCATTTTGCTGCTGAGGGTGGTAATATTCAGTCCAAGATGGTTCTTGCTTACACGTATTTGCGCCAAGATGTGAGTAAATTTCTTTTAAAATTTTCCTTTTTTTTTTTCCAAAGAGTTCTTACTAATTTTGCGTTTAGGAATTGAAAAACTTGGTGTCTGTTAGATAATTGGAAAGCATAGCTTTAGAAATTGCAAGGAATACACACTCGGTGCTAAAGATTTATCTTTTTTGTTTCAGATGCATGAGAAAGCAGTTAAATTTTATGCTGAACTAGCAGACATAGCAGTGAATAGTTTCTTGATTTCAAAGGATTCACCAGTAATTGAACCGATTAGAATTCATAATGGAGCTGAAGAGAATAAGGGGTCTTTAAGAAAGTTGCGAGGTGAGGATGACGAGGCCTTCCAGATTTTGGAGTATCAAGCGCGAAAGGGGAATGCGGAAGCCATGTACAAAATTGGGCTGTTTTACTACTTTGGTTTGAGAGGATTGAGGCGTGATCGTGCCAAGGCACTGATGTGGTTTTCAAAGGCTGCCGACAAGGGTGAGGCGCTGTCAATGGAACTTCTTGCTGAAATATATGCAAGAGGAGCAGGTGTTGAAAGGAACTACACTAAGGCACTTGAATGGCTTACACTTGCTGCCAAGCAACAACTTTTTTCAGCTTATAATGGTATAGGGTATTTGTACGTCAAGGGCTATGGAGTAGAAAAGAACTACACAAAAGTAAGTTTATTTTGGTTCTTCCTTTGTTGACTGTTTTATATATCTTGTAATTGCAGCGTGCTTCTCTCACTTTCCCCTTTTGGTTTCCTTTTTCCTACTGTTTCCATACTGGCGCTTCCTTTTGATCATCAATTAGTTATTTGGAATTATTCCTTTAACTGTTTATTTTAATCTAAGTTAAGAATTAAGAATTTTGCATTTGTTGAATTTATTCAACACAAATTTTGTCGTTGGCAGAAAATACTAATCTGCTGCTTCCAGTATTAAAAGATTCCCACTAAATGCATCGATTTTGAATTACTTTCCTCCAGTTAAACACGGCTGCACACTTTGAAATTTGGTTTGATTTATTTTCTGATTAAGATTTGAATTAGAAGATTGACGTAGAGCAGAAGTTTTTTGCAGCACAGGATCCTAAATTAAGTGCTAATTTAGATTTTATGGTCATAGACAAATGTGAGCAAGTCTCTGATCAGTTGGAGATTGATATGATTAGGTTTCTGATCAATTTGGGATTGAATTGAGGTCAACAGGTTTGGTGTTTAGGGTCTCAGGTGCTGAAAATATTGGTAGTGATTAGAATGTTATGACAATGAGAAAGGAACGTTGGAGAAATCCAACACCTCTTTTGTGGAAGTCGGAATAGCTACAAAGGACCTCCAAACAATTTTGTACTGTTCTCCATATTGTGGGCAACTTCTTTTATACAAATGATCTCATTCTTTCTTCTTGACCCCACCACCCCTCCACCTCAATAGTATGTGTTTTAGGGCTTGATCAAGCTGGACATATAGCTTAATTTATTGCTAATTGGGTATTTTTTTGGTGAATTTGTCAGCACAAGGTGCACATTTTGGACTTTCTAGTCATTTCATTTGATAGTGAAGATACTTGTATTTCAGCTGGCTTCTGACTAAGTTGAATTCAGAAGGAATTAACAATAGATTGGTAATATGATCAATGGTATGGGAAACATTTGTTGATTTTCCTTACTTGATCATTAGCTTTCCTGTTGTCTTTTACCTGCTTGTAGTTGAGTTCTTGGAGACCTATTAATAAGTTAGCTTTAAGAGATTGAAAACTAATATGTTTTACTACAGGCAAAAGAGTTCTTTGAGAAGGCGGCTGGTAGCGAGGAGGCTGGTGGGCATTATAACCTTGGAGTAATGCATTACAAAGGCATTGGGGTAAAGAGGGATGTCAAGCTAGCATGCAAATACTTTTTGGCGGCTGCTAATGCAGGCCACCAGAAGGCATTTTACCAATTGGCAAAGATGTTCCATACAGGTGTTGGACTGAAGAAGAATCTCCCCATGGTAAATTCTGTTCTATTTTGCTTCTTTAGTTTTGGTTTGACTTGTTTTTACATGAACTTTATTTCTTACAAAATATGTACTTGAACCCAATTCTTGTCTTTCTGCTTTTCATTGACCTGTGCTGCATGCAGTTTGGTTATATTCTTATTGACTGCTGCCTGAATAGTTTAGTGCCTTGTCACTTGGATCATTGACGTAGTTTCTTGCTAGAAGTGATATCGGTTATCTCTAAAAATGCGTGCCTATTGATTGTTTGTACTATTGTGATGATATGGAGTTAATGGAAGACAAAGAATGTTATCACTTCAATGTTTGAATTTTTGAAATGGAAAAGGGATATTTTCGAACTTGGAGTTTTGTGGTAAAATTTTAAAGAAAGAGCGAAAGAGAAAAAGAAATCTGAAAGGGCTAGAGAAAGTGTGTTTTCTAATATCATCTGATTTTGCGAAGTCCCTAGTTGTTACATGAGCTTATTGATAATATACTGCTAAAACTTAGTATATTATGAAATGTGTGCACATCAATATATCACGATACTGGAGCTTTACTTGGTTTCAGGCTACTCTATTGTACAAACTAGTTGCAGAACGAGGACCATGGAGTTCCTTGTCTAGGTGGGCTCTAGAATCATACTTAAAAGGTGATGTGGGTAAAGCATTCCTTTTGTATTCGAGGATGGCTGAGCTAGGGTACGAGATAGCGCAAAGTAATGCTGCATGGATCCTTGACAAATATGGAGAACGAAGCATGTGCATGGGCGAATCTGGTTTTTGTACTGATGCAGAAAGGCATCAATGTGCACACTCTTTGTGGTGGCAAGCTTCTGAACAGGGTAATGAGCATGCTGCTTTGCTGATTGGGGATGCATATTACTATGGTCGGGTTAGTGTCTCAACAAAAAGGATGTTCTCCAAGTTTAGGATCTGTTATTCTTGTTTCAGGAGCTGTGTTCTCTCTTTCTCCTAAGGTTTATGCAACCCGCTTTTCTTTTATCTTTGTTTTCCAGGGCACTCAGAGGGATTATGAACGTGCAGCAGAGGCGTACATGCATGCCAGATCCCAATCCAATGCACAAGCCATTTTCAACCTTGGGTACATGCATGAGCATGGCCAAGGACTTCCACTTGATCTTCATCTCTCCAAACGTTACTATGATCAAGCTCTAGAGGTTGATCCTGCAGCAAAGTTACCTGTTACCCTTGCACTCACAAGCCTGTGGATACGAAAGAACTATCCTGACAGTTTCATGGTGATTATCTTTGTCTGTCTCTGTGCTTGCCTTTCTTGGCATCGTTGAAAAATTTAAACTAATGTATCTATTGGGGCCTGTGGCCTGCTCAGTTCAGATAGGCCATTTTTTTTCCCTTCTTGGTTCCTTATTGCTTACAAGGCACTCCGATGGCCTATGGCCTGAATAGTGTTTAGTTCATTGCATAGATTACGTCAATTAAATTTTGAAACATTTAGTGGTGTTATTAGATACTTAACAGCATTTAGATGCCAAAAATGCTCCTTTCATCATGTCTTCTAGCTGAGCAAATTGAGGGTAAAATGATATTGAGTTTATATTTAGCTTTTACAGTTTTTAGAAATTGTTTGTTTGAAATTGGTCAAGCTTAAATTTGTTCTTGGTTAGTTTAGATTTTGATGGACAAAATGCACAAGTTCTTTATTTTTGGTGCATCTCTTATAGCTCATATGTTTAAAAGTGAAAAAAGAGGAAAGAAGAAAAAAGGTATTTGTTTATTTTTTAAAAAAAGACTTTAACTGATCCTGATTATGCCATTTTATTAGGTCCGCATGATTGATTCATTGCCCGAAGTCTATCCAAAAGTAGAAGCATGGGTGGAGAATGTTATCATGGACGAAGGAAATGCTACAATATTGACTCTCATTGTCTGTCTTCTTACTGTCCTCTATCTTCGTGACCGGCAGCGAAGGCATGCAGTCCGAGCAGCTGGTGATGTGGCCCTGCCGAACGAGCACAATGAGCATGCTGCTGCTGCACTCAATTAATTGGTGGCAATTATGGTGTTTAGAAACTGCAAGGTTGGTTTTTGTCCTTGTTAACTATGAATACACAGAGATTCCTGTCGAAATATGTTGTACAGACTGCTTCCTTTTTTTTTAAGATTTAGATGATAACAGGTTCTTACATTGTACCATAGAGAAACTTAGATACGTTTGGGATTAAGGTGTCATGACTTTTAATCCACAACTATAGTGGAATATAATTGTCAAATATAAGTGGGTGGATGATCAGTAAATATTAGTTCAGAAGTGAAAGCAGAGATTACCAAAATTTGATTTGTTGTGTGTTCAAAGTTAAGCAAAAATACGACAGTTACAAACATACCCTTGGAGAAATAAGAATGTTCTTTTGACTCACAGAAATGGTTGTATGTTAAGATTACATTGAAGATTTCAGCAGTTCAGTTCATGGCATGTCTTCACCGTTGAATGAAAACTCGGGTAAAATTGCCTTTTTGACTTCCCTTGCCAATGGTATTTTGAGGATTTCTCATGCGTCATGATTCCACCAATTTCTCACTGTGAGCCGGAATGTGCCTCAAATTTTGTAAGATGATGACATGTTGGGTTATGGGAATTATTTTGGTCTATTTTGGGAAATTCTCCAGTTGGTAGTAACTCCTTTCCTGTTGACCAAGTGAAACCTGTTTAGGTGGATAGATTCAGACAGAGATATCTAATCTATTGTTGACTGTTGCTAGATGAGTTTATTTCTTTAAATTATGCAATAAAACACATCAACTGAGAATCTTAGGCTTAATCATGTTAGTATAATATTACAATTAAACAATTTAATTAAAAAAATTATGAATTGAAAATAAAAAAGTGAAAGAAGAAAATAAGTATATAAATAAAAATAAATTTTAATAATTAAAATAACAAATCTATCATTTTTTCTTTATATTTTAATTAAATAATTTTATCACGATAGAATAATAACAACACTACATTAACATAATAATATAATAAAATAATTGATCCTAAAAGTCTTTAATATAAAAGCAGAATTATTTAGCAAAGTTAAAAATAATAGGATTAAGAAAAGAGAACCCGAAAACAAAAAGAAAATTCAAGTTCCTTTTCATTGGTAATGTTACTGAAACAAATACATTAGTCAATAAGTACACACTCAGAAAAATTGAAAAATAAATGAATAATGATAGAGTACCAAAATTTATACACATAAATAGTAGCTCAACATTACACATACAACAACTTGAGTTTAGCAATAGTTTATGTCTACAGTCCACTTTTAAGACCAAAGATGCACAATATGACGAGCACAGTCCCAGAACACATGTAAGGATGATGTCGACCTTAACCTGCTATTTTGGTGTCAAAGATTCTATAGTGCCTGCTTCCCCAAATGTCATTTTTATCAAGGTAGTATGCTTTTAGGCAGCATTGCACCCATCCCGGATTTCTAGGAGCTTCCTTAATTTCCTTTCCATCGTCACTTACAGCTACTCCAAGCAATTTGTTCATCTTTCTTTTCAATACGTCAACAGAGGGATAACCATCAAAAAATTTCTCCTATCATTGATGAAGATTATGAAATCAAGGAGAGTTCACAAAAGTAGTATATACCAGTTAGTGAAATAACGATTTTGCAGCAAAGATTAATCCCATGCAATTTCAATCAGGAGAAGTAATTAGGGAATTAAGGGAGGTTAAAAATGGACGGGTATAGGATTCCTAGGAGTTGAATTGAGAAATGTTTCCTTATCAACCTCTTAAAACACCAAAGTGGTGGAAATTTAATGTCAAAATCAAGTAAGCAGCCTTGTGTGGAAGAGAATAAATGACTCAGAAGCATGTAAAGCAAACATATTGCACAACGTTTTCTTAAAAAAAATTTTAGCACTGAATTGAAGGATTTTAGGCAAAATCTATGAAGGTCAGAAACATGTGCTCACCCCATCGTTAGTGTACACAAAAGCATGGATTCTTGCAGTAGGATCCTCTAGGGTCAGCCTGATTCTGTAATGCCCAAGAGGAGAGCAGAAGTCCTCAGCCCGCCATGGAAGTGCAGCTACAACTCGAACTGCACACTTGAATTTAGCTGTTACCTGTCATCATGCATTAAGGACCATTAAGCTGTGCGTAGGCCCAAGACATTCTCTTGCAAGCAATATGTTTCTTAATGTCTGTGATGGTGTTAGGTTGATGTTTTAATGTCTGTGATGTTGTTGTTAGGTTGATGATTGATATCAATATTAAGCTCCAACAAAATTCTTGGAAAAAGGTTTAAATAAAATGGAGAAAAAGAAAGGAAAAGAACCATTTATGACAATAATGGACATTAAAGTAGAAATGAAAGATCAAGAACATAAGGTTGGCATAAGATAGGATACCTGTGAATAAGTGAGAACATCCATCAACGTAACAAATGGTACATCCTCATCGTAATCAACCTCTGACGGCACAATAAAAATTATAGGTAAATAAATCATAATAATGATCCAGAGGTTCTAGGTATAAAGGTGATATTTCCATGAGACTAAATCAGACATAAAATACACAAAAAGTTCAAATAGAGCAAGAAAGTAATCACAACAAACCATAAAGGTAAACCTGTAATTCGTGAAGTCCAAGGAAAGCACCAGTAAGGCATCCGGCCAAGAGCCATTGACAGTCGCTCATCATAAGACCTGAGTTATATAAATATATATTCTAAATGTATAACAATAATTAGTACATCAAACTGAAAGCATAAAACATGCAGTGCATGTCAGTCATAAGCACATTTATTAAGTGAAATGAGTTAACTGAAAGCGACAATAACCTTTGGCGCTCCACTGTGAGATTGTCGTCATTTGGCATAAAACGTAGCTTTGTGAAGTGTGTCAAGACACCACACCATAATCCTGCATTCACTTGACAGAGTACATTTAGAAGTTTCACCCATTTACCAGTCTTTAGCAGATGAAGGATATGCTTTTCAACACCTTTCTCTACAATCACTCTCAAGATACTTCCAACACCAGGAAATGAACATAATATATCTCTTGATAAAGGCAAGGGCTCCAGTCGTAAAGGAAGCTCGTGCTCCATTTCCTCTTCTAGCCTATGGTTCATAATTAACAACATAACACAATTATTTTTTGTGAATAAGAAAATTTTAATCCAAACATTCAAATTACATTGTAGCGCAACTAAAATCTTGAACATAAATATTTGTCCTTAAGAAAGTAGCATATAGGCACAGCTAATGGATGATGACACTTATGCTGTAACATAAGAATACCCAGATAAATCTAAGAACCAGGATTAATATATCAAATAATATATCAAGTCGCTAATGAGATCATTATTTGGGAGAGGGATTCTTTTCAGAATTATTGCAAGGATGTGGACATATTGCAAAGTTTAATTTTAGGACACTTTTTTCAAACTAATTCAAATAAGTTGTTTTTCATTATCCACTTCAAGGGGAAGCTATTCTTCATAAGTTACTTCAGTTTACAATTTGTTCATTAGAATTTTCTATTGATTGATTTTTCTTCCTTTTTCTGGTACCCTGTTGTTTGCATTATTTATTCAACTATTATGAAACTTTGGATCCCTTCTATCTTATATTAACAAAAATATTTCTAGCTTTCCATTAAAAAATAGAAGAATAAACAACACCACCCAGCCCAAAAGTTTAAAAGGACAGAGAGAGAATAAAAACTATGAACACCATGGACATCATAAGAGAATTGGAAACGACAAATCACTTCTTGACGAATTCTAACAAATATAGAGTTGGTCATCACTTTGTTCTTGTCACTTTTCACTCTTTATTTTTAACTTGTTGGGATTATCCTAAGTCATACATATATCAAACTCCAAGAGGTGCCTGCGAGCAACCCTCCCACCTCAACACCAGACCCCCTTCTCCTCTTTTTTTTCCACGGTTAGAGAATATAGTAAAAGATAATCATTACTAAAACACCAACCTGAATTCATATGCACAAAATCAGAGAATCAATTACAACCAGGCATGAAAAAGTAACTTATATTGACTCACTTTGTATCAATCTGGACTGGTGGAGTATCAGTTCCATCCCAAACAAAGGCCAGCCACTCACCTTTAGCAGCTTCACAGATATGAAGTATCTTGAAGTGGCAAAACATTGAAATGTTGAAAACTGATCAGTACTTCCTATTAATCATATAGAAATATAAGTAGATTTATCACGGAAATTTGTTTTGTTTCTTTCTCCCATAAATATATATATAGAGAGAGAGAGAGAGGAGAGAGAGAGAGAGAGATTTTCAAATCAAAAGAATCTGATTAAAATCTTGACAAGTGACTCAAATATATAAAAACATAAAAAAAAATAAGATTGAATTACCTTGCAAGCCAAATTAATGTGATGCCCTTCCTTGATTTCTCTTAACAACAAGAAGTTTTTTGAATCTACCAAGCACACACAAAGTTCCAAGCATTTTATAAGGATTAGAAGTACGATTGGAAATCAAGCACATATGTACAATTTTCATCATCTGACAACTTTACTCTCACTATCAGCTTTTTGTAATACCATTTTGCATGAATGAGAAGTTCTATCTTGATATAATAAAATGTAAACCATTGCATGTATAAATTCGAATTTGATTAATACTATTGAGTATCAATATAACATATTCTAGAGCGTACCTTCATTAAGCTGAAAATTACACAACGATTTTCTCAGCCTTGCTATAAACTTCTTGTCCTGCTCTCTTGGCAAAAATTTCGAAGAAACTTGGTAAGGAAGGAAGTCTTTACCATCTTTCCCTTCATACAAAGCAAACGAACAAAACTTTCTGTTGAAAAGGGCATATGCTTGCCTGTCATGAAATTTCATCTGCACAAACGTAGCTCCCAATTTTATGCCTTACTAAAATTCATTTTAGTGAAAAATTATAAAGTTCGCTATACGCATGCACATTGATACATGCAATAGGCCAATACAATATAAAATTTAGAAAGCCTGGATGTGAAAAAAGAAAAGTTGTCCTACCAACTTATACGAGTGATAAGAACTAGTATGATTTTTTATTTCTTTCCTATTATATCCAAATTAATAAATTATTAATTTATTTTGTTTGGGGTGTTAGAAAAAAAGGCATGTATTATAATGCATGTTTGTTGATTATTGCCTTTGTTTAGCAACAAGTTCCAGAGGACTAAAAAAAGGAGAGAAAAGACAAACTCCATTTTCAACTCTTTAGTGTCCCAACCCTTTTCTCTTCATTAATCTTCCAAAGATAAAAGCTGTAGGAACTTCATTAAATTTGGATTTTCTTGTAAGCATGATGATCTTTTATTTTCCTATAGGAGACAATGATGCAATTAATTAAAATCACAACATAGGAAGGATGGTCAAGATGCCCCGAATTAGGTACATACTGATATAATAAATGATAAAATTAAAAAGCAAGAGAAAAAAAAATCCTGAAATACAATAAGAAATCAAATACTTAAAAAAACTGGTATCACTTTATACCACGACATGAGAAAGCAGAATTATGTCCCCAACTGATGCAATATGAGGAAGCTTTTCCACACTGTCAGCAAAAATGTTAACAGAAATCCCATCTTTCTGATGCGTATCATCCATTATTTTTAGCGCACAAAAACTATCTGCAAACGAGACATATGCACTTAGTAAAATAAACTAAGATAAAAATAAATTTATAGAAGTTTCACAGAATCACTATCGAAACTGGAAAAAACAACCGCTGCTTTCAGAATTACCATAATCATATACTAAAAAAATTTCTGATCAATTCCCCAAACTCAAAACATCCTCATTACTCAACTTATTGAACTCCGAAGAAACGTGGAAATTCGAATTTGTGGAATAGATATCAAAGAAAAGACAGCTCAAACAGCACGGCAACTGAAGAATACTCAAATTTACTTCATTCAGTGCCCAGAATCAGCTGCTGCAAAATCATTCACGCTGGATTTTACACAATACAACGAAAAGGAAACTTCTTAAAAGCATTTCAAAATCCATTAAGACATGGAGCGACTGGTTCAGCACAGACACCTTACAGAAACAAATAATCATTCTACCACCAGCGAATGAGTAGCAGCCGTAAGTCCGGCCTTTCTGTCATCACTACCAGCCGAAATATTCATTGCCCAATTATTCATACGAGTTAAATCAATGTTCAATCCAAGTAAGCTTAAAATGAATCAACTGTTCGATTGTATTTCAAAAGAGAAAGAATTTTAGAGGTAATTACCATGGCCGTTAGTTTGCTTTGGGGAGCCGATCTCGACAATCACACCGATTATGTTCACTTTTTGGTTTATAGAGAGAATGGCGTCTCGTATCTTTAGAAATCTATAGTCGTCTCTTTCCTCCATTACGACGGTGTACTCTTCGAGGGTTTCGCACAGGTTTAGAGTAGCGAAACATTTACAAGTCACACGTGTACTCCATTTAGAATGTGGATTTACCAATTAGTCCTTGGAAAATTGAAACATATATAGGCACAGATTTGGCAGTCTAATTATTATTATTATTCTTATTATTATTATTTATCTTTCAAGAATATATTTTACTAATAAATTTTATTTAAATATATAATTTATATCGCTATTTTTCAGTTTTTAAAAAAACTATAAAAAATTAGTGAGTACGGGTGAGTTATTTTTTAATAATATTTATCAAAAATATAAAAATAATATCATTACAAAATATTTATTTCAAAAATATTTATAAAAATTACACATTTATGATTATAAATTATAATTTTTTAATAATTTATGATAATAAATAATTATATGAAAATAGTACATTTACGTTTTAATTACTTGCTTTAACCATGTCAATCACATTTACTGTATTAATATCACTGTCACACCAGTTCATACATGGAATTCCGTTCACACAACACAACAACATTGACTCTGTTTAATTATCGTACGATTTCAGCTCCTTTCAACAAATCCAAAACTTCCAACTTCATTTACAACATTATTCCTAGGATTTAGGACAATCAAATCAACTCTTTACTTGCTTGATCCTTATAGAGAGTGATGCGAGTGATGGTGATATGATCTACGACCATCTACATTCAGTAGTGCACTCCTTGATGATCAGCACCAATCAAGCTGTCCCAAGCTATCAAAGACAAGAACAATAATCCTTACAAGAGACAAATCCCAAAACTTTCTTGAAACTCCTGTGAAAACTTATCTCGTGCAAAACATCTAAGTG
The DNA here is from genome assembly GCA_032401905.1 of Swietenia macrophylla. Lineage (NCBI taxonomy): Eukaryota > Viridiplantae > Streptophyta > Magnoliopsida > Sapindales > Meliaceae > Swietenia > Swietenia macrophylla. The sequence continues at coordinate 8,211,938 of CP135568.1, read as the reverse complement.
ATACAGACACTTACTGCAACTTTTGTACAATTAACAACTTTTCTCAAATAAATCTGCCCATTATATATATATATATAAACTGGCTTTTGAAAACGTACCAAGTTGTAATCATCCTATAATCATCTTCGAGAGCAAATTTATTTGTTCTTGTGAAAGCGACTGTCAGTGGGGGCTACTCTATATGTGTTCTCCGTGATCTGTTGTCACTTTTACATGGCGTTCAGAGTTGCACTTTAGGCAGACTTTATTTCGCCTGTAATTGAGGAAATCACACCTACCAAACCAGAAAGGAAACTTGGTCAACGAAATTTTTATTTATAAACAATGAGATCAATCTTCAACCATGAGGTAAAGAAAGAGATAAGAGAGGGAGACTCACGAGGGGCATTCCCACTCTCCAGGGAGAAGCTGTCTCTTTGGTCGTATCTCCCCGCATCGCAAACAATTTTTATTGCTAGCAAAATTCATGAACCCACACCTGCACTTAAATGCCAATTACTATAGATCAAGTTTAAGATGATAAACAAACTAAGGAATAGAAAGAAAAAATAATTTTGCGCCCAAATCAACAATCATCGAGAATGGCATAGGAAAGAAAACTCACTGAGGGCAGTTCCAATCTCCTTTCTTCATTTCAACCGCATCCATCTCAATCCTATTTGGCCCCTCTGCTTTACACTTCAGACACCTTCTATTTCTAGAAAAATTCATGAAATTGCATCTGCAATACAAACAAAGGGTTCCAATTAAAGACAAGGAAAAAAAATATGTAACTTATTGAGAGTCAAATTGTTTATTAAAACATTCATAGAAGAAGAGGTGATCAGGGTTTGCTAGTTTTATCCGTGGGATTTTCGGCATCAGTTCAGCTCATCTATGATAATTATAACATCTAAAAAGATATACAATTGAAAATGGACAATTAAAGTCATATGCATAGGATAAAAAAACACTGGACGGTGTCATATTATATATGTTAAGCATAATTAGGGCAACGGGCAAAGTGAAATAACTGAAACTACTTTTGACATCAACTAGAACTGCCAATTGCCAAGAGAACTGTATCCAAGAATACTGAACCCATGGAAAGTGAAATCACCAAAACCAACCCAACTGTATCCAAGAATACTGAACCCATGGAAAGTGAAAAAATTCCACGTTGAAGAGAAGATGCTACTCAGAGACCTAAAACCTTTTCTGTGAATAGAACTATGAGAATATAAACAATAAATTCAATTAATGAAAACACCTCCTCTAATTCATTAATCATTACCAAATGACTCTCTAACTGAACCAGGGTGAAAATATACAAGTGATAGACAGTTGAACTGACGAAAGACATAGAACTGAATAATATAAAACGATCATCAAAAACATCTTATAGTAATTAGGATAGAGCAGTATAGTTGAGAGGGCTGATTGGAAGATGGAGTTAGGTAAAGGAGACTTACTTAGCACAGGTCCAATCTCCTTGCTTCATTTCAATTTCAGCACCAACTTTTCTAGGACCATCTTCCTTGCATTTTAGGCATTGTGTATTTCCAGCGAAGTTCATGAAATTGCATCTGCAACCAAAAGTGAAAGACGTAAATTTAAAAGAATGCGAAAGGCATTGAATTAGTTCCTCCCCAAACTATTTTTCCATAAAGGAAACATTTAATCTCAAAAGTAAAGTCTGGGAAACTTGATTCTGTTCAATCAAACCATACACTATCATTTGGGTCTCAACTAATAATAGGTTGACTCTTTTTTTTCCTTTTATTTAAGGGGGAAAAAAAGAATTAACCTGGATTTTACAGTGCAGTGATCTAATAATGAACTTCAAGAAATATTAAATCAAATTAGTTTGATCAATTATTCATTGCAGACAGTTAACTTCACCAAAATTTGTCGATTGACATGAATTTCTTATCTCAGAGCACAAAACAAATTCAAACAGAAAGAACATTATGATAGGTTAACAAAATGTCTATTAATACAGCCCTAAAATCATACAATAACAGCATTAAGACTGACCCCATGAAATGGTGTCTTGGAAAGGATGAATTCAAGATATCTAACCCTTCAGCACTTTTTCATGAATTGCTAGCTGTCAAGATCAAAACCTATACACCACTGCTTGGCAGCCAAAGAATCAGTGCAACCCTCTGGGCCCAAAATTCAGAAACAAGTAGAAACTAAATTTTCATGTGCCCATCAAAACTTGACAATCCAAGAGGTCAAAATGACAAAAGCGTTGAGTCAATTTAGAAAAGCCAAATATATCCAAATATATTCCAACTAAAAACATACAATACAAGATAGAGATTTCCTAATGAATATATTAGAACAGAGCATCAGAGACACGATAGTTTGATATATCATTGATAGTTTTCGAAGAAGACTTACACAATGAGTCCGATGAGACAGAATTTGTCACAAGCACAAGGTAAAACATGCATTCTCAACAATGAGCAGTATTTATCCAAATTTATATGGTGAAATTTTGGTTTCCCTTGTTTACCAAAATCCAAAAGTGATTCCTTAACATAGACTTTGTTGCATCAAGCATTTAATCCCTTTATATCTAAAGAGCATATTAAGTATTAGCCACCATAGAAAACAATGACCAAGATTTAGGAATTCAGCTTTAGCAGGAGATAAGGAGAGAAACAAACAATAAAAATCTGACTTACTTGGGACACATCCAATCACCTCTTTTCATTTCAACATTCTGGTATGGGTCATCATCAATGAGTTTTTCAGCTTGCACCTTTTGCTGGAGTGAGTGTGCAGCAGGCTTCGGAAGTGATGGATCAGGGGATGTCTCGCTTAATTTGATCAACTCAGAAAGCAGTTTCCTTGTGGATGCATCAACAAGTTCTCTACCAGGAGGTTTGTCATCTCCTGTAAATACAAGTGGATCTAGTGCATAGAACAGCAGTATACGCACTATGTCTACAGTACGGGCAGCTGCTTCTGATTGCTTTAGTATCACATATGCTCTATCACAGGAACCTCGCAGATTGCAAACACTGCAAACCTGAAGGAAAGCATTTTAGTCAAACTAAAGAATTGAAACTTGAGAGGATAAAGTATGTTGAGTTTGCCCATTTTCCTTTTAGAAATGCATTTATCCTTTTGTCTTTTTTTATTATTATTCATAATTGAATGCAGTAAATAAACATGTGAAAATGAAATAACATACATCCCCTTCATCCAGCCACACATGGGCTCTCAACCTTTTTGCTGAATTCACAGCTTTGCGTAAAAGATTAGGACATCCACGCTCCACTACTGTTTGAATATCTTCCACAGATAATGATCTGCATTAACATTAAAAAAATAATAAAAAAAGTTAAATTGTAAGAAAACATAGTTCAATACTTATAACTCTTGCAAATTCAAAACAGAATAAACCAATGCCGCAAACTGAAAAGCCAAGGTACTCTTTAAATATGAAAAAAGAAATCAATATTACATCTAGGGAGTAAAGCTGCACCATTCTCGCTAAATCAAAAATTCTCATAAAATATTCACACTTAGCAACACACGTGCAACTTTATAATGGTAGTACATTGTAAAGTGTGATATAGAAATCATCAAACATTGTCATCCATTAGCCATTCAAACATTTAGACTTGGCTTCCATTTGAAATTTCAATCTCATGGGTATTTTTTTCTTTTCTTTAAAAAGCTTAAAATTTAAAAAGAAAAATTTCACTTGATTCCAGCCTTATAATTAATCCATTAACGACTCATTGGCAAAACATAAACATACCCTTCTTACAGTTTCACAGTTGATTATAGACGTCCCATTAAATTCTAAAATTCATCTAGACATTCCCTTAAAATCATCCAAAAATTACCCCCAAAGTTTTAAAAAGTTTGCTGTAAACCTCTCCTCGTTGGAAACACTAAAGCAATAGAATCTATCTATTTCAGCCAATCCTTAAGGGAAGTCAATAAAGTTATCCTTGGTGCTAACATTTAAGAGGGACAAACTCAAAAACAAACAGACTTACCTTCATGTTCTCGTATTTTTCTCATCATGTCAACCCATATACAAAATTACAATAAGAATGTTGAAGTAACAGAACAAAAATTTTAAAGCCAAACTGCAAATCAAGCCAATGAAAAGAACCCTCACTCAAAAACATCGAAGCGGTCACGAGCGAAGCTCAGACAAGCGTCCTTCACCAAATTCATATCCGTATAAACACAAGCACCCTCAGAATCTCTAAAAGCAGCATCGCCTGAAATATTCTGAACCTCAAAGTAACCTCTGGCCTTCAATCGGTCGATAAAACTGACCCACTCGGGCCAAGGGTGGTGAGGCGAGATGCTCGGGGCGTCCGTGTCACATCCGGTGACGGTATCAACCGCGGCGAGGGAACAGTATCGGCGGGGCCCGAGGGAAAAGAAAGGGAAGCGATTAATTAAGAGAAGCGGAGGGATAAGAGAAATGGGTTTTCGAGCACGAAGAGGGAAGAGTTTTGATGCTGCTGACATGTCGTTTTGGGAAATGAAGCCGGAGAGTTTAGGGTTTAGAAAGTCATTGAGAGGACTTTTCAGAAGGTAAAGAAAAATGGAGTGTTCTGAAAAACAGTGCAAACCAGAACGGAGTGGAGGTTTTCGCGGGGGTTTTATGGAATAATGGCGAACCCAACCCAAATCGACCGTTTTTAAAACGGAAAACATGAATACAAACACTAGGATTTAGTTGTATTTTTGGATTGGTGTTTTTATAAATATATGTGTATATATATGTAGATATGGACATCATAGTGGGTACATTNTATAAATATATATGTATATATATATATATATGGAAATTATATTTTTTTAATTAATATTTTCAAATTTTAATAATATATTTGATAATATTTTTAAAAATAATATTTTAGAAATAATAAAAATAGTAAGATAACATAAATTTAATCCTCGAATAGGAATGGTATGATTTTTCTAACGACCAAAATATTATTTTTAATATCAAAAATAATTTTTACAAATTTTCATGTTATTTGATTGTTATTAAAAAAAATAAGTAAAAAAATTAAAAATTATTTTATTTTTATTGGAAAATTTTTAAATTTTATATTTTTAAAAATAATTTTTTAAAAATTTTTTTAATTTAAATTATCTATATTTTATTCTTTTTATCTTATTAAAGTAACTACACAATTTTTTTACTGAAAGATGTAATTAAAAATTCTATTTATAAAAATGGGGCAAGTAAAGTGGCATGAACATAACAATATTTTGTTAAAATTGATAAAAAAAATATTATTTTGTTGATAACGAATGAGAAAACATATTTGAAAAATTGTTGTTAAATTGTTTTTGAAAAATGCAAAAAATTGTGGTTTGCCCTTTTAAATATAAAATTAAAAAAAATAGACTTCATATTTTGTAGAATATATTAAGGAGGATAATATTAAATGTGTCAAAATTTTATTTTATTTTTTAAATAAAAAATATTCATCAAATAGATGGTGAGATAATGCAATAAATGATATTAAAAATTATAAAAATACATCATTCGTTTAGGCGTATCAAACTAATCAGTCCTATCGGCTAAAATAGAACCCATATGAGTTTGTGAGTCTCCTCAAAAATATAATAAAAAAATTTAATTAGTGTTATAAATTTAAATTAATTAAAAATTAAAAATTAAAATTATTCGAAATCAAAAAAGTGAAATATTTACATAAATTTTTTAATATTTACTTATAAAAAATAAATTTATAATATTTATATATATTATAATATAATAAATAAATTTATAAGTTTTACCTATAGTAAGTCTTTATTTTTTAACCTTATTTAAACTAGTCGCGAGATCGGATCAAGCTCAAACCGACTAAATCTTTTAATAGCTCTACATTCATTTAACGAATAACACATTATTTAGAATAAAAATTTAACGTAAAAATTTAAAATATATGGCATTTTTTTTTATGGATTTGCACTTAGGGAAAAAAAATTTTGAAGCATATTTTGTTCCTTTTATAAAGAAACAAAAAAGAACATGGTTGTCCTTTTTTTTTTAAGCAAAAGGCATAATAAATATTCGATTCTCTTATTATTTTCGTAATATTTCAAGTAAGAACATAGTTTGTCTGTTTATATCAAAAAGATCCCTAACTTTTTTAAATTACTAAAAAATAATCTTTACCGTTACTTGATTGCAAAACAATGGAAGACTTGGGAACAACACATGATTATTTAGTTGCCGAACGCCCCCAAAGTCCTAAACCCGGACCCATTCATGCTATTTTTTGTTTAATTATTATGTGGCCCAATTTTTAGACTCATTTATAATTCTTAACTTACTTAAAATTTTCTTTTAAAGTTTAACCCAAAAGAGATATTTAAAACAATACCATTTGTGTTTGTATAGTTAATTTTGTTTGACAAAAATTTCTCGATAATTTAGGATCGTTGTTGATTCATCAAGAGTTCTTGCATAAATACCAAATGTTATGATTTGTCAAGAGAATAATTTGTTTAATAGGTAAATTGTTTTATTGACAAATAAATTTTACGATTTGTCGAGAAAATAATCAACAATTTGTGAAGCTAACAAATCAGTAATTTTACAAATTTATTTTTAAGATTAATTAATCTGTTTCATAATTTGTTCAAAAAATATTTTTTTAGGCAAATAAAACAAAATTTTTTCTCAACAAATTAATAAAATTTGTGATTTTTTAAAAAAATAATATTTTAAAGATTCAAGTGCTTAATTAATAATATTTTTTTTCATGTTACCAGGATTAATCTTTTCTTATTCTTTGCAAAGATTTAAAAGAAAATTATTTATATAAATAAAATACAGAGATGATGAAGGAATGAAAAATGATTAATAATTGAAGTCAGGGAGTAAAAAGCAATAGAAAAAAGGAGGATAGTAATATTACGGAAAAATTGGGGTAAATTATAATTAAATAATAATATGAGGAGTATAGAGATAATTACCGAAATATTCTGGCTTCATAGATGCTGCCAGCAGCCTCATTCATCATGAAGTTCGTCTAGGTTACGGTAGCAGTGCTGCTGCTGCTCAACGCAACTCAATATTTATCTCCAAAAGTTATTCCTTTCTGAATTTCTGTTTTGGGTTTAGCCATGGCTTCTCATAGTGCCAATCTGTGGGTTTTACTGGGACTGAGTTTGGCTGGAATTCTGATAATGGCTAAAAGGCTCAAGAAAAATATCAAAGAAGACTTCGGCGCGTTTATCGAGAAGCTTCAGCTTCTTCCTCCGCCTCCGCCTGCTCCTCCCAAAGCCCCTCATCCTCTCACGGCTCTCACTTTCGCCGTTTGCGACCTGTAATCTCGCTTTTTCGTTATTTTATTTGTTGTATGCTTGTAATTTTTGAAAAGTTGTTTATTTGGATTTTGGGTTGTGTTTGACAGATTCGATGTCGAGGGATATGTGAGTGGTTTTGGTCATCCAGATTGGGCAAGGACGCACGATGCAGCTTCTCGAACATCTACTGTACTTTCAACTCTCGTTGAAGGAGGTGCTACTTGTGTTGGCAAAACCGTGGTCGATGAACTCGGCTATAGGTTTGTAGTTCTTGAGATTATTGTGTTATTGTAAACATAGAAAGTACTTTTTTTTGGTATCATAATTCATTATCGGTCAACATAATTTTTTTTAATGGACCTTGAAATTCTGAAAATCATACAAAATTTTAGAAGCTCCCTGAAGGTCGCTGAAAAACTAAATCAGTGGTGTCTGCGTCAATCAGTAAAGTTTTTTTTTTTTAATTGTTTGGATTACTTGGCATCAGTTGTTTTTTGCATGCTTCGTTTTCAGCATCAATGGAACAAATAAGCATTATGGTACGCCCACCAATCCTGCAGCGCCTGCACGAGTACCAGGTGGATCTTCTAGCGGGGCTTCTGTTGCTGTAGCTGCTAATCTTGTAGACTTTTCCTTGGGTGAGTTTTTTTTAATCTTTTGGTAAAGAATTTCTGCATATTCCGAGATTGAAAAAGAAAAAATAACTCCTAAAGAAGCTAACTTGTCCTACGTCAGTACATTACCAATATTGAGAGCATCAGTGGAGGCTTCTCAAGAGGAGCAGAGCATTTTTATTTGATCTCAACAAATTAAATTCTTTGTTTGAGTTAAAACTTCTGTGCAGTAAAATTTCTTTTATGTGATAACGGTTTCAAATGTTCAAGCATGCATGGGTTTCAATGGTGATTGCAAGTCTTATTTTTAATTGTAATGATAAGTTTGCTTGGTATCAATTTAAATTTACTATTTTCTGCTTCTATTATAGGTATAAATTTGGAACATAAGGGTACGAATGATGGCAGGTCCAAATTTGTTATTGTATTAATATGTCTTTGTCACTGCTGGTGTTACAAAGTTAACCAATTTACATTAGAATATCTAATATTTGAACTGTTTGTATATTTAGGCGTGCCTTTTTTTTTTTTTAAGAAAAATCTTTGTGTATTATTTATGTTATTTACTAAATTAACCTGGTGTTATTAGAATTGAGGATAGTGACAAGCATTTTTGGCAGGTATTGATACTGTTGGAGGTGTGAGAGTGCCTTCAGCATTTTGTGGAATTTTAGGATTCCGGCCATCTCATGGGGCTGTTTCTCCCGTGGGAATCATACCTATTTCACCAAGTCTTGATACTGTTGGTATGTGCCACCGAAATTCTTATTCTTCCTTGATTCAAAAATGTTATTATCATGGGCAACTATTTATCATCCCAAATGATATCTCATCTTTGCATTTCATTGTGTTACTTAAGGAGATAGGAGTAACTCTTTAGAGTGTTGATTTGCATTCTATGTGGTGGTTAACATCTCACCGTGTTGACACACAAAACACTTCTGCAGGCTGGTTTGCTAGGGATCCTAATATTCTACGTCGTGTTGGCCATGTCGTGCTGCAACTTCCGTTTGCAGTTCAACGTTGTCCTGGGCAAATTATAATAGCTGATGATTGTTTTGAGCTCATGAAGATTCCTATTGACAGAGTTGTTCAGGTGGTGACTAAGTCAACTGAGAAGCTTTTCGGAAGTAAGTTTTTGATTTGCACCACTTAACCATAAGATTTTTTCTCGGGGAATCCTTTTTAACTTTACTTTTTCAAGTTTTTGATTTTGTATCTTGGTATATCTCTGAGTTGTCTTCAATAAGCTTGTTCAGGACAAGTGTTGAAGCATGAAAATCTTGGAGGTTATTTTGGTTCCAAAGTTCCAAGCTTGAAGGGGATTCATAAAAAAAATGGCGAACAAAAAACTTCTTTGATGAGGATGCTTGCAAATGTTATGCAGTTACTTCACCAGTGAGTTCTCTTCCTTATGATTTAAATATTTATGAATCTGCAAAATTTCAATGGCTTGGCTAAGACTTACCATCCTAAGTCAGAATTTCCTTGGAAGGCTTATGTGGCCACATGATTTTGCAACAATACAATCTTGCCATCTAACTTCTCCTTCATGTTCCCAAACTCCTTTACGTGACTTGATTTGTGAAATAATTGCAAAAACTTGATCATTTGGCTGGCGTGTTTAAGTTATTATTATTTATTTTTTTGTTCATGCTGAAGATGGATGTGGATGTGCTTGCATGTTACAATGCTTGGCCACTAGCTACAAGTTGGCTCCCACTACAACTGAGGATGTGGTGGAGAAGGCCTGTGTTGATGTCTCCATTAAGCTTTTGTGGAAATACTTGCTAATAATAATGAGATAGTCTAGAACTTAGAAGTGAGGTTGACACTTGACTGATGAGGGTAATACTATGTTGATAGAAGCTTGGAGCAGAAACTTTAATATGACATGTGTGACAGAGTGGGTGAATAAGATCTCTCTTCCCTGATCCGCTTACTGAGTTGATAGAATCTGATAATGTTATGATTGCAATATTGCATTTGTGCATCAGTTTGGCCTTAGTATTATATTCAATCCTGTGGAAGGTGTTGGTTAGCATTGCCATATTTTCTCTGTTGGCGTATCTAGTGAGTTGTAAAACAAGATATGATGTTTTCTTTTCTTAATTGCCTTTGCTTTCGTCACCAGATAATGGCTTGACTTTGTCTATTTTTTAATGCAGACATGAGTTCAAAAATAATCATAATGAGTGGATTGAATCAGTGAACCCCACTCTAGATCCAGCTATCTCTGCAGAAATAAAAGGAATTGTGGAAACAGAAGAAAAGGATATAGAAAACTGCAAATCCATTCGAAATGAAATGCGTTCAGCAATCAATTCTCTTTTGAAGGTAACATTTTAGCTCACTGTTGTTCACATTGTGTGATTGTGCATAAGAATGATCGCTTACTTTTGGTTGCTGAATTGAGCTGGTTTTCTATATGCATGCATACTTGGGTATTGATGGGCTTGTGCTTATTGAAAGAAGTTAAATTTGCTTTGCTTCTTTCAATTTCTTCCACGATCAAATACAGCTAATAAAAATGATTGGTATTTTAGGTTGTTGGGTATATCCAGTGATTTTGAGCTGGTTTATTTGTCCACAAGGAATAGCCTCAGCCTCTTGAAGCGGATCAAGAGCGCTAGGGATCAAATATCCCTCACACAAACCTTGGGGTGGGGGTGAGTGTGTGATGATTAAGTTTGATTTGTTTTTTTTTCCCTTGGGTTGGGTGAGAGGGATGTGTGGTTAAAACAAAGGCAATAAGTAATAGAAATGAATATAAAGAGGATAAATCCACCTTTTTGGCATTTGCTGAAAGAAAATCTGCAGACCAATCATAATTAAAGAATAGATCTCAAGGGAAGGGGTGGTTGTCAAAGAATCAAATTACCTGACAGACTTCCTGATCATTGATCCCAATCAGTTGTTTCGACTGATTGCAACCGAATTTGACAATCTTATTCATTTTTGTCAAAGTGATACATGCTTCTCCTGTGTTTCATGTTGCTTAGAGAAAACCTTTGATATTCTGATGCAAGTTTCATGTGTGTACTATGTTGATATTCTGATACAAGTTTCATGTGTGCACTATGTTAGATTCATGGTTCTTCAGGGAATAGTTACCCCTTTTGAGCTAGGTTTTATTTCATCCATTTTCTGCAGACTGCTTAATAATGCCACCATGCCTGCATTTGGTCTTGCTTCTCACTCTGCTGTTTACTGTTGTCATGTTACCTACAATTTTACATATGGTAAATTCCTGTGGGGTCTTGTTTTGCATCTCTTCAATCTTTCTCTTATTATGCGAACGTGCCACTATTACCGACATTTTAATTTTATTTTTCTTTAAGCGTTAACTGTAAAAAAAGAGAAACATTTTGCATGGCTTCGGTATCCATTGTTGGGGCTTTAGGTGACATATCTTATTTTCCTTTTTTCTTTTCCAAGTAAACAGAAAAAATGGCTTTGTCTAATACTGCTGTATTGACTGTGCTTATTGACTATGGTATTCTGTTTAGGATGATGGTATACTTGTGATTCCTACCACTGCTTCTCCTCCTCCAAAACTTGGTGCGAAGGAGATGTTATCAGATTATTATCAGAACTGTGCATACAGTTTACTGAGCATTGCTAGCATATCAGGTTGCTGTCAGGTGAAATACCCTCGAATGACCGATACTTTTCAATGGCTAGGATAGTTAAAAAGAAACAAGTTCCACGGTTTGCTTAAATTTTTCTCATGTAATGATAGAAACTGTAGAATTTTAATTTTCTATTTTTTCTTAATTTTTCAGGTCACTATACCACTTGGATTTCATGACAATTGCCCTATTTCAGTGTCCTTCATAGCCAGGCATGGGGGTGATCGCTTTTTGTTGGATACTGTGCAGAATATGTATTCATGTCTACAAGAGCAGGCTGATATTGCTTCTAAATCTAAATTGTCAACTAATACTGTCAGCAAGGAACAATCCGCAGAGATTGCTAAGGAAAAGGCAGATTATTATTATCTTTCTCTTACTTGTTTTTTGGTTTTCTTATTGCAGAGGTTTACTGCCCATTGAAGTTAATGTTGATATAATTGTTCAATAAGCCCATCTAGATTGTCTACTTGATGTAACTTGGCTTTGTAATCCTTTGTGTGGTCATTTTTTCCTTGCTAAGATAGTTGAGTTTTCTGAATCTAATTTCCAGAGATATTCAGAACTCACTTCTCAGATTTAATCTTTATTCACTTTTTTCTATTAACAAAGGCTCTTGTTAATTCAAAAGCTTTCTTTCTTTCAAATACTTGTCCAATGATTCTGCTTTAGAGTACACAATATCAGAGTACACATAACAAATTTTATGGGTGTCTGTTGTTTTATGCGAAATGATCTACCAGTTATAGTTGATTATGTCTTTTAATCAGCAATTGTAGCTTAGAAAATTTTCATGCCATCTTTTGTTTGGTAAAAAGCTTCAAATATTTGAGACTTTGGTCTCTTTATTGGTTTATTCTCAGGAATCTTTATTAAGTCAATTAATATATTGTTTGTGACATTGTTTTGCATCCTCCAACATCTTCGATGAGAGGGTTTAGCAATCTTAGAGATCATGCGATGAAATTCCTCCTGTCTCAATTCAGGGTCTGCTTCCTTGTGCTGTTAATATGCTTGTTCGGTAAATTTGAGAGCCAAATAAACTTTAGATTGACCCAACTCTAGTAGATTGCATTACAACTAGGCAAAGCTTAGGATGTATTCTACAATACTAAGTGAAAACATGAATAGTAATCATTCTTTTCTTTGTGCATTTTTCACTCCTCAAAGCAATCTCATGTGTTCTCTAAATGTATGATTTAGGGAAATCAAGCATATAAAAATAAGCAGTGGCAGAAGGCTATTGGCTTTTATACAGAAGCTATCAAACTTGATGGAAATAATGCAAAATATTACAGCAACAGGGCTGCAGCAAATCTGGAACTTGGCAGGTATTGTTATATTCTTGAGAGAAATACCTAATTGTTGTCTTGCAATGTGTGCTTGATAAATTTCTTTCTGTCCAAATCCAGCTTCCTTCAAGCTGAGGCAGACTGTACAAAGGCAATCAACCTCGATGAAAAGGTGGGGTTTTCTTAATGTATGTTATTTGTTTTTTTTTTTTTTATGAATATTATTTCTGCAATGATTGATAAATAAGTTTGGCTGCCCTACATAACATTGTATGTCTGAATATTATTGCTGCAATGATAGATGGATCTAAGTTTGGCTGCCACACATAATGTTGTATGTCTGAGTATTGTTACAGCAAGGATAGCAAGACAGACCAACCTTTACTCCTACAGCAACAGATTGTATCTGCAGAAAATTTTTTTTTTTAAATAATACAAAATAGACCAGTTCTTTGGTATTCAAAATATCAGTTTGATCAAATTTCTCGAATTTTAAAATCATTTGTGTTATGGCAATTGCTTTTGCAATCTTTCGTGCTCTTGACTCAGAAATTTTGACACCTGCTTCTTTAAATTACTTCTATAGCAATGTCCAAAGTCATTTAGTTGTGGTTAAATGCTAATCAAATGTCTTATTGATGTTATTCCTCTATTTATTTGAGCTAAATTCAGGGAAGAGAGAATCCTACAGTTAGAGCTAGGGGTGTATGCATAATAATAACATGATGCTTGTGTATCTAACATTGAATCTGCCAGAGTGTTCTCAAAACATGCAGTTTTGCTTTGATGTTATTGGAAACATTTCTTCCTTTATCTTGATTTGCATGAGGTGGATTATAACATTTGTGCATTCTTTGTCTTTATCAGAATGTGAAGTCTTATTTGCGCAGAGGCACGGCAAGAGAGATGCTTGGATATTATAAGGAGGCAATTGAAGGTCAGTAATTTCTTTGCACATGTTCAGCAGGTAGTATGTAGGGCTTTGAATGGACTGAGCATACAACAGAATGTTTTCTGTACAATAAGAGTATCTAAAATGATTTAGTTCCTCTGGGTAGTGAAATAGCAGCCCTGAGGATTGCTGAAGCAGTTTTACTAAAAAGTTTTAATAAGGTGCATTGTGTAATTTAGTATTAGTTGCTTGTTGACTGAAGTTATTTTGCTCGATGGCACTTTTTCTTGCAGATTTTTCATATGCGCTGGTGTTGGAGCCAACCAATAAAAGAGCATCGCTTTCTGCCAACAGATTAAGAAAGGTGTTTATGATGTAGGCGATTGAAACATAATCAGGTTTGTAGGAGGTCAGCATCTCAATATCCTGCAAAAGTCAAACCATTTCTTCGTCTCACAAGGACCAAATGAACAATCGACTACCATACATTTCAAGAGCTCCACAGAAAAATTTTCTTCCCCTCTCCTTTGTGACATAAAGTCGAATCCTTTTCCTTGAAGGTGGTTTTAGAACCAACATTTTCAATGTAGTAGTTTATTATCAATGCAAGTATAGTCCAATTTTGTTTCGTTTTCTTAGATAATTTACATCTGGTGTAATTCTATCTTTTGAGAGGGGAGTCTCCCGTCTTTTAGGTCAATGCAATGATATTAGAGTACAGCTTTTACACATTTGAAGCTACCAGACGGATATTATGTTGATTTCTTCAGCTACGTCTGGCAATTTTTCTTCTCTAATGAAGCATTGAGCTGTTTTAGTGGGGTTTAGCAGAAGAATAACTTGCATGCTTATGAGCAATCGATTTTTACTAATGTAATTTAACAGAATTATGTTTAGTAATCAGTTTTATCTCCACACATTAAGAGAAGTCTGTGTACTTATAATATCTACACTTCTCGAACATCAATTCCTTCTTGTCTCTTAAGGATTCTGAATGTAGCAAAATGAAAAATGGTTTATCAGCACTGAGTGCATTGCAATAGGCAACTCAATCAAACAACAAAAGCTCATCCAGCTGTTCATCTGTCCATTGCGAGATTGAACCCTTAGAAATTAGCAGCTGCCTGTGGTTTTTGGCTCCATTGAAATTCCCATTTTCTTCAGTGTTAGGAACCTGAACAAAGCCCGCTGCATCACCGCTGCATCGGATTTCTTCAACTAGATTGCCTCGCGCCGCCTGACTTGATTGCCTGGTCTGCTCACCAAACAAAAACACTTCGGCGTTACCAGTGGTACCTGTACCAACAGCTACTTCTTTCATTATATCAACATCTTGAGTCACCACAAGTGGTTCCTTCTCTACCACGGAATTCTGGCTTATGCTGCCCCCATCGCCAAAGAAGATGCCAGGAGGTGCTAAATTTCCTTTCTCCATTTGTTTAGGATTCAGCACACTCCCTCGTCCATTAGCATTTTGCCTGAGATTACTCATAATCCCTTCTGTTCTTGCTGTCTGATTTGAAGTATCAGGCTGCTCACCCAACAAAATCCCGAGGTCATTATCATTAGTGCCTGTGCCAAAAACTACCTCTTTCATTCCATCAGGATCTTGTCTCACAACTAATGGTTCTTTCTCTACATCAAAATTGTGGCTGTTGCTGCCTCCACAATCATAGAAGCTGCTTGAAGTTGATAACTGTACTTTCTCCGTTTGTTTAGTATTCTGTGCAGTCCCTTTTATATTAGCATTCCGTCTGAGATAACTCGTGATTCCTTTCATTTTTCCTTGTGACACTGATGATATCTTAGGCGGTATGCAGGGTTTCTCACCGCTTTCTATTGTAACCAAACGGAATTTAAGAACACAGTTACACTAAGCAATTGACAGAAAGAATGTCATGTCCTCGTTGACAAAGAAACTTCACACTGGCAAAACTGCACGTAACACTCTTATTGCAAAACAAGAAGAAATGGAATATATATACACCTACCACCATCAGGATTTTGAGCAGCATGTTTGACCGTCAATGCAGGATAATTTTGTATTGATGGAGTTTCAGGGTCCTTTGAGATGACCTGTAAACAGTATACATTAATGATTAGTGCATAGCATGAAGAAAAACAGAGATAATAGGAAACATCAGAGAACTTTAAAGCAGCAGAAAGTAACACCAACATCTAGTATCACAAACAAACAGCATTATAATCCAAATGAAAGAAAGGAATTCTTCTAAATCCATTGGAAGTAAAAGGCCAAAGATTTTAGATTTTGTTGTGTCAATCTTGTTCAAAATGGACTGCTAGTCTGTGCATCTGGTAACTTGTGCATTTCTAATATAATCATAATTTCTTTCTCATTAAAAAAAAAATGTTAAGTAAAAGCCCAACGAGATGCCAAAAGCCAGCTTTGTTCCTATCCCTTTTATACTACCTCTATTGTTCCTATTTTTTAAAAACTCTACTGTTCCTTTCAAACCAAATTACCCAAGATCAGCCATAACTGCACACTTGTCACAACAGCCTTCCTTTACTTTGGGTCCAATCATAATTTTTAATCATTCTGGTAGCAACCATCCGAGCAAAAACATTTTCAGACCTACTAATCCAATATGCAACATTAGTTTTCCTTGGCTAGTGTGTACATGATTAAAAGTATATAATACGAAAAGACCTCAAACATAAAAATAGCTGATATAAGAAATCAACATAGGTGAAAGGTATCTAATGCTGCAAAAAAAACAATGCAGGCTGCCACTAACTAATTTTGTGCAATTAGAGTTGGTCATTTCCAGTTTTTCCAAATAGGACAGAGGCTACAGAAAAGGCATTGCAATAGATCTGGCACAATCAATGTTGAATAGCATTAATTAGTCTGCTCACTTCTCATACATTGAACAAACAGGAAAGGCAAACAGAGAAGTGATTAATACTTGTAAATGGATAGCCCTCATTTGTGAGATGTCTAAGAAGCCTTCAACGAATTGATAATTTGGCTTATTAACAACAGAAACAAAACATACCTTGACAATGTTGCTAAGTGTTATATTAAGATAGTGTGTTGAGCGAGAAGGAGAAAAAACTGCAACCTGAAAAGATCATTTTTCTGACAATCTTTCAATGCCGATAACATCTTACATCCAATTTGAGACAAAATATACCATATTTTGTCATGCATGACATGATAAGATAATAACATTCACAACGAGGTGGGAAAAAAAATGAAGGAATAATGTTAAACCTTCTGGAGAATTAAGACTGCTCCAACAGATATGTCTTTTTTGAATTCCCCCTCAGTAAGGACTCTGCGATGAATACTAGCATCAATTGTACCTGTAGGATCCTGAAATCAAAAGTTGAGTCACATCAGGGATATTTGATATCTGCCTGAAAACTAAAGGAAAATAAAAGAATACCCTTCCCATAAATAGCATAATTTAGTTTACCTTCAGAGTCACCATCAAATCTCCAAGGCCATTTGGGGTAGTAGATTTAACAATGGCAACAATCTAATCACAGGTAAACAGTAAACAAGATAAAGTTACAAACTCTCTGAAAAGGAAACAAATTACTAAAATTCTTCATTGATACTACAGTAAACCAACACAATCAATAAAAAGATGCTGAGCATTCTTAATAACAGCAAATTTCTAAATAAACTCAACATTCTTTACGACATTATGTAGAAATTCGGGTTAAATCTCATGTTTGGCTAAATTAAAAGTTGTCATTAACCTCCCTATAATTCATCAGAATATTTCCTTGAAATTTGAAAAAAAAATTTCAGAATCTTCTCACGCAAGTGAGCTAACCAACGAAAAGCTAAACCTGGAGGCTGTCAACCAAATTGATTCTAACAGACATTTACTCAGACAAGAGCTATACAAAGAGCATAATACTAGAAACCTAATTAGAACTTACTTGCCCTTACCTGAGACACCTTATCCATGTTCATCCCACTCTTGATCTCACTCAACGGCGTACCAATCGCCACACCATCACTACCCACTAAACCTATCATTACACCAAAGAAAAACAGTAAATCAAGAACAAAAACCATCAAACACACATTCCTAAAACACAAAAAACATTTCCGAAAACGATTTACCTTGACAGCGAACGAAATCAACAGCGAAAAGCCAGGGATGGCGAGAGAAATCTTCGTCTTCAATACAAGGATCCTCGACAGCTTTTCTAATGTACTCTTGAGTAGAGATTGGCTCTTCACCGACACCCATCAAGCTTTTACGCTGCATTGCCGACTGTACGGCTCCGGCGGGGCCCGGAATGGAACGCGTGGAATTGGAATGGATTTGGACTTGCGATTTTAGATAGCAAGAGCCGACAAACTGTTTACTGGGTCTGACGCTTTTGTTATCTTTGGTGAGTGAGAGTGAATTCTTACGTTTGCAAGGAACGAGAAGAGATTCTTCCAATTCGAGGTCTAGAGCTTCCCATGGTTCCTCTGGTTCCATTATCGAGTGTTGGTGGGAAGCTTTGATTTGCCAGTGAAATTTTGGAGCTTTGCTTTGGCGGCTTAATTTAACCCAAACCTAAGACTGTTCATGAAAAATATACTGTAATTTTATGTAATTTTGAGAAGTAACTCTTAACAGCGAAGAAAATTACTAAAATAACACTAATACAAAAATAAAATCTATTTTATTAAGTGAAAATTTTTAATAAAAAGACTAAGAATATAAATTAAAAAATAAAATTTTAAAAATTGTAATCTTAGTAGTAAAATAGTTAATCTCTCAATATAATTATCAAAAATATATGCAATTATAGATAGAGATAAATTTGAATATAACCTATTTAATAATTATATTAATAATTAAAAATTATAACTTAACACGATTATTAAACAATTAAGTATGTTACAATCGTGTTATTCATTTATTTTTTATGTTAATATAATTTTATAATATTTAAGATACTATTTATTCAAATATTATAATTTAAATTAAATATAACTAAATATATTTTAAAATTATACGTATAATTATTTTAATATATATATGTGTGTGTGTAATAAATTTAACAAATCATATATAAGTTAGTATTTATAAATATATTAAATAGTTAATTGTAAGGAATTCATATGTTATAAATTTTAAATTTAAATACAACAAATTATTAATTATATAATATAATATAATATAATATTATTTATTTAATAATTGTATTATTTACGTTAACTTGAACTCATAAAAATTATGTCACGCTGTTAAGTTATAAGAAAAATTATCAACTCTCCATATAAAATTTATGCGTATTAATTTAATCTTTATATTTTTAACAATCATAAATAAAGAATTATAATATTTTAATTATAAAAAATATTATTTAATTTTTTAAAAATAATAATAATTTATAATAATAATAATAATAATAATAATTATTATTATTATTATTATTATTATGTAACTATAATTTCTACTCAACAACTTTTCATTTCAAGATTCATAGTATATTTACTAATTTATTATTTATGAGTAGATAAATTCATAATAGAATTTTCATAATTATTAAAGTAGTGTTGTTAAGACACTTATTTATGAGGAAATATATTAATTGCAACTTTCTTACTTAGTATGTTAATTATTTAAATTAATTACTAATTAGAATTTCCTGCCATAAATAAAATAAGAAGATTCTAGAAACTATACTTATAAACATGGCATACCATTTCCCTACACGTCGTCGTATGGACGTATACGTTGATCCTCCGACAAACAAAAAGAAGAATACAAACTGACAAAACCGTATCATACGCATTAGTAGCCAAGTCAACGTCTACAAATGCACCATGGACAATTCCTCTCCAACTGTTTACCGACTCTTCCGGTCACATCCTCACTATATTTACGTACTCTACCCACGCAAAACTTGCAACTCCTAGCCGGTTATCTCTTCCTCCGAAATATTAATAAATTAAATAATTAATTATTTAAAACAAAATTCCAGAATATTGAACAAAAAAAGGAATTTTTTATTATTATTATTATGTATCTGGAAGCCAGCCCCGGCAGGCGATTTTGTTACCAGTGAGTACAAATCAGAGGCTAGGAGAGAGGAGAAACTGAAACTGGTGGGACCCTGAAGCACGTGTCAGCGGATGATTGATTCGTCTGTTTGTATTTTCTGTGTTTATAATGTTTTATAATCGGATGAAATTGTTGAAATTGCAGAGAAAGGAATTGGAGGGGAGTTCATATAAAATTGTATTGTATGCGATTTCTTTGTATAAAACCGAAGCGAGATCATAAAACATTGATGGTTGATTCGCCCGAAATACCGGCGAATTCGAGGAAAACGTCGCTGATGGACAATCTCTTGGGTCTTCTCAGGATTCGTGTCAAACGCGGCGTTAATCTCGCTGTTCGTGATGTTCGTAGTAGCGATCCTTACGTCGTCGTCAAAATGGGCCGACAGGTTTTCCTTCGTCATCAATATCATCAGAATTTGGTCTTTTTTGTTGGATTTAATGGCGTTGGAATTGTAATTTTGGGGAATTACAGTGGTTTTGTTCTAATATTTGTGTATTTGAAGCAGAAATTGAAGACTCGTGTGATTAAAAAGGATGTTAATCCGGAGTGGAATGAGGATTTAACTCTTTCGATTACAGATCCTAATGTTCCAATCAAGCTGGTAAGCGTTTTAGGTTTCTCCGATTAATTCATTAGCACTGTATTGTTTGATTTGTGATTTGAACTTACATGTAGTATACTTGTTTTTTTATCATGGAAATTGGGTCTTTCCATTTCCAACAATTGTTTCGAGTTCTTACAAATGCTGACCTGCATTCCGGAGTTATGCTTTTGTGTAGAGCAAATTATTTTTTAGTTCATTCTCCTGCATGCATTTGCAAACTAGCTGATGAGAACCATTGTGTGGAATAGCATTAGTTTTAGACTCATCCATGACTATAACCTCTGTTTTGTTCGTTTCTTCCCATTGAAAAATGACTGAATGTCCAAATCCATAATTCATCGAGTTTCTCCATTTGTTACGAAACTTGTGCAAGTCTTTGATGATACTTAATAATGTTTTACTGAATTTGCTTTAAGCAGCATCCTTGAATGGTCAGGAACCCATTTAGGTTATGTTTGTTTGACCAAATGACAGTGAGGATTACAGAATATTACTCTCACGCCTTTCAATCCCGCACGTGGTGCATGTGAATTAAATCCACATTCCTGTCGATTCCAAAGACTCCTTGATTCATAATCACATACCCCCATTCCTGAAAGGGACTACTACTCTTTCTTAACACTCCATTGATATTGATATTAAAATATTTATATAGCTATTATCTTTAAAGCATCTGTCTTTGTCTTTATCCATCTTTTCCTTCGGCACCACACTTTTGATCCTAGAGTACACTACTACCACTTGACCAGATTCAGCATTTGTAACACTAGCCTTTATCACTCTTTATCTTTATTTTTCATGGTCTAGCCACTTCAGCACTTTCAAAAAATGTTAAAAATATTTATTTTACAATTCTATATTTAATTTTTTTCTTTAATAAATAGATCACAATGGAATTTATTTATAATCTCTAGAGCTCCTTTATTAATTTGTCTTGATAATTTGAATAAAATATTTACACAAGCAAGAAAAAGATTCAATACTTGAGGTTAATATTGACCTCCTCCTATCTTTTCTCAGTGCTGTGAAATCTTCTTGCCTCCCCAACCCAAATGTTAGACAAATGTTACACACCAGGCAAACAGAAACATCCTTATTAATTTAAACGTCATTCGTCATTTGGTGATTTTTCTGCAACAATCTTAAAACTAAGAATCTCCTGCATGCTACATACTCATCAGTTGCAGGAGCTCTATTGTACTCCGCATTTATTCTGTCAAATTCTCTGCAATTTTTTTCATTTGAGACTTGCTGTTACCTATGCAGAAGTGCATCAAAATGGTCATTTAAAATGGAATGTTTAAGTTTGACATCGAAACTATAAGAATGCTGATCAAAGAATTAATAGCTTTAGTGGCTGACAGTTTCTGTATGTGTATTTAATGATTTATATATATATATATATATAGAAAAACAAGACCATATCATTTGAACTGAACAGAAGGTGATGGCTTCTATAAGAAGTTCAAATTAAGAGCATGCTCTTTTATGTGCTCTTTACTGGTATTAGTATGATTATGGTCCTCATTTCTGTGTGATTCCAGACTGTGTATGACCACGACACATTTAGCAAAGATGACAAAATGGGAGATGCTGAGTTTGATATTAAAACGTACATAGAAGCATTAAAGATGAATTTGCAAAGCCTTCCAAGTGGCACCATAATCTCAAGAGTAATGCCGAGCAGGCACAATTGCCTTTCCGAAGAGAGCTGTGTAGTGTGGAGCGATGGCAAGGTTGTTCAAGACCTGTGTCTCAGACTGAGGAATGTTGAATGCGGCGAAGTGGAGATTCAACTACAATGGATAGACCTTCCCGGTTCCAAGGGTTTGTAAAGTTTATAAATGGTCTTTTACATACATCCTTTCACACGCATAGTTATGATATGACTGGTTTCAGAGCTTCCATCACCATCACTGCCACCACCCGGAGCTTCGGTTGAGTCATCGATATGTATTATAAACTGACTTTGATTGTACTTGTATCTGCCTATATGCATCAGGTTGTTTACACTAAATAGGATCGAATAATTTTGGGTTCATAATATTACTAAAAATGTTGAGTGAAATCTGTTGCTTTTGATACTGCATGTGTGCCAAATTCATGCCTGCTAATGCTTCTTTCTTTAAGGCTATTCTCATCCCACTGAAATTCAACTCAGTGTCTAAGTGGGCCGGAAAGGTAGCCCAATATACCGTCTTCGGAAATTGAATTGGCATGGCAGCATATAATATTATCCCAAGTTTCAAAAGGGTTTAAGGATAAGTTTCTTTCTTTACTTTAATTACATAATTTTGGGGCCATCAATTAATTAATTAATTAATTAATCAAAAAAATTAACAACCCACTTAATTAAAAACACGTGTGAACACTTGAATGCTAATTTCCATACGATTGATAAACAAACTTTATAATAACCTATTAATTTAAATTATCTCTTCTAACCTCTCTAATGCCCAAGCGAAAGTCAAATTTGGATGAATGTTTTAACTAATTAAAATTATAACCCTCATTCTCAAATAAACCAAATTATTCCAATACAAAACGACATCCTCCTTCCCTTGCCTACATTCATGCAACTTTAATAACCCTTTATATATAATGAAAATACAAAATTTGTATTTGAAAAATTCAATTTTATTTTGTTTTCGTATAATTTTATCTATAATAGATCGTGATTGTAAATTCAAAAAAAAAAAAAACTATAACACCGTAATCTAAAACATAACAATAATTAATATTGAAACTATCATCCTATTGTATGATTTCACATTATCTATAGTATATAGGAAACTCTAGCTCCTCAAAGGTTAAAATTCAATGTCATATCAAACCTTACGAGGGTAAGTTAGACCAAGAATTGAATGGCTTTCTCTTTGTTGACCACTCATTCATTTTACACAAGTACTATCATCATTATAAGTCATAATATGCAAAACAATGATCATATTTTTTTTCTTTTTTCTTTTTTTTATACATGGACAAGTAATGGGTTAAAAAAATTTACCACAATTTTTTACTTCAATTGTTCATTCAACATGTAGAGGACAGAAATCTGTTTAATTACATTAACTCAGCAGCCATGAATGAATGCGTGCATGCATTTATGGTTTTCCATATTCAGACATTTTTATTAAAATTTCATTGTCTGGGGACCAAATTCATGGCATGCAATATAAGATTATTCATTAAATAACTAAATAGAGATTATTGCTTGTGTGCATTCAATATTCTTTTGAATTGTTGACCTCATTATTAGTAATTTTGCTGTTGGAGTAATATTATTTATTTCATGAATGAAAAGAGAAACAGGAATAGGGAATGAAAATGATCATGTTTCAAACATATTCATTTAGTGGGATATGTTTCTAAAATTTATCCAAAAGTGAAAAAAAACACAAGAAAATGTGTTAATAAAATTATTTATAATTGTCATCTAAAGAATTGACTTTGTCAAAATAAATTTTTATTTGATTTTTGATATTTATCAACCATTAACTTACTTATGTATGATAATTAGTAGTTATATTTTATTATGGAGATAAAACAATTACATAACTTTTGATTTCAAACATACGACTTATTCTCAAGTAATTTAAATCCGATTTATGTATATGATTCTTCGAATTCATCTTTAACTTAAAATTAAAATAATATATTAAAAAGATTATTATTATTATTATTATTATTAATTCTCCTTGTTAAAGTTAAACCATGGGTAGGAATAGTGCCACCAATTGTTTAATTTAATTAGCTGGAAATCCAAGTTAGTGGGCAATAGATATATAGATAGAACACAATTGACAACAAAAACAACAACAACAACAATACTAAAAGTAATTAATTAAGCAATTAAGTCAACAAAAAATAAATATACACTGTAGAGAGAGTTTTAGATGGAACGATGTTATTATATTAATATTGCTAACATGGTGAGACTATTCAATCAACGAGACGAGACAAACATATTTATTAGTGGTATGTGAAAAAAAGTTAATAAAATATTTTACAAATTTATTTCACTATATTAATTAAATAATAATATTTTTTATTGACTTTTTTCATCTGTCACTAATAAATATTTTTTTTTCATTTCATTAATTGAATAGTCACATCTCATTAAAAGTGTTAATATAATAGGATTGTGCCCTCTAAAACTCTTTTTACACGATGATTTATTGTGATAAAGTATGTAATTAAGGCATGCATTTCAATGAAACTCTGTCTATTGCTTTCTTTCATTCTTTTCTTGCTTCCCTTCGCATTTCCAATTAATATCATATCATTATTAATTTCAATGCATGCTTATTTGCTTTGCTTTAATTCTTTTATAACTTTTATAAATGAAATGAAACCACGCCTTAATTACTCTAAACCCTAACCACCTTAATTAATTATTTAATTTTAATAATTGTATTGAGCTAAGTTCCCATTCCTATTTCATCTTTATCCTAGACCAATCATTTGTTGCCATGTTAAGATCTAAATATATTAAATAAATTAATTTAGATATGATCATCTTAGATTCAATTCAATGAAATTTCTTTTTGGTGCATGGTTTATTAAAAATAAACATGTTACATCTATTTCATAGAAAGGCTTAGACATAATAACAATATAGTAAAATGAAAGAGGGTAAATTTTAAAATTAAGTTCGTAATTCGAAGGTTAGAACGTTCATTTCATAAGAGTTAGAGAGATTGAAGTATAAAAAAAATTTAAAAATTATTTTTTAATTTTAATCTATTAATAAATTCTACATTTTTAATAGTAAAGATATTAGTAAGATAATGATATTTTAAATAAGTAGCTTCAAAAAAATTTAAAACGTTGACTTCTTAATTGAATTTAAAGATCTTTTATTATACAACCAAACTTTTAAGTATCGAATTGGATTTCTCATTAATATTAATTAATTAATTAATCCAACAACTTTAGAGGGAAATGCAAGTAATTAAGATGTGGTTATCAATAGACAATTTAGGGTCCAAGTGAAGGGCATCTCCAAATATATATACTTGTCCTCTTCCAACCCAATTTTAGGGCCTCCTATCTATGCGCATGGTAACCCTTCACGTCTCCCCAAAATGATATAATTTTCCCCCAACTAATTAGGAAATATTTCAAGAATATAATTTTCCTCACAACTAATCTATATGTATTAATAATACAAGTACTAATAAGAAGAAAAAAAGGCATGGGGGAACAAGCTCTTTACAAAGCTGGAAAGCGCTCTCAAAACAAGCACTTGGAGACACAGCCACTTCCCACCAAAGTGCTTTTTCTACTATATACTGTGTGCAAACAAGAAGCATTAGTCCATAGAAGATAGAGCCCAGCCTCTCCACCCCCCATGTACGAAGTTCTCTCTCTATCTATCTCTTTCTTTAGTCTCAAATCCAAGCACAACTCAGAACAAAAAGCAAAAAACAAAGGAAAATAAAAAAGCAAAACCTCTGTGTGCTTTGGGGACTGCAAGTGCAAGCTTGCTCACAGCTCCCCAAGCTGTATAGTGAAAAAAAAATTCCTCTGTTCTGCTTATTACCCACTACTCCAAAACCCCAAAAACACATGCTCTTCTTTCCGTCTGCTTTCCTTTCCTCTCTTCCTCATCATCACTTTCACCAAAACCATCTTCTTCTTCTTCTTCTTCTTCAGTCTTGTATCAATCTGCTGCTCGTAATTTCTTGCTCTTAGATTATACTTTGCTAAGTCGTGTAATTCGAATAAACAAAAATGATCACACTTACAGATTTCTACCATGTCATGACAGCAATGGTGCCACTTTACGTGGCCATGATCTTAGCTTACGGCTCGGTGAAATGGTGGAAGATCTTCACTCCTGACCAGTGTTCAGGCATCAATCGTTTTGTTGCTCTCTTTGCAGTTCCTCTACTCTCTTTCCATTTTATCTCTACCAACGATCCCTACTCCATGAACTTTCGATTCATTGCCGCAGATACTCTTCAGAAAGTTATAGTTCTTGTTGTGCTAGCAATTTGGACAAAGTTGAGTAAAAGGGGTTGTTTAGAATGGACTATTACACTATTTTCACTGTCAACTTTACCAAACACTTTGGTTATGGGCATTCCTTTACTCAAAGGAATGTATGGTGATTTCTCGGGTAGTTTGATGGTGCAAATAGTTGTTCTTCAATGCATTATTTGGTACACTTTAATGTTATTCATGTTTGAATTTAGAGGTGCTAGAATGCTCATCTCTGAGCAATTTCCAGACACTGCTGGCTCCATTGTTTCAATCCATGTCGATTCTGATGTCATGTCACTTGACGGAAGACAACCACTTGAAACAGAAACAGAGATCAAAGAAGATGGAAAACTTCATGTCACTGTAAGAAAATCCAATGCTTCAAGGTCAGATATTTTCTCTAGAAGGTCTCAAGGTTTATCGTCAACAACTCCTCGCCCATCAAACCTAACTAATGCAGAAATATACTCTTTGCAATCGTCGAGAAATCCGACACCGAGAGGTTCAAGCTTTAACCACACTGATTTTTACTCTATGATGGCTGGCGGACGCAATTCAAACTTCGGTGCCGCGGACGTTTATGGCCTTTCGGCGTCGCGTGGACCAACACCAAGACCGTCTAATTATGAAGAAGATGGTTCGGTCGCAACTAAGTCAAGGTTCCATCACTACGCGTCCGGCGCCGCAGCTCATTATCCTGCACCGAACCCTGGCATGTTTTCGCCAACTGGTTCAAAAGGTGTTGCAGCAGCTAATGCTAGTGCGAAGAAGCCAAATGGTCAAGCTCAACAAAAACCAGAAGAAGGTGGTAGAGATCTTCATATGTTTGTTTGGAGTTCCAGTGCCTCTCCAGTTTCTGATGTATTCGGCGGCCATGATTACAATGCTAATGATCAGAAAGAAGTCAGACTAGCTGTTTCTCCGGGAAAAGGTATAGCTAGCTAGTTTCTCGTTTAATTTTATTTTCCTTCATTATTTACTGGATCAGTTTTGAATTTGAGTTCCGTTCATAAAATTTGTTCCAGTGGACGGTCACAGAGATAACAATGAAGAATACATGGAAAGAGAAGATTTTAGCTTTGGCAACAGAGGATTAGAAAGAGAGATGAACAAAAATGAAGGAGAAAAAGCTGGAGACGGAAAACCTAAACCTATGCCACCAACAAGTGTGATGACAAGGCTAATTCTGATCATGGTTTGGAGAAAACTTATAAGAAATCCCAACACTTATTCAAGCTTAATCGGTCTTACATGGTCATTAGTTTCATTCAGGTAACATAGATCAATCCCGTCTGTCACTTTCTGCTCAGAAAAAATCCATGAAAGAACAGGAAAACCTTGCTTGCTTTACTTTCAATCAGTTTTCGTATCTGGGTTATTAAGATTTTTGATAAACTTGTTGAATTTGTTGCTTGTTGAAGGTGGCATGTAGAAATGCCCGCCATTATAGCAAAGTCCATTTCCATTCTGTCAGATGCAGGACTCGGCATGGCCATGTTCAGTCTTGGTCAGTAACTACATACTTATCAAAGAAATTCTCTCTTACCTTTTTCTTTTCTTTCAGAAAATAAACCAAATCTTGTCTGATTCTCTCACACTTTTTCATAATTAAATGTCGTAGCAAAAGCAATAGCAAAACTCGGAAAAAGGCATAGTAAAAAGGGAAGGAACACTAGTATGGTCATGATCATCTGTTGGGGGTTTTCTTTTTAACTCTATAAAATATTTCACTTTTTTTCCAAGTTCAGATATAATTTTATTAATGCATTAGTAGTGATGGGGATGATGATAACGAAGCTTTCTTCTTTCAAAGACGAAAAAAATGTCTGACAAACGAAAATGGGAGGAGTGGGCAAGCATGCTTAATTTTTATTTTTATTTTATTTTTGTTTGCTTTTGTGATGCGATGACAGGTTTGTTCATGGCTTTGCAACCAAGGATAATAGCTTGTGGAAATTCCATTGCAGCTTTTGCCATGGCTGTGAGATTCCTTACAGGTCCAGCTGTAATGGCAGCTGCTTCCATAGCAATTGGCCTGAGAGGCGTTCTCTTACACGTTGCCATTGTACAGGTTCACTTTTTACTTACTTACATCATATCGTCTCTCTCTCTCTCTTCTTCTTCCTTCTGACACAACCAATCCAACTTAACAACATAACCTCCAAAACATTTGCTTTCTAAAAGTATTTTCCCTGCTCTCAGATAATATATTTTTATTTTTTCTTTACAAAAAAAACACGGAATCTCCATGGAATTGCAGACATAGCAATCAAATATTAATCTCAGAGATTAATTCTCTGTATCGTGAATGCTAATATGACTTTTTGCCATACATGCGTTGGGAATCTTGGATTAAAAAAACAGGCAGCTCTACCCCAAGGAATTGTCCCCTTTGTCTTTGCCAAGGAATACAACGTACATCCCGATATTCTCAGTACAGCGTGAGTATATATTCTTACTTTTTTTATGAAGAAAAATCATGTGATTTGCTCACTTTTGCCCTTTGCTTTTGTAGTGTTATATTTGGGATGCTGATTGCATTGCCCATAACCCTTGTCTACTACATCTTGTTGGGGATATGAATCGAAAACACCGAAGAATAGTGATACTAATGATTTTCAGGCATCCATCCAAACCCTACTATTAGGGTTAGTAGTTCATCAGTAGTGCATCAATCCAATGATCAAAATTTAAAGAACACAGAGAGAAGAACCAACTTGAAATATTGATTTCTGGTGACATGTTTTTCTTTTTCCTAGTAAAATTGTAAAATCATGCTTGTAGTTCGTTTATAAAAAAAAGAGTATTTCTGTAGTTAATGATAGTTAATTATCTCTTCAATTAAACTTTCAAGAGTTCATGCTAGCACAATGATTATCCATTATTGTATATGCATAACGGGTTTGGTTGTCAACAATAATGGATCATTTGCCCAAATTGCATAAGTAAATTGAATTAATGAAAATGACAGGGAAAAGGAAGGCAGATTTATAATGTGACATAATACATTAAGATCTATGTTATATAATTATAACTAAATATACTTTAAAAATTATTAATATATATATATATATATATATTACGTATCTTATATTTTTTAACGTAAAATTTAAAATATGAACGAAAAATTTAAAATTATTAATATAAAAATTAAAAATTTTAAATATATAAGATAATACAAAGAGATCCCCGTTACAAGATAGGAGGTAGATTTGATTTAGACTTATTTGGAATATTGGGAGACAATAGTCACATCCTAAGTTCTTCTTTCTTTTCTCCTTTGTATGTCTCTTTTCCTTACCCGTTTTAGTTACACATTTTGCTTTTCTTCACAACTTTTAGTTTCATTCTTTGGTATGTGTTTGGAATAACATCTTTACTTTTTTGAAAATTATATATAAGCATTATCATATGCTAACTTATGACTTCAATTTAAAGGCTGCCATTAAAGGGTATAATAACTGTCACACCCTAAATTCAATATACATCGCACATATTGAATTAATGTGCACGAGTTCATATACATATATTAAAATTTTACAATTACAATTTTTATACTTTAATACTTTATTATCATTAATTAATTAAACTAAAATTTATCAAATATTATAATATCTCAATTTAAAATATTCTAATTTAGTTTAAAAGTTCTAAAATAACCTCCATAAACAAATTGAAAAATATGATAAATGAAATATAAATTTTTGTTTATTGTCTATAACAAAAATAAAACAAAATCTCTAAATTCATCTTTCAAATAAGCTATCACGTTTACTAATTTAAATAACTTATTCTACAAAAATAAATAACGAGATGTTAGTCGTTAATTTAATAAGTAATACAATTCATTACATATGTACAAGCTTTCTTTTTTTTTTTGGAATGCCCAAAAAATATTTACAAGCTATTTTTATTCAAATATCATACAAAAATATGCAAAAACTTATAAAACATTCATTATAAAAAATATCTTATTTAGTTGTCACAAAATTTCATAAATTTTTATAAGTTAAAATTATATTTCATAAATCATAAATGTAGAATTAAATAAATAGTCATTTCAGAAAAATATATTTAATTTGTTCGTGTTATATAGTGTTACCTATGCCCCTGGTAACCCAACCAATTAGCATAATATTACGTGTATTCCCAATGACTCGTCCATAAAAAATTATGTGCACACTCAAAACATAATACTAGCTGGTCCATATATATATTGACTGTAGTCAATAAAAAATATCGATCATAGTCAAATAGAATAATAATTATAATTATAATACTACGGACAGATCAAAAATATTTCATTTTATCATATAAAAAATATTTATAACATAGTAGCTTGCATTGATTTAATTATAAAGTATAAAAAATATAATTTATTAAAATTCATAATATAAATACATTTATCGAATAATCAAATATTTCACAAATATCAACATTAAATAATTTATGCCATAAAATAATTTTGTAATCATTATGTAAAAACAACTCAATAAATATCATAAATGAAATTACTTACATCGATTCAAATTAAATTCTTTAACTACCTCTAATCTTGTTTGAAAGTTTTGAACTTTCTATAATAATGAACTATCTAATTAAAAATAATTTAAAATAATACATAAATAAATTTATAAAATTTTATTATAATTATACTAACAGCTTAGATCTCTAACTAAAATCACTTTTAAATTTTAAATTTTTAACTCTTATTCTATAAATAAAATTAAGTTAAAACTTTATAAATTTACTGAACACATTTAAAGATATTATATATAAAAATTTCATGATATTTCAAGTCCAAAAAGATTTTTAAAGTAATATATTTTTTATAAAATAGTAACATGTCTAGAATGTTTTAAAATTGAGTATGACTTAATAGAAAATTTATAAATATTTATATATATTTTTAAATATTATGAAATTTGTGGACAAAATAGAAAATATGTGTACAAATTACTATAAAAATTTTCATAATTTTTGAAAACCTTTTAATATTTTAAAATAATACATATTTTAAAAACTATAAACCTACCGATATAATTTTAAAATTGAAATTTATAAAATCAAAAATTCACAAATACATAAATATATTTTTAAAAATCATGAAATTAAAACAACAAATACTAAATATTTATAAAAAATTTCACAAAAAATTTTATAATTTTTAAGATCATTTACCCCTTCAAATAAATTTTATCTTATATTCAAATTATAAAATATACAGAATTTCATAAGTTAATTTTAAAAATTTATATAAAATTAAAATTTCATACAATTTGGGTAAAATAAAATTCTAAATTCTCATTTTCATGTCAAAATTCAAATCATGAAAACTTTTTTGAACAATTTTGATAAAAGTTTTGTCAAAATAATTATAGAAGTATAATGCTCAATAAACAATATAATGTCCTAATTTAAACAATTCACAAGATACAATTTAACACTATTTCACGAACATTAACTTAAGAAATTCTATTTGATCTATTCCATAACAATGACAAACAAAAAGAATAAACTAATTTTACGTTAAATTAAAATAATAAAATAATAAAAATAATTAAATGTTACTTCTAATATTTAATAGCTTAAGCAATCATAATCACAGAGAAAAATACCACGTTGGTTTATTAAAAAGAGAGTGAAAAGCAAAAAAACTAAAGAAAAATAGGTTTTTATTAGTTGTTTAAGAAAACTTAGTGTATATAAAATACTTATTAAAGGCATAATTTAAAACAAAACAAAATTTCTTTTTATTTAGGATATCTATTTAAAAAAGAAAGTTTGAAATAATTAATATAATAATACTAATTCTATTTTAATTGGGAGAAGGAAGATTACGCCAATTCATTCTCAAATGGCACAACTCTCTTTTTTACTTTATGTAACGTATTCTAATTTGTTGTAAGGCAAGATTACTTTGTTATTATTTTGTTGTTGGGATGGATTAAGATAAAGCTTAGAGATGATAATATTGACTCTTTTTTATGTCATCATGCATGACAATCTTGTTCTCATTTTACCCTCAACCTTCATACAAATTAAACTAATAATCTCCTTTTTGAAGTTGATGTAAGAGAGATACGATTATTCTATAATGGTATAATTACACACAATAATAATAATCACTATAATATATTCCATTTCAATAATAATAATAATAATTTTAAAAAAAGGGGGGATAACAAAGTTAGTTTAGTCCTTCTCTCTATAATTAATCTAATGTTGAATAGCTCTTGGATTTTTAACTCAAATGTGATGTATTGTTAAGGCAAAAATTACAAATTTAGATCTTAATTATGGATTTTTCAAATTTTAAAGAGAAAGAAATAGAAGATAAAATTATTTTGCTTTCGAATTGTCCAACCAATTATGGATCTTAATTATTACAAGAGAAATACAAAATTTAGAATTTTAATTTTAATTGCACTAAAATTAACCAGCAATTTAATTTGAATTTACCTAACATTTAACAAATATGTGTGTGTGTGTGTGTGTGTGTGTGTCAAAGTCTTACATGCACTATAAAGTGATTAATCAAAAACTAAGGGAGGCAGATGATATAAACCCTTGCTCAAAATGATACAAATCATTGAGATTTTTTTTTTTTTTATAATTTTAATAGTACTGAGATACAAATTATTTATATAAATTTATTTATATAAAATGGATGTGGTGCAATATAATTGTATGAGTAAATATATATATATATATATAAAGATAACAAATGACAATAATATTTACTTTTTTGACATTTAATCAATTTTGATTGTGCCATTCATTGTTCTAATGAATAAATGATTGAATTTAGCGAATATATATGTGATCAGAATTTATTAAATGGATGTACTAATGATGCGATATATCTATCCTATCTAAGATTTTCTCTGACTTATATCTCCAGTATTATTCTTTATATAGATTCATTTATTAAGAAATTATCAATTTTAATTAAATTAGTGAAATAGAGTACTAAGTCTTCAAGAAAACAACAATATATAATCCGAGAATTTGATGACTTGGCTAGTAATATACCAAGACAATGCACCACCACCAACGCCACAACAACAACATCTAACAAGATTGAAGAAAATGCCACCTTACATTATGGAATATTGTCAGTACATTATTTGTGTGGCCATTGGTTTAGACTTCCCTTTCATATGCAACCTCCATGGCATGCATGACATTAAACTAGCATTTTCAATGGTTGAGGTCAAGATCGCCTGCCTCTCCATTGATGTTTCAAGAATAATTCTTGAAATTTTAGCAATTAATTAATTTTTTCTTGGGTAGGGCTAAGAAATTGACCATTGTCTAAGCTTTTCAGGATACTTTCTTTGATTTCTTGTTGCTAGTGTGAGTATCAACAAGACTCTAGCCGACATCATTTTTCCTTTGTTAAGCTAAATCATAGATTAGATTCTTCTTGTGAAGATTATGTTCCTTATGACACATTACTACGTAGCAAATAGGAATTATGTATAAAATTAATTGCTTAAGTTCAAGTACCTTGTGATAAATAACAACTCGAATATAAATTTTATACGTGTTTTGTTTATGTAAATTGATAAAATACTATTGTATTATTGATGCATATTTCATAGAATTTATATTCTTTTATTCGATAGATGACAATAATATAATACTGTTATCATGCTAGATTATATAATAACTTGTATCCTTAACTATATTTTTAATTTATGATATTATTTTAAAAATTAAAATTTATTTTATTATGAAAGTCTTCACTGTATTTGAATTGTCTACTTTAAAAATGAATTTTGAACAATTTAAACACATCCATTGTTGTAGCTAGCTAGCTAGCTTTATATAATATACAAGTTACAAGATTTGACAACTTAATTAAAGAACTTTTGAACAATTTAATTTAATTTTTTTTTTGTTTTTAAAATTTTCTCATTAATCATGAAAAAAGTGTAATGGGGAAGGCAACCCACGATTGCTAGTGGCCTCTATTCTTCTTTCCCCGTTGGGATGAAGATGATGTGATGTCACACCGACATTCAATTTACTTCATTAATCAATTATCTTTCACTTTAATAATATTTCGAAAAGCAATTGATTATACGAAAATAATTTCATTTAAGTAATATAAAATTTAAAAAAAAGAGAGAGAATCTTACCCTATAAACAATCAGCATAAACTAAATGCTATAATTATGAATAAAAATAAAGTAAAATGCACAAGCCTATCCCTAAAATATGATATAACACAAACTAAAAATAATAATTAGCTAATTATATTTAAAATAGGGTAAACTACGGTTGATCAGAGCATCAACAACTTGAATACCTTAACTAAAAAAAATACGAGAAAAGTTCGCTAATATTTGCTTATAAAATATCAATGATTCAATTAATGAGTTTTGAGTTCTTAAAAAAGGGGAATAATTTTCATTTGCTATGCCTTAATTATTGTACAATAATTTTTTGAATAATATTTTAAAAAATAAAAAATATTAAGCTATATTAAGAAGAGATTTGAAATAAGATTGAATTTTTTTAATAACGTTATTTTTAGTTATTATGAGGCTATTTGAACGTAATCTAGCAATGAATGTGATATGCATACAATTCTTCAAGCAAGCACACGTCCAAGACAACTCTACAAGGAATTTCAAACAAAATATTCAATTGCCCATCAAAGCTAGCTAGCAAAGCAATATGTAAACAAGATTACTATCAAAATTATTACAAATTTGAAAACCCAACACTAGAAATTAATTACCCATCCTTATATGCAAGCACTACAGTCACATCAATACATGTGTGATGAAATATCGGGAAATCAATACAAGAAAGTGTAGGGATTAGAAAATGTAGTGGGCACATTTGTTAATAGAATATTTCAACGTGCGTATGATATGCAATATGGATTTATAACGAAGGTTGCATTAATAATGGGAGACATTGAACTTGGTATAATCCCTAGATGAATGAGGATCACACTTATTACAAGCTGCTTTTTAATATCATATCATATCCTTTTATGTTAAGATAATGCTAGAGGAAAAAAAAAATTATTTGATGAAATATATTATTAATTTGTGACTTAATTTTTTAAGTCTAAACCTAAACCTCGAGAAATCTTCTTTCATTCACCCCATCCTCTCCAAAGATCCCACTTTTTCTTTGTAGATCAGATCATGAATGCTGAGCAAGAAGAACATAATCCATGCACGCACTTGCATGAGGACTGATCAGCAGAGAGAAGCCTGCAGTTTGTTTTCATCATACGGGTCATATTATGCTACAATCAGCTATGATATCACACATCTTTTCGACTTGTCTGTTATAACTCATGAAAGGGTCTCAAAGATTCCACTTGGTTAATCTCGTGTCTCATTTTTTTTTTTTTAATATAAAATTTAAAATATAAAATAAAAATTTAAAATAATTAAAATAAAATTTAAATGACGTAATATGAGTAAAAAAATTGAATAATAGATGGTAGTCAAACTTGATATTCGTAATTATTTACAGTGTCATGAATGGGTATACAATACAGTGGATAATGATAATGAATGTCACAGAAATACGCAGCAAAGAGAAAGATATTATACACACACGTATGTATGTATGTATGTATGTATGTAAAAGCTAGAAAAGAAAAGGAAGCACGAAGATACAGCAATGCAACGTGAGTGTTGTCTTTGTCAAGAATGAAAGAGTAGCGTAGTGACGAATGAGATAGACTCCTCTCCTGCTGGTTGCCTTACATTTTCATTTTCATGTCTCCCACTAACTTTTGCTGGGTAGCCCCTTTCCTCGACAAACCTTTGTGCCCTTGTCACTTCTATATTTTCTTTGTCCTAACCCCATTTATTTTGGTTATTAAATTGAACCAAGCGAAGGAGAAGAAGAGCAGTAAGTGTGGTGTGTGTGCTTTGTTTTCATTCGAAGGTTGGATTATTCTTCTGGGACACACAGAATTTGGAGCTTTCCATTATTTAATGCTTGTTGTTAGTTTGTCTCTTCAACTCTTTCACCAACCTAATTAACTTCACTAGCTTGTGAATGCAATGCATGCATGTTTTCCTCTCCTCTCCTCTCCTTTCGTTGTATAATTTCTCTGGGAATATGCTACGATAAAAAAGTGTCAATTGCACGTGAAAAGTTAAATCATTTAGATTGATTAACGTTAATCAATGAGTTTTTTTGCTTTAACTTTAACGTTGTCTTGGATTCTCCTAATTAAAAGCATCAAAATTTCATTTAATCTATGATGAAATCTGCATGTCTAGCTACTTAAGATTATTCCAAATATGCCCACGACCTTTTACATTCTTGGCAGTCATACCCATAAACTAAGTTACATTCAATTGCATCTTACGACTCTTTAATATATATATATATATATATATATATATATATATATATATATATATATATATATATTCTTAATTTTTCTTGTTATAATTTAAAAAATCAGTGGTGACCTTGGCATATGACATGAACCACTTGTTAAAACTCTCAAAATTTAACAAAAGATTACAATCTAAATTTAAAATTAATTGTATATTATTATTTATTATTTATTTTATATAAATTATACTTTAATATCTTGTCTAAGACACTAAAAATTTAAAGTACAATATATACAAATTACAAAAAATACAATAAAAAAAATTTAAATTATATAATCTAAAATATTATTATAACAAAAAATTTCACTTAAACCTATTTATCATTAAAAAAAATACACAAAAAATCCTACCCCTTTATTTTTTTTTTGTATAGTTTTTATAGAATTGATTTGATGGTATCATTGATTTATTAGTATTGATGTCATGTCAATGCCATTGCTTTTGAGAGTGATTTCATGGTGGGAACCTCAGATAATAATTGCAATTGCAATTGAAATTGCCGATTATTATTATTGTTCTTATTATTATAATAAAATCTTATGGAGTGCAATCAAAGTTAATCGAAGTAGTAGAGCAAAGTCCAGTTGGATTTGCCTTAAAATCTTGCCCTATCCCCGGATAAGCACTTTTGAAAATAAAGGCCTAGGAAGCACTTTTGTTAGCCGAGTTTTACTCCAAAAAGCTTCTTTTTTTATTTTCTAATATAACTTTTAGCCAAATGCATCGTATATAAACTGTAGAAAAGAATTTGGAAATCAAAACAAATCTATGTTTTATCAAAGTTTTATTATAGTTTTTGTATTTTTTAAATTTATATTTCAAGTAATTATTTTTATTATTTAAAAAATAATATCCGTCCGAAACCTTAAAATTGAAGTATTTTAATATTAAAACCATATTTATTTTAAATTAGGACGATAAATATTAATTTTTTAATAAAAATTAATATCAAACAAACTATTTTACTGAAATATTTAAGAATAGTATTGTATATCTAAACATACCTTTGATTTTATATTTATAAAGTTGAAATATGAATAAATTTGTATCATAACTTATATAGTAAATATGTATTATGATATAATAAATTATACGATATTCTAAAATTGGATCGCATATTATATAATATTTTGAAGTCATTTCTTACAACAATTGGGTATAAATAATGTATCAAAAATAGAATACAAACACCAAACATGACTCCAAACAACATGTGCACAAGTAGGAACCCTAATTTGAAATATAATGAAATGTCTTCTCGAGAGTCACAAAAATGTCAACCATGATGCATTTGAATGCATGCTAATTTCTTTCCTTTGTATCTTTTAAATTGTCATTATCCTCTTTTTATGATTGATTTACAACTATTATCGCATTACTCTCTCTCTCTCTCTCTCTCTCCAACCCCCCCCCCCTCTTTAATGTTATATTTATTTTTTAAAATTAATTAATTAATAATTTAATCAATTATGATAATGATGATGGCCCATCGCATGATTAAGCATGCACAAATTGTCATATCAATTAGAAATAAAATAAGGAGGTGGGTGCATATGAAATTAGCTTTATTATTATTATTATTATCATCATCATCATCATTTCAACAAATTGACACCCATTTAGGAAGCACCTTTGCCCACCAATTATGTATCTCCATTACTTGTCATTTGGGTATTGTGTTTTGTAGAAATAAATAAAAAATAATAAAATAAAAAAGATTCACATTATTGTTAATTTTGAAAAATAATTTTTTATAAAAGTTTTTGAATTAAATCTCTATTAAATATACAATACTTAAATTTCTACTAATTATTTTTTTAAAAAAATATATGCGATGAAATAAATTTAAAATAAAAAAATTAATTTCACGTCAATTTTTGTGATTTTATTTATAGAAAATTAATTAATAAAGGTTTGTATGTTAATCACAAAAGATTTATTTTTAAAGTTGTACATTAAATAAATATGAAAAAAGAAAATATTATTAAATTTTTTAACTTATGATAGGGTTATTTTTGGTATTATAGGAATTAAATCACAAAATATTATACCTCTTAGGATTAGAACGGGGTGAATTAGTGCAGGGTTAGGTTAACCAAATGAATAATACTAAATGCACTTTCCTAATTCCCTGAGTACACCCAAACGTACCACCCTCAGGTGGCATTGAAATAGGTGTATATGAATGTATGATGAGTGTGTTTAGGTTTCATTCCTACCAATACTGAGCCCATTCTTGAGAAATTTTCATGCATTTCTCAATGTACCCACAGGGCCTTGTAAGTACACCTGCTTTGACCAACTGCAATTAATTTGCCACTCTGGCAGGTCGACCTCAACCGTTCCTGGGGCTTTCTCCCTCAAACTCAGAAAAAGAAAGAGAAACAGGTATATTGAAGTCTGGTCAAGATTGCTTTTAATGGGCACCGCACAGAGACGCAACAAAAAACCTGGGCGTCTCCAAATTTTCAAATTGAATAAAGCATTGAAATTGGTAAGTTCCCATGACGCAATGAACAATGGGATTATTATATTATGTTATTGTATGATGATTTGTAACTGGAAATTTTTGAATGCAAGGATAATGTCAGTTGTTTGTGGTAGCTTATCAAAGGGGCATAATAAAGACTTAAAACGGAAAACAAAATTTATATTTTGAGTGTACAGATGATTTGGGGTGGTAGATTGTGCCTTGGTAGATGATTAATTGGTTGGCGTACAGGCTGAAAAATGGGTGGATAATATGACTACAGCAGCAGAGGATGAACCAACCAAATTAGAACAAGAGGGCCGGCCTTCTAGGTCAGTATAGCCATCTTTACATTCTTCACCACAACTTTATTGTGTCATGTTGGCAAAAACACTACACGTGGTTTTGTAGGCTTGGACTTCGGTGCAAAAGTTGAATGCTGGTAAAAGAGCCGAGGCCCCATCTGCTAGGGATGGACATGATGACAATGACGAAGACTAAGACGAAGATTTGGAAAGTGGAACTAGTTCATTTGCAAAGAAGAGAGCTGCTCCACCAATTTCATTCTTACAAGCAACGAAGAAACAAAAAATAACTGGTCACATCATTGGGATTAAACAAAAAGAACCATGTCTGTGCTATGTTTGATGTCGCAACTCGATAACTTGAAGCTGTTTTCTGATGCATGGAAATTTGATAGGCCAAATTTATGGACAGGATTGTTCATAATGATAGATGACACGGGTTTTCTCATTATAAGGTCCTTCAACTTGGCTTTGAATTATATTGATACGATACTCTTTTTGATTTAATCTGATCATAATGGATTTATGGTGTGACGACCTTTTAGCATCTGTTAAGTCATAAGACTCGGTAATATTTCCTTTCAAATCTTTCCTCGTGGTCTAATTTTTAATACAAGTAAGTTCTCCATTATTACTGAACATTCAAGTGGCGAATGTTGTGACTATTTGCTACATGCTATACTAGTTCAGTCACGGGTTGAATAAGAGGCTGCTTCATTATCGATTCAGATAGGATGAGGGCGCAAGTTAACAGAGAACTCAGCGAGCTTCGAGAAAAGAGCAACAGTTGGCGAATGCACCCAACCAGAGAGACACACGTAACTGCCAACGTGTCAGACGTTGTAGCAAATGCATCTGACCGCGGTGACAATACGAATAATTTGCAATCGCATGTGCAAAATATCTTGGCTCTGTTTGCAGAACCAAGATAACCTGTACAAGCTGACAAAACGACGGTGTTTTGTTATTTATAGTTTCAATAAAGCAGGATAACCTGCACCCGTGATTATAGCGATCTTGTGGCGTCTCTTTGTGCTGGCGAAAAGTCATTTATGACCTTCATTGCCTGGGTCTATTATTTCCTTCCTAATTAATTATTAATATTCTAATAAAATCTTGGATCCATAATCCTTCATTAATTATCGTGCATAAATATTTTCTATTTTGTTATTAGAAGTCACATAAATCGAATTATAATTTAAAATAAAATTATATAATCATATGGAATAGAGTTTTTTATTAATTTCAAATTATTTTATGCGGAATTTATTATCAAATTCTCTTTATTTTTTTATTTTGTAATATTAACCCCTAATATACCTTAGATATCCTTGTGTGGAGGACCATCAAACTTAGTAGAAAGCTTAGGTTACATTAATTGTACGGGGTAAAATAGTAATTTTCTCTCGGACCCAGCACCATTTTGTGGTTTAAGACTCCGCAGGATCAAATAAGATAGTCGTTCTACATTTGTATTTTAATTATTAAATTATATATTAATAAAATCGTTAAATGTATAAATTATATTTTTAAACTTACAATATTAATGATGTAATTTATTAAATATTTATGTATTTTCATTGTAAATTAATTATTTATTCACCATAATTGAAGGTGATTATTTTATAAATAATAAAACTACCAAATAAATTTTAAATTAAATGAAGATTATATAAAAACCATTAAATATGAACCGTCCATTGTGTAAACTTTGCCTTCCATCATCAATTATCTTTGCAATCATCACCACCGTACATCAACAACATTACAATTATTGCAAGGATTTGGTACAAGAATCAGATTCTCTTGGTAATATAACAACAGAAAGAAAATCAGAGGTCAGTGCTAAGAGATTTTTGAAATAATTAACATTTTTATCCCTCAATTTTTGTGATTTCTTAAATTGAAGAGATAATTTATTTATTTATCATATGAGTCCCCAACCCACCCATTCTAAGTTAAATTTTATAATCGAACATCGTTATAATGGAAATCCGGTGTTGTAAAAGTAAGAAAAGAAAGTCTTATACAAAAATGTCTCTACCACGTTATTTATGAGATTGTTAATAAAATGGTGTGGTAAATACGTTCATTTTAGTTACGGTCACTGGATGATGGACTTATTTGATATAAAGGAGAAAATTATATTATTATTTAAGAAATGTAGAAACTCGGGACTTCAATATTATTATACTAATAATCGTTAAATAATTAATTTATGGTACGAGTGCGAGGGCCACAGAGAGATTCTGAATCAAACGTAGGCCAACGTGCCATTATTAAGCAGAGTCCCTACAAATGTTGCTGTACGGGTACAAAATTTGGCAATTAGATTATTGCAGGCAGGGCCCACGTATCACGTGGCAAGGGACCATTGGATTATTTGTTTCCAAAATTCGCCCTCTATTCGCAACTTCCCCGAATCAGAATGGCCAACCACAGCAGAAAGTCTCCCTCCCGCTCAAAATGCCAAAAGAAATCATTGGTACTAATAACATCTAGATCCCCAACCTTTTACAATTTATCAATTAAGATAATAGTTTTTATTTTATATCAAATAAGTCCCCAACTCTTATGAAAATAACCGTAACACTATGTGGGGCATTGTGTGATAAAAGTCGATATTCGTGAAAAAAAAAGTGAATAGACCCATTAAAAATTGATGTTTGCCAAATATTTTAGTATATAGTATCAAAAATATCCTTACATTAGGATGATCCAAATTCATTATATAAGAGTAATTTGGTCATTTCAATAAAAGTCAGGAGTCTATATAATAATAATGGTTAGAATTATGCCTTAGTTGAGGAAAATATAAAAACTATAGGAGACTTGAATGTTAAAATATTAGTATTTGTTTTTCTATTGAAAAATAAATAAAAATTAATAATTTTGTTTTTGCACACCACCGGAGCCCCTTGCTCAGTCTATAAGTAGCTTGTGATATCATGGTATCGAAACATCTTAAAAACCACCAAGCACTTGCATTCCCATTTGCGTTTCGCAAAAGCACTTTTGGTGGATGCAGCAGACAGGGAAAAGAATACAATTCTAGGTCGAGGACTTTCTCAAGAGCTAGAATTGCTGTCGAGGGCTTTTAGCTTTTGATCAGCCTGCTGCTTTTAGCCTCTCTTTCTATTCTTTATCATCTCTAAAATAACACCACTTCTCCCTTTCTCTGCCAAAAAGCTTTTGCCTTTTAGCCATGGCTACTACTAATGGTGAGAAACATTCTCGTATTATCTTCATTTTGAATGTTATGAGTTAATCATACGTGTTTTTAAGATTGAGGTGCCATGAATCACTGGTTTCAAAATAAAATTACTAGATATTTGATAATGTTGTAGTGTTGTCCGACTAGTTTGTATAAATAAATTTAAATTTAATATTTTATTATAATTATTAATTTTTAAAAAATATTTACTATGAATTAACTAATTTAGTTAAATTTTATAGACATAGAAGACTTGGCCCAAATATGGAATCATCGAAATTACAAAATTACACGAGTCATGCTCCTCGCCTTGGA
The DNA here is from genome assembly GCA_032401905.1 of Swietenia macrophylla. Classification (NCBI taxonomy): domain Eukaryota; kingdom Viridiplantae; phylum Streptophyta; class Magnoliopsida; order Sapindales; family Meliaceae; genus Swietenia; species Swietenia macrophylla. Next base: position 8,168,875 of record CP135568.1, on the reverse strand, counting down.
CATTACAATTAATTAGAATATAACTAATCTGCGGCAACGCTGATCGAACCCCTGATTGCAAGAAGGGCCACACACGTGATTCGGTGATTGAGATCCAATCTATCATATTCGTCGTCTTATTTTTTTGGGGTAGTCAGGACCACACACGTGATTGAGATCCAATCTATCATATTCATCAGCACGTGGCGTAATATGATTGCAACATTTGGTCCGCCAGATTCACTCCTCTTGCCTTTCGCAGCATACCAAAAAGGAAAACCAAAATTCGCAAACAAACGCCTCCTCAACCGACTATAAATTAGCCACAACTTTGCGGAGCGAGAGTAACAGAGCGTTTCAGTTATTTCTTCGTTGCGTTTTGCGTCGTTGTGTGATGCAGCAAAGAGGGAGAACCCATAACCGTAGATCCAGGAGTTTTTCTAGATCTCGACTTGCTGTTGAGGGATTTTAGCTTTAAATTTGTTTCATTCTTAATCTGAAAGCTGAAAGCTAAAAGCTAAAATCAAGCTAAAAACAGATAACAGAAGAAGCTCTTGCATTTTGTTTCTTTCTGATATCTCTCTAATTGACTGTTGCAATGGCTGTTCAAGGTGAATGCTGAATGCTTGTAAATTAATTAAATTACTGTTTCATTGTTGTATTGTTTTTGAGAGATGGATCTGAAAGTTGTGAAATGGCTGGCAGGTGAACGTGAGATTCAGAAGAACTACTGGATGGAACACTCTGCGAATTTAACCGTGGAAGCTATGATGCTTGACTCCAGAGCCTCTGATCTCGACAAAGAAGAGCGTCCTGAAGTAATTTTCTCTTCATTCTTTGCTTCACTCTATGCAATTGATTATCATTCAACTAGCACGTGAATGTTGATGTTTTATTGCTGCTAAGACATGCATATTATGAACAGTAATAACTTGCATTGATATTTTGTGACGTAATACTTAGTTCTAACAACGAAACTGTATGGTATGATTTTTGTAACATTCTACAGCTTCCTTTTTAATGGATGCTTAGTGTAGAATTGAAACCGAATTATTATTGTTGTTGTCTAATAAAGCTGATATCAGATCTGAAAGTGGAAATGAAAACCTCGTCGTTTACTTGATATTTAATAATGATTTTTGTAACTTCTTTCCAGTGGTCACGAAGTTGACATCTCAATCTTGATGTCTTCTTTTTTGTGTTGTCCTCAAGTTGCATGTAACTCACCCTTTAGTCTCAGTTTTTAATTTATTTTTTTAAAAAAAATTGTGTGAGGATTTTTGTTAGGATTGTCAGTTGACAAAAATTTTAGTTGTCATGTCAATCTTCAGAAAATTTGCGCATTCAGATTTCCCTCTTTTTTTTTTCTATTAATCTTCAGTATGTCTGCAATAAACTCATTTCTCTTTGAGTGTTATTCTTGTTAATCTCGTTTTGAAAGTTTTATCCATGTTATTTTCTTCTGTGGGTGCACGGCAAATTTGCCTGCTGTATCTGATTGTTTACAGCAGTCTTGCTAAGTGTTTTCCCACCGTCAAGTGTTTTCACAGTGTCAAATATCATTTCTGTTCCTTGAACAATCTGCTTTGAAACTTTTTTCCCATTTATTTTGGTAGATCTGACGAAATATTCTATGAATAGAACCTTTAGGAATGAAGTATTTCTTTGCTTTTAGGTTGTTATTTTTGGATGCTCTTTTGTAATTACTCTGGTTTTGATTTTATGGTTTTATGTACACAACTTAAAACTATTTTCAGTGTCGTATTAGTTCTCATTGCATGTGAAGCTGAGCTCATTTCTACTACCACCTTTTTAAACTTGTTTTTCATTGTTCTTGTCGCTGTTGAGGTACAAATACTTTTGTTGTTGCAAATGTTGAATTTCAGAAACTTAAACTCACTGGTGCATACAGGTGCTTTCTCTACTTCCATCATACGAGGGAAAAACAGTTTTGGAATTTGGGGCCGGAATTGGTCGATTTACTGGTGACTTAGCTCAGAAGGCTGGTGAAGTTATAGCCGTGGACTTCATCGAGAGTGTAATAAAGAAGGCGAGGGATCTTCTGTACCTTGATAATATGTTTTAAATAAAGAAAAGATTATGTTATCAATGCGTGGAGCTTGTCTGATATTACTTTTTTCAATTTCTTGCTTGCAGAATGAGGAATTGAACGGGCATTACAAGAATATCAAATTCATTTGCGCTGATGTTACATCCGCGGATGTTAATTTTACAGAGGGATCAGTGGACTTAATCTTTTCAAATTGGCTACTGATGTATCTTAATGATAAAGAGGTCATCATGTGTTGCTTAACCTGTTCCTTTGTTAACTGTTAGCACGCACAGCAATGTAGACTCATATACCTTAGCTTAGTTGGGATTTTATGCTTTGTTGACTGTGGGGTTGATTACAAAGGAAATACTAGTGCAATATTAAGATCTTATGATATGGCTTATGGTAAAGTAATGAAGAACAGGTAACTTGATTTCTAAAGCATTTTCATAACGTAGAAGCTAACTTTTAGTTCCTCAGCTTTTGTCTAATAATTCTGGCTGCATTATATCCATCAGTATTGTTTTTATCCTTTTTGAAGCAATTGATTTGGCATTGTCAAATAGATTGTGTAATAATGTTTATAGGGATGTGACAGTTGCAAGTCCAATGTCACATCAGTTGGAAACAAAATTACCGGTAATCATTGTGGTTTTTTTCTTTCTTTCTTTTACATTTTTAATGGTTGCATGTGCATATTGAATTGCTTCTGCTTGCTTTACTTTCCAATAGTTCTTATATTTTAGTTTCCCCATCGACTTGGAGTCACAAGTTTCGATCCTCTTTTTCTTTTCTATATCTTTTTCTCTTCTGAAGTATCCACAATCTTTCATGCTGAAACTTTTGTCCATGTAATGCAGGTGGAAAATTTTGCAGAAAGGATGGTTAAATGGTTAAAGGTTGGCGGGTATATCTTCTTCAGGGAGTCTTGTTTTCATCAATCTGGAGACAGCAAGCGAAAACACAACCCAACCCACTATCGTGAACCCCGATATTATACAAAGGTTTACCTTTCGGCTTTTATCTTGATTTGATATGTGCCATTGTGGAACTCACTTTGTTACTGAAAAAGCATTGCAGAGATTATCATCATTGTTCGTATTTTCTGCTACAAATTGTAATTTTGAAAATTTTCAACATATGTGTGAAATAATGATCTGACAACACAACAAGAATCCTACTTCATGTATCTGCATACTAAACATAGTGACCAGAAGGAGGAAAGAAGAAAATACATGTTAGATAAACTTGTCAAGTACCCTTGATGTTAGACTGTATCTATGTTAACCTGCTTTGAGTGTGATTTCATTCTGTCTTAAAACTAAATTGAACTCTGTTTATTTCTTCTTCAAATCTCTGCATGTAGTTCTGTTTCTAGTTGTAGAAATTAGACTAAATTGAAACATATCTAGTCACATTCTTAAATAATTACTATAATTATGGATTATCTCTATCTAGTGGATATCTAATACAATCTCTAATGTTTTGCTTCGTCATTGTCGGCTGGCTCCTGCCCTTTCCCTGCAGTTATCTGCCTCTCATAGGTCATTCAGTTTTGTGCAAATATTTGGTGTTGATTTCCATTGTACTGCAGGTCTTTAAAGAGTGTTATGCACGTGATGGTTCAGGAAACTCCTTCGAGCTCTCTCTGGTTGGCTGCAAATGCATTGGAGCATATGTGAGAAACAAAAAGAACCAAAATCAGGCAATAAACTTAACCTAGGCCTAGTTTGGGACTGTTGTGCTTCCGTTGTGATTTCATTCCCCAGCACCTCTATCCCTATCAAAGCCCTAATGACTTTTCAGTTCTTTTTTCTGAGTCTCATTTAGAATGATTTTTTAACATGTTCTGCATTCAATGTTGTTTAATTCAGATTTGCTGGATCTGGCAAAAAGTCAGTTCTCAGAATGATAGGGGGTTCCAGCAGTTCTTGGATAATGTCCAGTATAAGCTTAATGGCATCTTACGTTATGAACGTGTCTTCGGAGAAGGTTTTGTAAGCACAGGAGGAATTGGTATGCCTCTTGAACTAGAACATTATTTAAGCTTCTTTTTACCGAGTGGAACCTGTAAAAATGATGATAAAAGGAAATATTGTTTTCATGCAGTATGTACATTGAAGTTATTTTTCATAATTGTTTTAAAATTATATAACTGAAGCAGTTGAAACAAAAAAAAAAAGTTGATGTTTGATATGATGTATGATTATTTTCCTCTGGATATCACGTACAATTTTACTATGCGATGCCTTTTTTTCCCCTTTCAAAAAGAAAATATACACATAAGTTGTCAATATATTATTTTTGCTTAGCATATTTCTTGATTTGCCAGTGACCTTTTTCTGAGCAGATACAACAAAAGAATTTGTGAAAAAGCTGGATCTCAAGCCTGGCCAGAAAATCCTAGATGTTGGCTGTGGCATCGGTGGGGGTGACTTTTTCATGGCTCATGAGTTCGATGTTCATGTTGTTGGAATTGATCTCTCCATAAATATGATTTCTTTTGCTCTTGAACGAGCTATTGGACTCAAATGTTCAGTCGAATTTGAAGTAGCTGATTGCACCAGGAAAACTTATCCTGACAACACATTTGATGTGATCTACAGCCGTGACACAATTCTACACATTGAAGTAAGATAACATCTGTTTTGACTAGGTTATTTCCTTCATTTGGAACACTTAAGTATCCTCATATTTTTCTTTTTAATTATTCCCTTGAACAAAACTATGGGAAATGTGGAACTACATCTAAGTCATACACAATTCCTCTTCTCATTAACAATTTCCTTGGTAGATATTTGTTGCATTCAGCTAGCTTCTTTAAGAGGAGACAAATATGCATAATCCTCGGTTGAATGCTTGTGTGTGGGTACTTTATGCACAAATAAGAATATTAAAAGTGTAGGACCGAAGCTGAACATGTTTATGGGATCCTTTTTTGATCGGACCAGCACGTATTATTGACTTCTTGTAGCATCTTTACCTTTATAATCACACAGGCACTTCATTTGAAAGAATCTCATGTATAGTTTATGAAATGCTCTGATCTCTGTCTTATTGAAAGAGATTCGGTATAACAAATCTATCTTGAACAATTTTTCAGGACAAACCGGCACTGTTCAAATCTTTCTTCAAATGGTTGAAGCCGGGAGGTAAAGTTCTCATTAGTGATTACTGCAAAAGTTCTGGAGCTCCATCATCAGAATTTGCTGAGTATATCAAGCAGAGAGGATATGATCTCCATGACGTAAAAGAATATGGACAGGTACATTTACATTTAGATAGTTTTGTATATTTCATTTTTTCCAGTCTTATTTGTGCACATTTTGTGACATACCAAGCTCTTTGTTCGGTTTCTGTTTGCAGATGCTTAGAGATGCTGGTTTTGTTGATGTCATTGCTGAGGATCGTACTGATCAGGTTCAAATAGATCTTCATATCGCATGTGTATTTGTCTAATATATATTATTCGGCCCTAAGTCTAAGTCTAACAAGTTTTTCTCCTTATGATGACCCAGTTCATGCAAGTTCTGCAACGGGAACTAAATGCTGTTGAGAAGGACAAGGATGCATTCATCCGAGACTTTTCTGAGGTGCATGTTTATGTCATTTACATTTCATTCCTCAAATGGTTTGATTGTTCTTTACTTTCTTACGTACTCATTCATTTTTATAAATTGACATACAGCAAGACTACAATGATATCGTTGGTGGATGGAAAGCAAAGCTGAACAGGAGTTCATCTGGTGAGCAGAGATGGGGCCTGTTCACCGCCAAGAAAAAGTGATATCTCACCTTTAATTATGAGATTTATCTCAATTTTATGTACCCTTTTATCTTCAATCTTAAACAAACTCTCATGGTGATCACATGTTTCCAGTGAACTTATGTCTGAACTAAAATTATCCTTGCTTAGTTGATGTCTCAATAAAATTATCCTTTTCCTTCCTTCAATAATATAATTATTCTTCCTTTTGGTATCAATGAATGATTGAAGCAGATTTTGATAACTATTTCAGCTTGGTTTATGCAATTATCTTAACGGCATAAATATTACCAGTTTGAGTAATCTGCTCGTCTATTTCCCGTTCTTCACTGGCCTCCTAGTATATGTTTTTCTTCTACAATTGCGGATATTCCAGTGCTATTAACTCTTATACAAATAGCTGAGTGATATAATGAAGGCATCATTTAGTATCGTGTTAAGTTCACTTTGCTTTAAAAGCAAAGCCAAAAAAAGGTGTTTAGCAATACTAATTTTTATTGGAATCCACTCATTTTTGGCTTTGATAGATACCATCTAATGCTGCTATATCAGTAAGTCATCACACTTCGATGCCAAATGAAGCCTAATTCTTATGCAACAATCAATTGCTCATCATGCCTCAATAACAAATGAAGTTTAATTCCTGGGCAATAATCAGCTGCTCTGTTACATCTTTTCCCTGTTTCTTTACCCCAATTAAAAAAAAAAAAAAAAAACTTTATAACATGAAAGTTATGAAAAGGGTAGGCTTGGCCAAGTGACTTTTAAAACTCATTATTGAAAATAGAAAATATATTCTACAAAATTATTTCCTCTAAATTATTTTCCCTTCTTAAATACTACTGCAACTGTCTCCATCCTGCGTCATGGAAGCATGCCACAGTAATCTCACCAACTTGCCCTTAACTGTTACTGAATTTACATAAAACTGCATAAAGTGCTAGTTTTCAGATATGATATTTAGTTAATCAAAATTGAGCTGAATTATACGGTTCTTGAATCACTTTACTATTGAAGTCAGGGACAATCTTGCTGCACTCAGATTGTACAAGTATGGCCACAGGACAGGGCTTCTCAAAATCTTATGGCAGTTTGCAATATCAGGAGAGAATCATATACACTATTTCATTTCTGAAAACCTTGTATTGCTAATTTCATATACAATATTTATTGGGTATAGTCGTATGTGCATATATTCACTTGCAAATATAAGCGAAAAGAATCACTTTAACATGACTGCCACTTTCTTTTTGGAATGGACGACAATTGGCGAAGTGGAAAGAGTATTTTGCAGTTTTTGCTTATCCAGTTCTGGAATCAGCAGAAGATTACCTTTCTGTTTACATTCTTCAGCCTCTAGAGATTTATTTGGGGAGGAGGATCTATACATCTGCACCAACAAGCTTCCACCTACGATAAGATGTCATCGACTAGTTCTAGTCCATCAGTGCATTTTGATACTACTACCTTTTTTTAGCCGAATTGTTTTATGTTGATTTTGTTCTCACCTAATACAGTTTTCTAACAAGGACGTTTGTTCTTCCTTTCCAAATTCAGGGCCATCAAGGGCCAAACTGTGATTTGTGTTTAAAATGGTAGTGGGTGCACTCAACACTTTGTCATATTTAGAACTGGTAATAAAGAAATGAACAGAAATGGCAAGATAACGCATTTACCAAGCACAAGTGCAGCTCCAATCCATCCGACTGTACCCCACCTTTCACCGAGGAGAAACCAGGCGAAACCAGCACCCCAGAGTGGTTCCATCCCATAGATTATGGCCGTTTCTGTTGCTGAAACTTCTCGCATGGCAGCAATCTGAAATGACAACACAATCTGTATGAGGAACTAAACTGAAATCAGTACTGTTCATCTGAACTAATACTAAAGAACTGGAAAAAAGTTTCCAAAAGTTGTGCATCTAGAACGACATTTAATCAAAGTTTGCTGGTGTTAGAATTTGCTGCTTCCAAAAAGACGTCCTTGGATTTCTTTGCTGAATTGGTTCTCTGACAAAGAAGTTATAAATAGTTGTGGTGTGTAATACACGATGTTACCCTTGCAATTTCATTGGAAAAGTACACGGTCCTGTATTTGATTTCAAACTATTGTTCTATTTGCAAGATCTATAACAAATAAAAGGTAGAAGCAACCAAGATGGCACGTACAAATCATTTTAGCTTCAATTCTAGCAGGAGTCATTTCCAAACAAACTTCTATTTGGGCATGAGGTACTGAATGAATTGAGCTTACCTCTATCCATAAGCATATTCCGGTTGAGAATACGCCAGTGTAAAGTGCAGGTACCCATGGAAATGCAACCATCCAGTCCCATAGCACAGTACATGTCCACAATGATTGATCAAAATCTTGGTTGACACCATACCAGCCTCCAACTAGAACCCACATTGTAGATAACAGAGCAACAACACAAACCTAAAGGAAACCATAAATTATTCTCATGCAACATTTAAATTTTGAAATTCCAAATATCTACAGAAGCAGCATAAGTAAATTGAAGGTAGTTTCATTCAAAGTGAGGTAAACAACCTCATATCCAAGAAGGGCTAAGAAGTTCCCTTTCTTTATGCTTCTTGAAATACGCTCAGTTCGGAGCATGTGAATTCCGAAAAATATTGCACTCAAAAAGTTCAAAAGATCTCCAACCTGAAAAATAGTTGAATATAGTGAAATTAAGAGAGGACTATCCTGTAGTTAGTGGATTGAGATGATATGACGGAAAGCATTTTTTTTTCTTCATGTGTAAGTGATTTCATCACCTTCCATAGTATTAAGAAAGATCAAAAACGTTCAAAAATGTTGATAGAATATCATATAATGCTTACATTTGGAGGAGATCCACTGCATTCCAGCATACCAACCCCTAGGGCAGACATTAAAACTCCAAACCATGTACGGGCAGGTATTATAGCTCCTAACATGCCATCAAGCAATGGCACTACAATTACCTGTGAAAATCAGCAACAATTCAATCTAAATGTGCTTGCACTCTGATAGTATACTATAATTTTAGTTGCAAACTTGCACATTTCAAGTGGGAGAATGGATTGGGGAAGAGTTTTGATCATGTAGGATGGGTACATGTCGTTATGGTGGTATAAGAAGGTTATTAGCCGGTATTCCTCACATGAGAACAAGGTTTCAACAGTGGTGTTTTGCGTGTGATCTAACTTCATCCTTGTGAGAGACATAAAATTTGCCAGCTTACATTCATTGTTTTCTTTATATCTTACATAACTCTTTCGGCAGTTTTCATTATAATCTTGGATAATGACAGAAATTAATTGTCGAAAAGCCTCAAAATTCATTGAGATGGTTCATGGAACTATTTTCAATGTCAATATTCTGTTGAGGTGAAATATATATGCATTTTTTTTTTACTAATTACAGAAAGCATATACCTGTATAGAGAGTAAAAATACAGAGCTTACCATAGATAAAGAAATAAACGATGCACGCCCAGCATCAGATGTAAGCAGTCCAAGTGCCTCAGCAAAGTACCCTAAACTGACCCACAATCCAAGCTCTATCCCTGCGTTGCGTGTCTTAACATCGTCTCGTGCCTGGAAGACAAATGGCAAAAATGGGATGGCTGAAATGATAAATCGCACGGCACAAAAGGCTGCCGGATCCATGATCTCTTCAACAGCTTTCAAAATTGGAATGTCGCTGGCTGCAATTTGAACCAATAATATGCTAATGAACATTCACATATTTGGATTTTTTGCAAACTAAGATATGATCAAGGAAAAAATTCTTAATGACTCACACAAAATGGCTATTGTTGACATCTTTACTTCCTCCAATTCACAAAATGACTCGTACAAACAATTCATGAGAATAATCTGAGCCGTTCATGGAGAGAGCAGTGGAATATTCAAAACGGATAACATATAAGAATCTTTATTATACCAAACTATCTCCTCTTCATTTAGCACTGCTGATCATAGCATTCATTACTACGATAGAAATCAAAATCTATATCCAACTTAGCTTCTGTATAAAATTTTATCTGACATTTGTCAAACAACTTCTACGGAAATCAAATTTGTCATTGAAATAATCCTAACTATCGTGGGTGAAGTAAGCAACAAATTAACAAGCATGGATCAAGTAATCTCAGGGAAAACATACTTGCTTATATTTTTAATCAAAACCATCTCTAAAACTTATCGAAATTAACATACAAAACTATCCACATCTCACAACAAAGAAACCCACTACGCAATTTTCTCAAGACATTGAGTTATTTCTCTCAAGCACTTTCACCACAGCTGAAATAGATACAATCCTATGATATCATTGATTTCCATAGAATTCTAATCTACTAAATGGGTAGCATCATAAGATAACCATTACGGAACTTTCTAAGCTTGTCAAATTCCTTCATTTCTGTCACAGTGATCATAACAAAGATGTCCTACATCTTTTTTTTTAAAAAAAATTATAGAACAAGGAATGAGGCGACATACCATAAACAATAGTGATAACATTCAGCAAGAGAATACTTTTAATCTTCTTGGATGCAAACAAAGCCCTTCTCCAAAAAGGCCGCTTTTTTATAATCTGAACACTCTTTGAAGTGGCTTCAGCATTCTCCTTCTTTTTAAGAGCAATGGACTCATCATTTTGCACAACTGGGAAAAACCCACCATTGTTTTCTGCATTCCTTGCAGATTTCTTGTCTGCTATGTATGTCAAAGTATTTGATTGAGAGATAGAACAAGAAGAAGTAGAAGAGGCTTCCATGGAGAAACTGGTAAAATGGAGTCTTCTGCTGTGTTGATTTGAAACATTGGAGAAGAAGAGGAGCATGGAAGTGTTGTTAAAGCTGCTTGAAGTTGAGGAAGTAGGGTCATCTTTAACTATCTTCCAAATTGGTTTTGTTGGATAATTGTAAGCCATGGTTGAATCGACGAAATCTACAAACTGAACTGATATTTTCTTTCTAGTTTCTTGAATTCACAGACATGTCTAGCAGCTTAACAAGAACACTGATATTTTCATTCATTATTGATTTAATGTACAGAGAGGAGAGGAAAATTAAGAACCATAGAAGTGTGAAAAGGACAAGGATTTTGATATTTTCGTTGCCATGCAAAAGAAAATTTCTCATGCGCGGGGACATGAACCATGTAACTCTATGATTGGACGGCAGTCATATATTGACACGTGCACCATGTGAAGCAATTCTCAAATAATACCAAGGAAAATGGATAGACAAATTGACTCCCTTATAGAGCCCACCTTGGAACAAATCCCTCATTAGCTCAACAATGGCTAGGCAAGCCCACATGCGACATTAAAAAAATAAAAATAAAAATAAAAATAAAAAATGGTCTTTTTATTTTTATTTTTATTTATCAGTATCTTGTGAACTGCATTTATTTAATTGTCTACTACAATACGTGTGGAAAAAGAAAACAAATTCGGTCATTTGAAGTTCATGGGACAATCAATGTTGAAATACTTTTTCATTTGTCTATTTACAAAAATAAATAAATAAAAATATTAAGATCGATTACGCTAAATTTATAATTTAATATATAAAATATTAAATTTATCATTTAAAATTTTAATTTACAATTAAATTGCATTAGTGGTAGAGATTATATGATAATTATCTGCGTGTGTGTAAAAGATAAATTTTATTAAGAAATTATTGAAACAATTTATATAAATATTAATTAATTTAATTAATAAAAAAATATTTATAAATACACAATTATTGGATGATTCTTGTTTTGAGAAAGAAGAATTCTTTGTTTGATTGAGTAATCAATCCTGGATCTTCGATATTCTCCCATTCCAAACTTGCTTCATCGTCAAATATAGCAAATCAACAACCAAAATACTACATTTATAAAAAGCCCCAAGTTCCAGAGTAGCTTTGCTTGGACAGCGCATTACAATGTTAATAGCATCTTAGGAAATCAAGCAAAGCGCCCAACATTAATTCCGCAAATAAAAGAAAAAAAAAAAAGACTTTGATTCTAGTACTGTCTAGTTACCGCTTGAAAGATTCTCAGAAGCAAACTCGTCGAACACCTTCAATTCTCGGTGCCGACTTCTTCCTCTTCATAATCAACATCTTCATCTACCGTAGCATCCTGATACTGCTGATATTCTGCAACAAGATCGTTCATATTACTCTCTGCTTCAGTGAACTCCATTTCATCCATTCCTTCACCAGTATACCAATGCAAGAAAGCTTTCCTCCGGAACATTGCTGTGAACTGCTCGCTCACTCTCCGAAACATTTCCTGTATAGAAGTTGAGTTTCCAATGAATGTAGACGAGATTGAAAGACCTCTTGGTGGGATATCACAAACACTTGATTTCACATTGTTTGGAATCCATTCGACGAAGTATGAAGAGTTCTTGTTCTGCACATTGATCATTTGTTCATCTACTTCCTTCGTGCTCATTTTGCCTCTGAACATTGCTGATGCTGTTAGGTAACGGCCGTGGCGAGGATCGGCTGCGCACATCATGTTCTTGGCGTCCCACATTTGTTGCGTTAATTCTGGGACAGAGAGCGAGCGGTATTGCTGCGATCCTCTTGATGTTAGAGGAGCAAATCCCACCATGAAGAAGTGAAGCCTTGGAAATGGGATCAAGTTCACGGCCAGCTTCCTAAGATCAGAGTTAAGCTGTCCAGGAAATCGCAAGCAACATGTTACGCCACTCATTGTTGCTGAAATTAGATGATTCAAGTCCCCAACTGCGATCAACAAAGATTATCACTAACAAAGATTATTAAACCACTCGTTTTTGGAAATGGGATCAATGTTTATTGTTATACTTACAGCTAGGTGTGGTGAGCTTGAGAGTCCTTAAGCAGATATCGTACAGAGCTTCATTGTCGAGAACCATACATTCATCAGCATTTTCTACTAACTGATGAACAGAAAGGGTTGCATTGTAAGGTTCTACGACTGTGTCTGATACTTTCGGAGATGGAAATACAGAAAATGTCAACATCATTCTGTCTGGATATTCTTCTCTTATCTTTGATATCAGCAGAGTTCCCATTCCAGATCCAGTCCCACCCCCAAGCGAATGACAAACTTGAAATCCTGCACCATTGAACAAAATATTCAAATGAAGAAAACCCTAATCTGTAACATTATGGAAGGCTAACAAAATTTTTCAGATTAAGAAAGATTTTACGTACCTTGCATGCAGTCACAATTCTCAGCTTCTTTCCTGACGACGTCGAGAACTGAATCAATAAGCTCAGCGCCCTCGGTGTAATGCCCCTTGGCCCAATTGTTTCCGGCCCCAGATTGTCCGAAAACGAAGTTATCAGGCCGAAAAATCTGACCATAAGGCCCGGTCCTAACGCTGTCCATAGTACCCGGTTCAAGATCCATAAGCAAGGCCCGTGGTACGTACCGACCGTTAGCAGCCTCGTTGTAATACACATTGACTCTATCTAGCTGTAAATCGCAATTTCCGATGTACCGGCCGGTGGGATCAATGCCGTGTTCATCACAAACCACCTCCCAAAATTTTGATCCAATTTGATTCCCACATTGCCCTCCTTGAATGTGAAGAATTTCGCGCATTTTGGCTTGATAGAAGATTGCCACCAAAGGGTAAAAGAAGAAACAGCCAGTGATCTCTCTCTCCCTCAAAAGGACTTGAATGAACAGCTTGGAGGCAGAAAGTTATTTATCTAGCAAACTTATGGATATGAAGGGAAACAAATGAAGGGTAAGGATTAAATTTGATGGTTTTGATCGGATGGTGGAAAAATGACCGGCTAGTGTGGGAGAAATATGTCAATTAGTGTGGTGTTTTGTTGTGTGGAATATTTGACAAGTGTAATGGTTTGATTTGGGATCGCCGGCTTAATAGGATTACAATAGAAGAATGCATCTTCACTTGTGAATGCCATTCTACTTACACTTGTAGGAAAAAACCAAATGGGCCAATTTTTTTTATTTATTTATATATTTTAATTGTACATGAATAATATAAAGAATTACCTTATGTTGGAACAAGTCAACTCATGCATTGTAATTGGTTGGCGTTAAAATTTTAGGGTTCAAATAGCCTATCCCCATGTCAATCTCTTTGTCTCTTTAGGTTACACATATCATTAAGAGCCCACAAAGAATTATTAATGGGATGTTCTCTTAGTTAATCACCATCCTTCACCATACTCTCGTATCCATCTTCACAAAATAATCACTATTGAGTGGGGTTCATAGGATAGTCGGCACAAAAAATTGATAATTTTAGAATTTAGCATAAAATTAAAGTCTTAAATTTAAAATTAATCGTACATTATTATTTATTTTTCAGTTCAATATTAAACATAATAAAAATTACATTTTAAAAACTTGTTTAATATAAAAATTTAAGACTGTTCTATCATTATTTTTTATTAAAATACAAAGTTATTTGTTATCATCCAAATATTTATGTATTCTTAGCTTTAACATAAAGTTAACTATTTTTTTATAATTTTAATATTAAAAAAACTTAAATAATCCCATAACACTATCAAAAGTATAATATGCTCGCATACCTACCCAATGGTTAAAACAAAAACTATATATGAAATGAATAGGCAGTAATTATGAAACAATAATTCAAGACAAAGTTAGAAATGATAAGGAGGACAAGAAAGAGGTACCCACTTGAATTCTAGAATTAAATCATTCCATAATAATGAGAAATGTTGGATCTCTCTATCATATGATTGTGGGGTTAGTAATAGAGGTTCTTTCTGCTTCACAAATATCAGAACAATACGGACAAAGATATGGACAAGACATAACCCAATGCACATATATGTACATGTATCCATACATAAAGACATTAGTTAAGTTAAAGATATCAGGAAAAGGTAGAATCCAAATGTCGCAGCACTGTTATTCTTATATACATACAACCCAAAAATGTAACGCCATTCACCGGTTACCATCAACAATGTTTGTTCTAAAGTAGTCTTGTAATTATATGATGGTTAATTTGGTTATTATTATGACATTATATTTTTGAAATTTCCTTAGTTAAGTTTGGTATACTATACTGTATTTTAAAATTTCTTGTTAAATGTTGGTATTATATTTTTGTTAGATTCGTACCTATTTTAAAAATATTTTTTAAAAAAAATTATTAATTCTCATTTTTATTTAATTTTTTTAGCATTCGCTCCTCCGTCACTTGTACTTAAAAATATATTTAGATAATTTATGTTATAATAATTATGAATTACAAATATAATACCAAAATCACAAACATGCCTGTGGACTTTTCAAATCAAAATTTTATTTTCAAACAAAGCATTTAAAAGTCTCGTTATATATGCAGAAGAAGTTTTATATACAAGTAATATAGTATATAGAAACAAACAAATACATAACTTGCATGTATGTTTATACATATCTACAATCTACATAGATACCATGATTAATGTTGTCGTTGAGGACAATGACTTAAGGCTAGATGGTGGATAATGTTTGAGAGATTGAGTAAGAAAGGAATGCAAGATTGTGAAAATATCCTAGCAAAGGGGAGGCAAAGAGATAATACAGATAGAAAAGAAAGAAAGAACGTGAAGCATACATACAATTACATAATGGATCAAGATTCCCTTCAATTTATTATATTCTTCGCTTTTAAGCAGTTTTTAATAAGTAACATAATTAATAATAAATAATTTAAATTATTTATAACATATTCATACCGTTTGTATTCAAAATTTTTAATTTTTATATTAATTATTTTAAATATTTTATCTATATTTTAAATATTTTTACTATATATTTAAAATTTTATATTAATTATTTTAATTTTAAGATTTTATGTTTTAAGCTTTATTGTTGGCCATTTCAAATTATAAATTATCATCTATGTTAAGTTTTGCGCACAAAGATACAAGGACAATTCTCACATGACATACATAGATGATAAACAGTAAGTAGATCATAACAAAGAAAATGAGGAGGGAGAGACAAAGAAAAAGGTAGAGTAGAGAAGAGGGGCAGTTCGGATTTAGAACAAGTGTGAAAAGCACGAGACATATTGAAGAGAGAACAATAAATGAGAGAGGTTGATGAGGCTTATGATAACCCTCATGATCGTCAAGTCGTTTTTCATTTGCTTCTCCCGATAATCCCCT